>OU015747.1:123327193-123354265 GCA_907169655.1 Acomys percivali
CACACACACACACACACACACACACACACACACACACACACACACACGCCCCCAGCAGAATGGAAAAATAATTTCAGAAGAAAAGTGATGATTTGATTATGGCATGCGAAAGGGAAAAGTGGAAGCTCAAGTTACATGAAGTACCCCCACCCCGACCCGTTCACTCGTTTCATTTAGAAGGCTCTTCATGGTTTCTGTTCTGGCAACTAAGAGTTACAGAGGTGACATGCTTGGAATAAAACACAGTACTGAGTGCACACAGAAAAAGATACCAGCCTAGAGTTGAGAGTTAACAGTGCCTGGTAAGTGCAGTACCATCCCGAATATATTTAAGAAGTCGCTGCGACAGCAGGAGCAGAAGCAGAGCAGGAGCATGCACGCACGCACGCACGCACACACACACACACACACACACACACACACACACACACACACACATGCACGCACACACACAACTGTCACATGTGTCATTTGAAAATCACACATGCATACTTAACAAAGACAGGAACTCCATGAGGAAAATAAAAAATTGCTTTCAAAACTATATTTCTGCACGTAATTTTCTTTCCATTTGTAATGATCTGTGCTAGTTAACTTTGTTCTAACGGCCAAAAACAGGAAAAAAAAATTGAGAAGAATAAAAACGTGATAGGAGAAACACAGGAGTGCGCTAGACAGTGTTAAAGGGGAGAAAGGGAGGGAGGATCTAAGCCAGCATGCAATCTGAAGACAACCGGACCCTCACTAACCCAAAGACAGACACTAGGCTGTTTGCAAACGATTCTATACAAATCAAACCCTAAAGGGAAATGCAATGCTAGGAGCTGGAGTTAATGAGAATTCCTAGACTAGAGACCCGCTCTGGCTGATGCCTTCAGCGGAAACCACCCTTCCCTGTTTATTAGAATACAACTGTGATTTAAGCCTGATGCCCTATCCTGAGGCAATTATTATTACTAGCTCTCACTATATTGCTAATACTCTTTCATAAAAGTGTCCCAGTTTGGCTGATAAATTATACTGTTAAAAATAAAGCTATGTTGGTATGTGTGTATATATACATAAATTATGAAAATATATATTTCTAACATTGAAAAAAATCTAGGCAACTATGATTTGCTAATAGACATAATATGCTAATGACAAACACATAACATTTAAATGATAGGATTATAATCTATGCTTCCATTATCTGAAACATAACTCTCCTAAACTGAAACAAAAATGAGGCATTTAGAAACACAGATGATGATACAGAAAACTTGAACAGGCCAATAGCAAGGAAGAAGACTGGGTTTGTTATAAAAAGTTCCATCCACCCCTAAAAGAACATAAGCCAAGGGCTAGACAAACTCACTGATGAATTTTACCAAACTGCGCAAGAAAAGCTAATGTGAGCCAGATGTAGTGGCACATGTTAGCATGCCAGCTATCCCAAAAGCTGAGATAGGAAGATCATTAAGTTGAGGCCAGCCTGGCAACTTAATGAGACTCTTTCAAAACACAAACTAACACAACAAAACTAATGTAAATTTGTCTTAAACTAGTCCAAAGAACTGAAAGAAAGGAAACCCTTCCCAAATTGCTCTACTCCAACATCAAGACCAGACAAGAACACAATTAAAAAAGAAATCCATAGACCCAAATCTCTGATGATCATAGCTATTGAAATTATCTACAAAGTACTAGCAATTCAAAGCCAACATATCACAAAGCCAAACATCATGATCAAGTGGGACTTATTACAGGAATGCAAGGTTGACTCAGCATATGCCAATCAATAAATGTAAACACACCGTGTCAACAGAATGGAAAACAAAAACTTTATGATTGTTTCAAAAGATGAAGAAAAAGCACTTAGTAAAACTCAACATCCTATCCTGAAGAAAAAAAGAAAAAAAAATAGGTATAAATGGAAATTATCTCAGCACTATAAACTCCCATATGACAGACCATAGCCAACACCATACTGAAGTAGATAAAGCTGAAATGTTTTCCTCTAAGCCCAAGGGTAAGACAAAGATTTCTACTTTCACTAAGTGTTTATTCAATATAGTATTGGAAGACTTAGTACCAAAACCAAGAAAAAAATATTCCAATGTTTAATAAAAAAAAAAAAGGTAAAATAATTCTTGTTCACAGACAACATGATTTTATATAGAGAGAACTTTAGACTCCACAAAAATCAATTAGAAATGATGATCAAATAAGATTAAATAAGAATGCAGAATATAAAATCAGTAGCTTTGGGTTGGAGGTATAGCTCAGTGGTAGCCTAACATCCTTGCCTGCACGAGGCCCTGGGTTTGATCCCTACCACCACAAACACAAGACTAGCTTTTGAGAAAGAAATAAAGTAACCTATTCACAGCAATTACAACAAATCAATATATACACAAAATCTGTAAGCATCTAAGAATAAATTTAGTCAAGGAAATGAATAATCCTCTGGTGGAGGAAAGGCCTCTCGTGGTCATGAACAGTGTAATTAATGTTAAAATATTCATGCAAGCCAGGCAGTGGTGGCGCACACCTTTAATCCCAGCACTGGGGGGGGGAGGGGGGGCAGAGGCTGGCAGATTGCTGTGAATTCGAGGACAGTGTGGTCTACAAAGCAAATCTAGGACAGCCAAGGCTACACAGAGAAACCCTGTCTCAAAAAAAAAAAAAAAAAAAAAAAAAATTCATGCTACTCAAGTGGTCTACAGAGCCCATGTAATTCTTATAAAAATACAAAGTAAGTACTTTAACAAGTAAGATATCTCTCCAGCCCTCTATTAAAGTACAAATAACATTTGGCATAAAAATAAAAGCATACTCCTATAATTTGTGCAGAACTACAAAACTCCAAATAGCTAAAGCAATCACGGGCAACAAACACAGGAAAAGAGTCAGGCATGGTGGCTCACACCGGTAATCCCAGCACCTGGGAGACAGGAAGTTCAGTTTCAGCTATATACTGAGCTCCAGACCTGCCTCAGCTATACAGTGAGTTTGAGACCAGCATGGACTACATGAGATTCTATTAAAAAACAAACGAACAAACAAACAAAAAACCTCAATGTTACTGTAACCAAAATAGCATGGTATGGGGAAAAAATAAGTCATTGGAACAAAACAGAAAAACCCAGAAATAAATTCATATACTCACTGCCAACTAAGCATTCACAAAGGCAGCAAAAACATGTGACAGAGAGGTCTTTTCAATAAATGGTGTCAGGAAACCAGCTAACCACGTGTAGAAAAAAGAAACTACACCTCCATCACTAAACACACACACACAGACATAGATAAACACACATGCACGCACACATGCACACACTACTATATTTTCTCTCTTAAATATGCAAGCTAAAAATCTGCTATCACAGAAGTATAAAATACAGTCATGTACATCAGAGTCTCCAGAGGTATGGGGGGAGAGAGGGCCAGGGAAGGAGAGCGTCAGTGGGATTCCGTGTTCTGCCATCACCTCAGACTAACTATGGTTGACCACAATGCAGCAAATATTTCAACACATCTAGTAAGAAGAATTTGAATCTTCTTGACATAAAGAAAGAATGAATATTTGTCTTAGGTGATGGATACACTAATTACTCTGGTCCAATCATTACACACACTGTAGCCCATAAACAGGTACAGGTACTTTGTGTCAATTCAAACTTTAAATATTTTTTAAAAAGAGGAAACTAGCAAAATAGTAGCAGCTTAAATTTTTAATATTTTCAGCACTTAGAAGGCAGAGGCAGGTGAATCTCTGTGAATTCGAGGCCAGCCTGGACTACAGAGCAAGTTCCAGGACAGCCAGAGCTGTTACACAGAGAAATTCTATCTCAAAAAACCAAGAAAAAATAAAATAAAATAAAATAAAATAAAATAAAATAAAATAAAATAAATATTTTCAAAGAAAAATATATATGGGTATCATGAGAGCACATATAAACATCTAAAATTCAGTAACAAACTAATATTTGCTAGTCTCCTAAATTGTTCTACAGCAACCTGCTGTAGTATCTCAAGAGACTTGCACGTCTCTAAGAATCTATACTCTCTTTATCAGGACCAATAGCTCAGATACATGAAGCCAATGGTGACTCCAGGCAGGGGACAGAGTACTCTTTTCAAGGGGATAAATTTCACCCTGAAAGGTGCCCAGACCAGTGAACTGACACTACACCTTCCGGGAGTCCACATTTCATGCCATGCCATGCCATGCGTAAATGCATGAAGGTTTCTATTTATTATGGTTATTTTGGAATAATAATATTCCCATGTTACTTAAACAAACTGTGGCTTCAAGTGCCAAATCAATAATTTGTCTTATTTTTAGCAATTACCTATACTTAATCAAACCCCGTACGTCTCAGTCCAAAGACTACTCAACTGAAAATAGAATTTTTGAAGGATCATCTGTGGACAACCATAGAACTCAAAATTATAGAATATGGAGGAAAAACCTGGGCAAATTTTGGAAAAATAAAAAAGCTAATAAACTACCAATTTTAGAGACACTGTTATCACCAATGTGAACATTTCAGAAATGTGACAAATTCTAAGACATTTAAAAAAAAAATTAGCAGAAGTCAGCCTGTACTGCTTTCTAATAACATGGCACCGATAGCCTGCTATGCTGCAGTGCAGCACTGCCATAAGATCCTTGGCTCCTTATACAACCTCAAGGCTAAAAAACCAGGAAGGATGATTGCTCTATGGCCCTGGTCCACAGCAGCCAGGTTTTTATTAACTTTCCAGCACTTCACTGTAATGCAATGACTTCCACACTGTAACCCCGCTGCCTGCTACTCAGGAGTCTGGCTTTATTTGCCTCTGATAAGAGTCCCAAAAAAATCATAGGGCAAAGATTACCAAAAAGGACAGTGCTTTCATGCACATCATATGCTTTATTATTAAGCAAAATGGAAATTTACCAAGGTATCTGTTTAATTATAAAGAGGAAAAATTCAGAAAACAACAAATAATAATTTTTAGTGACTATAAATAGGTTCAACCATATCACTTTGCCGTATCTATCCATAGACATAAATATTAGATACATGTACTAAACTATAATAATAGAAGAAAACTGAAGATAGTACATGTATTTCAATGTATGTGTTTGTCAACACAAACTGTTTAAATAATTACATCTCAACAAAAATCCTAAACTGGGAACTATTTCAAAATAAACTTATTCTTAAAATTGATCTTAAAAATAAAACAAACAAATGGCATCACCAGTTTACTTGTTCCACTGGCCAAAACCTACATGAACAATTTACATGTGAAGTGTACTAAGTAAGACTTCTCAGTTCACTAAACCAAGAAGGCCAACAGCTGCTGTCCCACCTGTAGCTGTTTTTCTGGTTGATATCTTCTGACGTGTCTTGAGCTTCTTTCGCTGAAAATTCTAAAAGGTGCCTCCTTTGATGTGCAGGGTCTGCACTGGGTTTCACTCTCCTGGAATCTTGCTCTAGCATGCTGAAAACAACACAAAATCAACAACAAATGAAGCAGCAGTTGATGTTAAAATAGCACATGCACATGCGACATTAGCTAGAAAGCAAGCAAGATTTGCCTGTTAGATCTGAACATATAACAAAAATGTCACGGCACTGATGGCCTGTCATCTTGTACATAGCAAACAATTTTAAAAATAATTTTTATAAGTATAAAAGCCCATATTTATAAACTGATTAAACAAAAACAGTGTTTTACTTGCATTTAAAACCCGATAATTACATTATATAAATTGCTGCCGCTTATATTAAATGCTTCTCAAAGACTTATATGCTGAAGGCTTGGGTCCACTGGGAGGTAGTGAAACCTTTACAAGGTAGGGCACAGTGAACGAAGGTTTTAAAGGCGATACTGGGATCCTAGCCACCCCTGTGCCCCTCTCCTTCACTTCCCAGCAACTGTGAGGTAAGCAGACTTCTTCCACATAAC
The DNA here is from genome assembly GCA_907169655.1 of Acomys percivali. Classification (NCBI taxonomy): domain Eukaryota; kingdom Metazoa; phylum Chordata; class Mammalia; order Rodentia; family Muridae; genus Acomys; species Acomys percivali. The sequence continues at coordinate 123,333,140 of OU015747.1, forward strand.
AGTTCTTGATAATATACTGTGCCTCTACAAGCCCAGAGCAACAAGCCAAGTCAACATAGACTAAAACCTCTGACATCAAGAGCCAAGTAAACCTTCCTGCTTTTTAAGCTGATTTACCTCAGGTATTTATTGCAATAACAGAAAATTAACACATATGAATAGAAACACAGGTAAGTACATTTAAATAAATTTTAGACTCATATAACTAAGGTAGAAAATCCACCCCAATGTGGGCAAATGCAGCAAATGAAATAGGAACTGCTGTCTTTCAGTAGTCAAACACACTATTAGCCTTGCCACAATGCTGAGGGATCACATAAAGTTAACCAAAACTATTTATAGTCTATTTTCATTTATACATAAAAGTTTTCATTTACTTCTCTCAACTCCCCTTAATACTTTCACTCATCAGTGTGATAGTCATAAGTATTTTGAGGGAAATAACATAGATTAGGTAGATCATACATACATATATTTATACATTTATACATGCAAACATACGTACATATGTGCCTATGTACATACGTCAGGCAAACAGGCAGGCAGACACACAGACAGTGTTATGATAAGTGTAATTGTTTAAACTCATTAGTCATGTGCTTTGAAATTTGGCTTATCAATGTCATTTTGAATACATGTTTTATTTTATAGAGTTACACACATAATTTACACTATTCATGATGCCAATTCAACACAAAAGGAATTCCTCTGGGGAAGCATAAAAGATTATATTTGGAGCATTAAGTGGGAGTGAAAAGTAAGACTGATGAAAAGGGCACTTAGGGCCTCATGGTCTAAAAGTAAAAGCCTGTGGGAGATATGGTATTTTTCTCCAAATATGGATGAACAGGTTGGACAAAAAGAAGACGAAGATCTATTTCTCTGAAATCCTTTTCTGATGCCATATTCTTTAAGTTTCTCAATTCTTTTCCCCTAGAAATCACTGTCACCTGCAATTCTCACACAGCACGCTGTCATTCTGACATACGGTATACTGCCAAGTTATGATCACTGTATAAAACTTTTGCTAACGAATGCTAAATTGTCATTACAATTGTGTGCTTCAGGCTGAATGCTTGAGCAGCCATGCAACACTGCAAGCCTACATATCTTTTATGCCCAGGGACCTATTCAGTGGGAGGAAAGGGATGCAAAGGGAGAAAAAAGATAAAAGCTAAATTACTTTGTATAGAAGGATAGATTTGATATGATTGATTGGTTGATTGGCTGGCTGACTGGTTGATAGGCAGAAGAGCGGTTGGAGCCATAGCGGAGCTAAGCAGAGCTCTATGAAACACTATAGATAGGAGCACTGGACCTCTACAGCGGGGATCATGAGGCCATCTTAAATGGCGAGCAGTAGATAAAGGACAAGGAAGAGGAGAGTGAGAAACATGCTAACAGAATAGTTATCTGAGCGAAGCACCCTGGCTCAAGAGAGCATGATTTAAGGAAGGAGAGACAAGACAAGAGAAAAGAGACAGCAGCAGTAATGCAAGGCTGGACTACACATGGCCTAACAGTTTACACAACGGAAACAGATCACTTTGTCCTCGTGCTAATTTCTACTCTTCCGTATATCCTTCCAGTGGCTGACGGGATTCCCTGGTCTGGTGGCATTACCAACCATCTACTTCAGGCTGTAGTGCTGCTTGTTTGCCCTTTGTTGCTACTGCCAGGAAAGCAGGTAACAGAAGAACTCCTTGGCTTTGCTAGCTCTCGCTGGGTTTAACCCTACAAGGGGTCTCCCTAATGTAACTCTCATGATCTAAACTGCAGGGTTTAGAAGGCTGCCCTCCCTTCTAAAAACGACTTAGAACACTTCATGTCCCCTCCATATCAGAAAGTACCTTCTTCTAGTACACGGGCTCCAGACTGAGGCATCGGGCCAGCAGTGTTGCTATCACCTGATAACTGGCTAGAAATGCAGATTTTTGTGTGAAGAAACTCAGTGTTTCAACAAGCTACCCAGTGACGGCCAGTGATTGAGAACCTTTGCCCATGCTTTTCACAGCATGCTCCCTGGAAGAGTCACTTCTCCACAGTGGCTCCAGCTGAAGTTGACAATTCAGAGGGCTGGGCTGTTCAATAAGAGGACACAGAAGGATGTGCCCTAAATGGCAAATTTGTGGCTTCCTGACCTTTATTTTAATTAGTCCAGTATTGTAGTACTTTGAAGATTTAAAGATTCTACTGACCATCATTTTTCAATCACCACCACACAACCCAGAGTGTCGTGCCACCATTCACGGCTATTTACAGCCATCTGCGGCTATCACCAGCAAATAGCTTGGTCTATTTCAACTATAACAACACTGTGCGACAACTGCTTAGCTACATTTATTAGAAAACAAGTCTGCTATTGACACAAAAGCACATCGCCTCCTGTGCTGGTAATGATTCTAATGCTATAATAGCACTGTACCCACAGCCATTTGGGGGAGTTATACCTTTCTTTTAACCAAAGAGCTCAAATCTCATTCAATTCACATCATCACACTCTATTATATAAAGGCAACATAATACTTTGAGCAAGGGAATCAGTGATGGGGCAAAAAAACAGAATTTAAATAAGCTAAGCCATGAGTTTATTGCCCACCTACTGGTCTGGATAAGTGTATTGAGAAATCACTGTTATCCAGGTGGTGGTGTCCTAGGCCTTTAGTATCAGCACTCAGGAGGCGGAGGCAGGTGGATCTCTGAATTCAAGGCCAGCCTGGGCTACACAGTGAGTTCCAGGACAGCCAGGGCTATACAGAGAAACCTGTCTCAAAAATCAAATAAATAAATAATAAAAATAAAATTGACCATCTTCATTTGCTATGCTTTCTTTGGGGGAGTTGCTTTTTCAGTCTCCAATTCATCCATATTTTAATGTTTAAAGTGTAAGTTCTAAAAAAAAATACTTGAACTATGAAGTAACTAGGAAAAACTTATTATAGCTACAAGAATAAATTCACATTTATAGTTTCCTTGTATCTATTAGTATTTAAAAGAATTTCATTCCACTGCTAGGTTTCAGGACTGTCTAAAAATAATTATCATATTACAAATATCGAGAGGAATTTGGCAGCTCTTGAAGTGCCCAAACATACAAAAGGGTATGAGAAAATTACTGTTAATATGAACTTTCAGATTCTTGGCCTGAGTATTTTTATAATATTGGGGAAAAATAAATTTCCAAGAACACAAAAGGATGAGTCAGGCAAAGCAAGAACATACAGCTAGGTAAGCGCTGGTACGTCGGGTGACTTTCTAACTCAGAATAGTGATACAACAATTAACTAACTATAAAAATCAATTATTTTTATTTTCTCTGCTTGGATATTTTGCTTGCATGTAAGTCTGTGCACCGTGTACATACAGAGCCCCTAAAACCCAGAAGAGGGGTCTGGATGCCCCAGAACGGGAGTTATAGGCATTGTCTGCTGTCATGTGGGTGCTGGGTCCTCTGCAGCAGCAGACAGTGCTCTTAAGCACTGAGCCAACTCTCCAGCCCCTAACTAAAATCTTTATAATTAAGTTAAGCCAGGTTCTGCCTGGGAGTTTAAAGTAAACTAATAAATACTAAAAAGAAAAAAGAAAAACATGAGTCTCTATGACCTATGAGTCTCCAATCAGGAACATACTACTCACTAACAGTCACGAGGGCTCTAATACACAGGATAATCATTACACAAAGCATCTTGCTTGTGCTCTGGTCAGTGATCCTGAAAAGTATAGACTAATAAAACATGAATGATTAAGTTTCTTCCAAAGTTTGAAAGACGCATTACAAGAATTGTTACTTTACTCTTTCATCTATGAAACTCTAAATGTCAACAACTGATGTAAATTATTCATGAGACCGTTTAATCCCTAGGACTTCAGATATCCAATCTTCATACCAAGAGGCTGAACATAAAATGGCACATAGCCAAGGATACCCTTGGCAAGCCTGGGCTTGTTTTGTTTTGTCTTTTATGGTACAAGTGGATCAATTTTAAATTGAAGCCAAAGCCACAGGTAAGAGTAATGCTGTTTCTCTTCACCCCAAAACCATATGCTGTCGTTGCTGAGACCCACAAACGAAAAGCTCGATTACTTTCAGCTGAGAATGATCATGGCAACCTTTGGAGGCAAAAGTGGAAAAGTGCAAAAGCACAAACATGGATGGCAGATCTGGATTCAAGATGTGACTCAAACAACCGCGTGGTTAAGTTCTTTAAGCCTCCAACTCTTCACAGTAAAACAGGAAAACTAGCAAGTATGTCACAGGGCTCGTCTGAGAGTCATGTGAGGTGACAGATGTGGACATATTTTACAAAACCTGAGGATGCCAGAGAGCACATAGTGACACAGCTGTCTTCCTGCTTGCCCAGCTCAAGTGTTCACAATATAGCAATGCAGGGATCTTTTGCACACTAGGTCAGCCTCTGACATCTCTCCACAGCCCCGCTCCTTTATTTCTAGCATGAGAAGCCCAAATGTGAGTGTGGCCCTCCCTTCCACTTTGCTTCCATGATACTGCCTCCTAGTTCTTGCATCCTGTTCACTTGCATTCAGCCACACTTACCTCCCTCCTCACCCTTGAAATGAACAGCACACTCCTTCACACCAGGGCTCTGCAGTAGCTAACGCCTTCGCAGAGCTCTTCCCTACACAGCCAGACAGCTAACCTCGTCTCCGGCAAGCCTTAGCTCAAACATCTGTCAAACAGCGATCACTACTCAAAGTGACATCCCAACAATGTCACACACACGTGTAAAACCATTTACTCTACCACACTTAATTCTGTTCAAAGAATTTACAACTTGGCTGCTTGACTTGTTAAATGTACTGTCTCTTACTACAGCACAAACTGAAGGGTGCAAAGATCTCTGTGCTGTTTTGGGTCAGTGCCTGGCATATAGAGAGCACTTCTACATTTTGTTTTTTGTTTATTTTAAATAAAGAATAAATGAACTTTGTGAATATTCCACTTCTTCACTTTGCTGTTAAACTTGCATCAAAGCAATGAATTCATAATACAGACACTGTCCTGCTTCATGGCCAAGTCTGAGCTTTTGGAGAATAGGCAGGGTTGCTGGGCACAGCGCTGACTGCTCTACTGTAAGGCCTTGTCTGCCTACGTTAGTGATGAAAATGAAGCTTCAGGTCAGCGCAGCACTGCGTTTCAGTTTCCTCCTCTGTAAAAACGGTCATAATAGCACTTGCCTTATGGCAGGAGGAGGAAAAAAATGAAGTAGTTCACAGAGTAATCAGATTACTAGTTGGTGCACTGGGTTTGATAACTGATACAATAGTAAAAAAAAAAAAAAAAAAACTAGCTACTTTTACCAATAAAGCATTGATAATATCAAGATACAGCCAAGCTAGATTGTTCTAGGATCAACTGTCTTCACCTTCATATATTTTCTGGAAGGAAGAGAGGGGGACTGCATTAATGAGAATTCTTGGAAAAGGCCTAAGACAGAAAGTCACATAAACTATGTTCCTATGTATACATCCCCTAATTGTAGCTCATTCAAATGCCACACAGTGATAAACTGACTATGGAGATAACATAAAAACTGCATATACTTGGAAAACTGAATATGAAAAAGTCTAAGTGCGAAGCTTGAAGAGGCCACCTTCTGTAGCCAGGTGGGACTTCTTCCAGTGGAGGAGGGGCACACCAGCCCATCCACAAAAACTTTGACCCCAAATTTGTCCTGCCTACAAGCAGTACAGGGATAAAGATGGAACAGAGATAGAGGGAACTGCCAACCAATGGCTGGCCCAATTTGAGAAGGACTGAGGGAGCCAGAGGGACCAAGGACACCACAAGAAGACCTACAGAGTAAACTAACCTGGGCCTATAGGGGCTCGCAGAGACTGAACCACCGACCAAAGTGCCTGCAAGGGCTGGACCTAGACCCCCTACACATATGTAGCAGATGCGCAGCTTGTTCTTCATGTGGGTCCCCTAACAATGGGAGCCAGGGCTGTCTGTGACCCTGCTGTCTGCCTTTGGATCCCTTTCACACAGCTGGACTGTCTTGTCTGGCCTCAGTGAGAGAGGATGTGCCTGGTACTGCTGCGACTTGATGTACCAGAATGGGTGGGTACCCATGGGGAGCCTCCCCTTCTCTGAAGATAAGGGGATGGGGGATGAGGAAGGGGTGAAAGGGTGGGACTGGGAGGAGAGGAGGGAGGGGAGGCTGCAATCAGGCTACAAAGAAAATCAATCAATCAATCAATCAATCAATCAATAAGTTTAAGAAAAAGTCTAGGTGTATAAAACATGTCCATAGTTCATGCATAATCTACAGGCTAGGCATGGTGGCGCACACCTTTAGTCCCAGCACTCTGGAGGCAGAGGCAGGCAGATCGCTGTGAGTTTGAGGCCAGCCTGGTCTACAGAGTGAGTCCAGGACAGCCAGAACTACAAGAGAAACCCTGCCTCAAAAAACAAACAAATAAATCAATCTGCAGAATGATGGCTAAAATACTTATGAAATGACAAAATAAACCAAATCTGGAGACAAAAATGGTATTAATGATAAGTTTCCTAGAAGCCTAAGTGACAGATAATATTATAATTACATTTGTATGTTCACAGATCAAGTTTTCCCCTGTTCTATAGCTCTGTACTCAATACATGGCTGAGCCACTTACTCCTTTACTATGTATGATCTGCAGTTGACAAAGCATGAGCATTTGTGCATGTGCTAAGTACTGCAATGGTAATTAAAGCTACTGTGGACAAACCATTCACTGGTCTCTAATTTATTAAGAATGTGAGTAATATTGGGAAATGGCAACATATTCAACTTACACACTGACAGGAGTCTCCTCACCTAGCCTAGCTTCTCCGATCCCCTCTTGGGGAGGAGATGGCACAAATTATCAACTTCTAGCTTGGGAAGTGACGTCCAGGGACCTAACTATCCCAGGTAAAGAAGGAAGTCAGCGGGGATATAGTGTGTGCCTTCAATCACCCTTCGGTTCACTCTGACTGAGGTCTAGAGAAGAAGATGGCCGAGGGATGTGTGATGAAGCCCCTGGAGTGCTGCTGGGAAGCACGCTCCACACAATTCACATGAAAGCCCAGACCAGAGAAATCATCAGCAGGATTTTCCATGCCTTCTAAGTCCAGCACCGCACTTGACAGACACGGAGCCATCTAAGACCAAGACTGACATCTACACAGACTGTAAGAAGGCAGAACCAAGCCATTACCTTGCACAGGCATTTTTGTCTACTGTGAATAAATTAAAATATCTAGAAAAGGGTCTGGTGCTGGCTCTACAATCCTGACTCTGTAGCACCTGGTACTTAGATGTATCTTTATATGTACTTGAGATGCTTATATGTCATTTTGATAAATGTGGAACATACTTTTAGCCAAGGGCTTGAATTAGATTACATTTAAGAATCTGGCTGAACAAAACCATCTATACTTAGTGGTTTGAATTCTGACATCTAAGTCTTTTAACATTCAGCCAAGTGGTGATATCATTCAGCAAAATGTGCTCAACAACTGAACAGGGGGACAATTGGAACCAGATTTGGGGACAAGCTCATCTCAGGAAAAGCTAGAATTCTTCCTGCAAAACAACAGAAACTGGCAACTTAGAGAATTCTGGAATAAAGAAATTTGCTTCTAACCAATTCCTGACTCACACTTGATGCACATGCTTTCTGATCACCTCTTCTTTATTTTATTTATTTTTCTTTTTTTATATTTTGGTTTTTCAAGGCAGGGTCTCTCTGTGTAGCTTTGGCTGTCCTGGACTCTCTTTGTAGATCAGGTTGGCCTCGAACTCATAGTGATCTGCCTCCCTAGTGCTGGGATTAAAAGAGTGAACCACCAAGCCAGCCTCTTCTTTAAAGTGATGTCTCAAATTCAAGATTCCAAGTCTAGCAGAAGGGCGTATTACCTAACCCCAGAACAAGAGAGGAAAAAGAACCCTCCTTCCCCAACACTTGTTGATTCTTTTAAACAATGTAACATATTTACAATACCATTGAGATACTAATTTACCACTTGTTGAAAAGCCTGGTCGTAGAAGCCTTTAAACTGACAGGGAAACAGGATACAGGAATCCATAAACTGCAGCTCAACCTGCCAGGAGGGGGCTGCTTTCCTAAGGGTATGCTGTGACTCCTGCTCAGAACCAGGGCATAGGAATGTCCTGAGTCCGTAAGACAAGCTTATGAATAGGGAGGTGTCTAGACATTTACTAAATAGGCCACTGTTTGCTTTTTCTTTCCTGTAACTGTGAGCTTTTCTGTTGTCTTACAGATTCTTTATTTCTCCTTTAAACAGAATAATGTTGAATTTCTCCACTCTAGTTAACAAATTTGTCTTCTAAAGACAAAAGTCCTGTCCTGAAGCAAGGGACTTAGCAGATAAAGTGCTTCCTGTGCAATTGTAAAGACATGAGTTCAGATCCCCAGAAGCCAGGTAAAGCTAGGTATGGTAGCCCACATCTGCAGCGCCAGGACTCCTGCAGTAAGATGAACAGCAGACAGCAGGGTCTCCAGAGCTCCTGAGGCTCCTTGCCTGGTGCGTACAGCACTCAACAGCAAAGGGAGCCTGCCTCAAACAAGGGGGAATGTGAGGCCCACACCTGAGGTAGTCCTCTAACCACTATACCTGAGCTGTGGCCAAACACACGCACGCACGCACGCACGCACGCACGCACGCACGCACGCACGCGCGCCGAATGCACCATCATTCCACTTTCACTAGGTTCATCTCCATCATAGTATGCATTTTTATAGTCTAGTTTCTTTCCCTTAATACATTTTGAAACGAAATAGTCAAATTGTAGGTTGTTAACACTTATCCCAAAACTTTAAAAGTTCAACTAAACAAGTCTAAATGTTAACTATTTCCCTGAAATTAAAATAAACTTTGAGTACTTTCTCTTCACTCCTCTCCTCCCACTCTATCAGTATTACTTCCGTCTTGATCAGTAGGCACTGTTACCACTTCATACTGCCAGCTTTTTAGAAAACTTCTCTCACTATTTTTATTTTTGGTTATTAGCTAACCGTTTCTATGTCTAAACCTAGTGAAGCCATTTTCTTCCTTCCTAACATGTCCCTCAGCAATCTTTAATGAGGTCTGCTAACAGAGAGCCCTCTCCAGCTGTGACTGTCTTCAGACAGCCCTACACTTCTCTCAGATTTAACAGGTGTTTTTGTCAGGTGACACAACAGACTGGATTCTTTCTCTTAAACTTTAGGATAGCATTCAGCTACCCATCTGACGCCGATGGCCATGTTGAGAAAGCTATTGTGCTTGTGTCCTGGGGGTTCTGACGATCTTTGTTGGCTCCTAGTATTCTACAGTCTTGCGGGCAGGTATCTATGCACGAATACCTTTTTATCTGGTTCACTGTCCCCCTGAACTGACTTACCCTAAGCCTGTTAAGCCTGAGTGTTGTTGTCTTCCGTCAATTCTGGCATGTGTCTAACATGTCATCAAATGTTGCCTTTCCCCATTTTTCCTTAGTTTTGGGAATTTTTTTGGGGGGGGAGAGGGGTTCCACTTTGATGAATACTACAGCATCTCTTTTTATGCCGCTCTTTTCTCTGTTGCCTTCTCTCCTCAAATATAGCTCAGTTTTTTGTTTGTTTGGTTTTTGGTTTTTAACTAAAAGCTTAGTATGCATACGATGGAGGGAGCACTAGTGGACGGAAGACAGCTAGTGGGGTTGGGGAAAGGAGAGTACATGGCCGAAGCATATAATATACTTCAAAATGTAAACTTCTCCTTTGAGACTTTTGGACTTACAAAGACAAGTAGTGTGGCTCACATACACTTTCTCCATTGTTCCTCAAACGCCAACGCTTTACCAACAGCAGTAAGGCAGCAAACACAAGACACGGACCTGAAGGGAGCTACCGATCTTAGCTAGTGTCTGGCCTGCAGTCCTCCTAACCACACTGCCCTGCTGATAGCATGGTCCGTTCTAGCTCCCGTACGTGCTGCACCATTTGCCCGTGCTACTTTCTCCTCCACTCTTAGAATGATCCTCTGCCTTTCCTTGACTTTCATGACCTTGACATTTGTGAAGATTCAGGCTATTTGGTACAGTGTCGCTCATTTGGGTTTATCTGTTTGTTTTTTAATGATTAAATTCAAAGAAATGCATTTGGGGGCAACTACTTCACAGGAGGGACAACTGTGTCCTTTTTGGTGCATTCCATCACATGCCAGATGTGACATCACTGGTATTCTTACTCTGATCATCTATCTAGTTATGATGGTATGGCGTCATGTCTTTTAACAGTCCTCATGTTTTCTAACTCTTGGCCTCTGTTACACTCTGCTTATTTTTCTTTGTATTTGTGGTGGATGCATGAGTGTAGAAGCGTGTGCATCCATGTGTAGACTCACCCTTGCATGGGTGTATGGAGGCTAGGGGTCAACACCAAGCATCATCCGCTACTCAATCTCCACTTTAATTTTGAGACAGGGCCTCTCTGTGGCTCTAGTCTGGCTGGCCAGCAAGCCCCTGGGATCCACTGAGATCTGCCTGCCTCTGCCCACCTCTTCCCCTTTCTGTTATGTGGGAAAGATTAAGCTTTGTCATGGGTGTTTTTGCTGGGTTACCAATGCTCATCTTTACCTAACGGGGTTAGTTACAATTAATAAAAGTTCATTTGGGGATTTTTTTCTTCTTTCTTTCTCTCTTACTTTCTATCCCTTTTAATATTAAGGAAAAGGGGTGGGGAGGAAGGGAGGATACAGGTTTGTAAAATAAAAGGTAGATTACTGAATCTACTAACTTCAAAAATCCTACATTGGTATTGTAGACTGATGAAAATTTAAGACTTTGATTGGAAATTTAAGACTTCAACTTTTGCTTCACATTGATAAGAACTTAAATTGTATATCGTCATTCATTTTTGCCTTATGTATTGTATGTTATATGTTGACAAAATATTATATATTGTATGTTAGAAACTTAAGTTCATTTTGTCCAATGTTTATTTAATGTATTATTCATGTACCACTAATGTCTTATGAAAAACTGTTCGAGAAGATCAGGGATAAAAGTTGGTATTTAGTTCCTACTAGATACTAACTTACTTTGTCATAGAGCAGGTTTGTTTAATTCCTTGTATATGTCTTCAAAGGAATAGATTGATAACTGTAAGAATAGATAGAGTTGGTCTTCAAACTCTTCAGAGATCCACAGAATATGGCATTTAACGATGAGGGCTTTCCTGACAGAGAGAGACATCCGCTCCCGGCCGCATCTCCATTTACATCATTGAAGATGGGGGCTTCAAGAGACGAGGGTGACAGAATGGTCACTGGAAGAAAAAACTGCTCTTATCTCTACTGCTGATGACAGGCTGACTGTCTGCAATGATCAACAGTGATGCTGGAAAGTTGACTGTCCAGCTTTGAAGAGACTAGATGGACCAGACCGTTGGATTTCCTGCTTCAAAAAGCAGTTTGTTGGATGTTTTGGGCCAATAAGGCTGAAGACTGATTGCCCCAGTGAAGGAGAGAATCCGGTGACTATCCAGGCTGTCTGCTCTCCCTTGTCCTATGCGACTTGGAAGTTGCCCGCCAGCACTTCCTTTATTAGATAGATTTTCCTTCTTAAGTCTCTGATGGGATTAAAGACTAGATAGCCACAGTGTTACTAGAAGCTTTAGTTTAAGAATTAAAAACACATTTATAGATTGATAATTGCAATTTCTCATGAAAAAAAAAAGGACTCTCTTTGGTAGGATAGTGGAATACTTTCTCTCAGGTTAACAAGTATAAAAGGAAAGATTAAGCTTTGTCACAGGTGGAAGCAATCTTGGCTGGCTTTATACCCTTGGGGCACCCCATGAATACCTTGTGACAGACTGAGTGGAGCCATCCTGGGCCTGAAATTCAACAGACCTGGGAACCCCACCTGGGCTATTGTTTTCCTAATTAACCCTTGGACAGGAGAAGGAGACCACCCTTTCCATGTGACTCAGGAAAGTGGGAAAGAAAGAACAACAAGTTCAGCCCAGGGCTTGAGTTTGGGAAAGAGCTAACAGGCTGGACTATCATGCGGGCCAGAGAGACTCATCCCGTGGAACAGATACCAAAAGGTTCACTCTTTTGTCCCTTTAACCTTTTTTCCTTCTTGTGTAAGCTAGTTGGGTTGTATAATAAAGTTTAATTGTTAAAAAACAGAGCCAACACTGTTGCATGGTGCTGAGGACCCAAACCCAGGTCAAACAGTAGTTACTGGGAAATCTACCCACTGAGACATCTTTCCAACCAGTTTATTTGGTTTAAGTTAACTAGTATTATGTTCATTTTACCCTATGTCTAGTTTTCTCTAAAATATTCTCATCAGCTCTATCTTTTATCACTTTGCCATATTTGGATTTCCTCTTTTATCTGAGACATTTTTATCTTTTTAAAACAATAATTCAATTATCCGTAGTATCAAAGTCTGATATTATATGTGTGTGTGTGTGTGTGTGTGTGTGTGTATATATATATATTTTTTTTTTTTTTTTGAGACAGGGTCTCATGTAGCCCAGACTGCTCTCAAACTCACTATGTACTGAAGAATGACTTTGAACTTCTCATCCTCCTGCCTCTGTCTCCCAAATGCTAAGATGATACCATGCCTGATTTATGCAGCAGGGCAGTGGGTATGCTATGTAACCCTCTACCAACTGAGCTACATTACTAGCTCAATCTGTTTTATTCTGAAGCATGGACTTGCTAAGATGTCAGTGTTGCCTTGAACTCACTCTGTAGCTCAAACAGGCTGGAAATTTGTGATCTTCCTGTCTCGCCCTCTAGAGCAGCTAAGATTATAGTCTTACTCCACCAGGCCTGGCTCATACAGGCTAGCCATTTCCTGCTGCCTGGAGTCTCTGTTTTTTACAGACCACCCAGAGTAGGCCAACTCCTTGAATCTCATGCCAAAAATAGCTAGATCTCTTCTTCACCATCCATAAAACATAATAAGGTTAGAAAATTAATTCAGTTAAATTTGTTTAATTTATTTTCTTTTTCTGTGGGATGACTATATAGTAACCTAAAACTCTTCAACACGCTCTGTTTTGTTATATATTACCTTTCATAAATTCTCTTACTTTATATGTAAACTATATTTGTATTTCATCACCAAATGTTTTCAGGAAATATTTCTTAAGGTATATGTGGCAAATTATTACTTTTTTCACATGGGCCTAAAACAATAAGGCACAAAATCATCTACGCTGTACATCTGAAACACCGTAACTACCTTCATTGCGGTACTATAATCTCATCAAAAACCGTTTAAATTCCTAAACTTAAGATCCTTAGAAACTCTATGATTAAACTACCCAAGTATTTGGCCAAGTTTAATTCAGTGATATTCAAGAAAATTCAGATAGAGCTCATAATCTGTACCAATAAAATATAACAGTAATTAATATATATATCAGTAATTACCTAAGGTTTCTTGTATTGTTGGTTTAAAGAGGAACTTTTTTTAAAAAAGATTTACTATACACACACATACACACACATGTTTTGTTGCTAGGTATGTCTGTGCACCATGTATGTGCCTCATGACTGGGAAGGATCCTCTGGAACTGGAGTTATGGACAGTTGTGAGTCACCTGTGAATGAGTGCTGGGAACTGAACCCAGGTCCTCCATTCGAACAACAAGTATTACTAATCTCTGAGCCATCTTTATAGCCCAGTTGCTTACTTTTTTTTTTTTTTTTTTTTTTTTTTTGGTTTTTAAGGTGTGAGTATGAGTGAGAGAGAGTGTGTGTGAGTGTTCTCTGGACTTTGATGTTTACTGCCCATGGCAGTCTTGTCTAGAAGTGGTTCTCTGCTTTTATGAGTTTTACGGCCAGTTTTGTCTTTTTTCCTTCTTGGTAGCATTCCAAGTTGTTAAGAAACTGGTTTCCTCAAATCTTTCAGCTCTTCTTTTACTTTTCTTCAATTTAAGCTTCTAGCCATATTTTTAAAAATTTAAAATTCTTAAGAGTCCTACAACCTGGTGTTCTGTTCCTTATGCCTCACAGAAAAAGACAAATCTTAGCTGGTTACTCTTCAGGATTTTCAAACATCTTAACTCTCCCATTCTTTTTTGTTGTTGTTGTTTTAAATTTTTTTAACAATTTATTCATTTATTATGTATACAGGACTCTGCCTGCATGTACACCTGCAGGCCAGAAGAGAGTATCAGATCTCATTATAGATGGCTGTGAGCCACCATGTGGTTGCTGGCAATTGAACTCAGGACCTCTGGAAGAACAGTCCGTGCTCTTAACCTCTGAGCCATCTCTCTAGCCCCCTCTCTCATTCTTAAATTCCCCTTTTCATCCTAGCTATTTAATTTTTTTCTGAGCTCAAATCTTTTCTTAATAAAAAGAGACCATTGCATCTTCATTTCATAATGGGTTTATCTACCATGGAAATGAAATTCATTTGATGGCTGTGAAGATCATTAACTCATTCAAAACTTTTTGTTCCAAGTTGCTGTTGACTCCAAAGGGCATTCACAAAATGCTTCCTCCAATCCCACCCTTACTTCTTACAGCACACTCTGATCTTTACCTGTTCATTGAGCACTATACACAAAGCCTCCCAGAACTGATTCATCGCTTATTTGTTCAGGACTATGGATGTGATTTTATAAGAAATGTATTTGGTGTTTTCCTGAGTTCCCAGCACAGAAATCATAAAAATCTTGAGACTTCCTGAGTGATACAAGTGAGCAAATACATAACACACACACACATACACACACACACACACACACACACACACCAACAAACAAAAACAAAAACAAAAACAAAACTCTCCAGCCATACCCGAGCTGTGGAAATAAGGTATATTATAAAGGAAGGCTGTTGATTGCCAGGAAAGCTAACCACTGACTAGGAATTTTCAGTCTCATCCCCTACCTCTGAGGACAGGAAAGAGGCTGAAATTGACTAAATCACCAGAGGTTTGATCGTCACACAAATATAATGAAGCCTGCACAAAATAGGTCTGGAGGACGCCCAGGTTGGCAAGCACAAGATGCTAGGAGGAGAATCCACCTAGAGGTGGCACAGAAGGCTCTCGTGCCTCTGTCCACTGTGCTTAGCTTATGCATCTGTCTACCTGGTTTACCTCCTGAAACTCATGGCAGTTGTTTTTAAATGAACCAATAATAGTAAGAAAACTGTTCACTGTGTTTTGTAAGCCACTCTAACAAATTATTAAGAGAATGCTGGTCTGCATACATGGTAAGTCACAACCCAAGACTGTGGCTGCTGACTGAAGCATGGTCTAGCCCTTAAGCCAGCGGGGCCTGTGCAAATGCTCAGCAGTCTGCGAACTGAGCTCAGCTATAGGCGTGCCAAATGATGGCCAGACAACTAAGAAAAATGATGTGTGGAAAACTCATACATCAGTCAAAGAGAAGTGAGTAAAAACAAAAAAATGGGTTTTTCTTTCTTTTTTTCTTTTAAATGGACATGGCATCTTCATAATTCTTCCTCATGCTACAGTTGCTCATATATCTGTTTCTCCTACTAGACTGTCCTTTCATTCAGGCTTGCATCCTTCATTCCCTGCTCAGCACCTGCAAACAGCAAGTGCCCTATAACTATGAGTGTATGTTCATCCTAACAGATGGACATGTAATGCACACAGACTCATACGATGTGAGGGCGGAAAGCACAGTTTCCCAGAAACCGTAAATGAACATATATAAACGTGTCTGTGCTCTAGGATGAACACTGAATTGTCTCTATAGTAGAAAAGTAGTGAATTAGACAGGAGTTGAGACCTTAACATAAGGAAAATGTATAATAACACAAAGCAAAATGTTAGCAGGTGGAAGAGAATGTCGATGACAAGTTGTGTAACTAGTGAAAGAGCGGCTGAACAGCTCTAAGAACACCACTGGAGACAGCTCTCGGACGCCTAGCTACATTAACACAGTAAGCTAAAAGAGAGGAGGAAGTTCCTCAGTTTAAGACTGGTGTAATATACGGGTACAAAAGCAGCAATGAGTAAATGTGTGGAGGATCTGACGAGCGGGCTGTGAATCAATAGTAGATGTATGTCTTAATATATATGGGTGGTTCACAGTAATTCATACGAGAAGGGAGAATTTTTATTCAAGACTGCAAGTAATTTTTTAAGGGGAACACAACTAACAACTAGCTTAAAAATATTCCCCCACTACCAGGACCACGTGCCTAGGACCTCATGCACACCAGCCAAGCACTCTGCCCTGAGCTACCTCCTCCAGCAGTTTTGAAGAACTTGTTCTTGTTGAGAGGAGGGCGCTCGTGTATTTGTACTACGGTATCTACCGAGCGACAACTGCATGGCAGGCATCACTGGAGGCACTAGAAAACAAGAGAGAGCACTCTTGCAGGGGAAGAAGGAAAGTAGAGCTAACAGAAGACACGGGGTGTCAAGAGGTAAAGGGGGCTGGTTAGAAAACTAAAAGGAAGAGTGAGGAGGAACAGCCAGGAGAGGAGGATGGCCAGGAGAGGAGGATGGCCAGGAGAGGAGGATGGCCAGGAGAGGAGGATGGCCAGGGATCCTCAGAGGGGAGCACTGAGCTGACACCGGTGCACTGAAGGCCATGGGCACAACACACATCACATACTGACAGACACAGGAACACAGGCCCCTGGTGCCCAGCAACACATCATATCACACTGCATAGGCACAGAGACCTGAGGTCCTGGTAGTTTCCAGTTGGTCAGATACAAAATATTTGCCCAAAAATAGGAAACAATGCTACTCTCTTTTGTGTCATTAAATATTTGAAGATTTCAACATTTACTTATTTAACATGTAATGATTCATGATTGTGTGAACAAACATTTTAAATCTGTTTTATTTAGTCTATAACACAATAAATATCAATAAATATAAGTTCTTTGCAATTCTCTGTAACTTTTAACTTTAATAGTATAAACTGGTTCCTATGTTATAAGTGTCTAAGGTCAAGTATCTAAACTTCAAAATCTGATAAAGTTACTAAAAGAGAATGATGTGCTAATTTAATTAAAAGTAAGCACTTTTGAATAATACATATATTGTTCCTTTTATGTAAACATAATTTAATAAATTATATATACATAAACACAAATACAAAATCATGTATATATACAAAATGAACTTTTCATTTTTTTAAAAAAGTCATATTGTTTTATAAGTATGCTTTTAACTTGTTTCTGCTTGACATGCTTTTCCCATACTTCCCACTTGCAAACCAGTATCTCAATTCAAGTCTGAGATTCCTCCCTGGGGATTCTCCATATCACTCAGTCATTCAACAGAAAAGTGTTCTGTGCACCTCTGACGCGCCATAAACGGCCATGCCCAGGAACTCGCACGCCCAGCCACAGCCCATCAGCACTCTGTTCACACTGTTTCCATCACACCATCATGTCTAAGTGTCCCTTAACATGGGTCTCTTCCCAGCTGCACTCTGAGATCTGTGAAGGCCCTCATCTCCTGTCCAGTTATTCTTCACACATCTAGAATGCTGGCTTTTGTTCAAAACAAATGAGCTTTCCTCTTGCAGTTAAATAGTAACAAATAACAAGCATTTAAATTTTAGTATTTGCATCCAAAACAGTTGCATGCTTACCTCATGGGCCCATAGTTGAGCATTATAAATGCCAATACTATCATCACACAGACAGCTCTTCGCTTTGGACTCGGGACTTTAAGCCTCTGGTTCTAAGGGAAATGAAACAGGATGCCAACATTACAAAGAGCAGTAACTAAGAACCTTCCTTTTTACAAGTTGTATGAATACCTTTTCTCATTAAAAAATTAAAATTAAAAATACCTCAAAGGTAAAGAAATAATACTTTCCCTGGCAGTGATGGTGCACACCTTTAAGGCCAGTATTTGGGAGGCAGAGGCAAGAGGACCTCTATGAGTTCGAGGACAGCTGGGTTTACAGAGTGAGTTTCAGGACAGCCACGGCTACACAGAAATAATAATAATAATAGTAGTAGTAGTAGTAGTAATAGTAATAAAAGAAGACTAAAGCCTTCTCTTTTTTAACGGAGGAAAGAATTAGAAAAGAACAAATATAGTCCAAAGTTTAGCTTTATGTTTCTGTGGCTCCTCAAGAATTCTGAGTCTGTTGCTTGGCTCCCTGTCTCTTACGGTGCTGTCTTCAGCAACACACTGGAGTGTTCTCATATACTTAGGGGCGAGATAGAAAGAACCGAGTAAGCAGCAGCACTAAACAGCACCCGTTGGTTCAGGACTGCATTGCTGTGGGTTTCACAAACAAAGCAGAAGAGACTAGCACGGCGACAGAAAGCAAAGGAGCACGAGAGGGGTTAAGTGGACAGACAAAGATTTAAAACACATTTTATTTTTGAGAGTTAAAATAGTTACCCTATGATGAGGCAACAGTGTCCCTATTAGACACTACAAGCAATTAAATAAAAAGCCCGGTGTCAGGAATCAGTTACTTTTAGAGTTATTGAGCAGTGAGGTGCCACAGACCCACAAACATTTCAGGCTATTGTCAACTTACTGGTTACTCTCCAGAATTCTTATAGTAAGACCCTGTGCTGAAGACTCCACAGACTTGTGTCATACAACACCTGAGAACTCAAGCTGGTGCTGACCTGGACGTTTTATCTCGACTTGCTAGCTTTCATTTGCTGGAAGGTGCTGTACACACGACTGGAGGAGACAGCAAGCTTCGATCTTACCTACCTGTGAACCTTGTGAGCTCCAACAGTGACTGGCCTGGAAACACACCCGCTGCTGCAGCAGTGGCACAAACATCACTGGAATAATAAGCCACTTTCTGATTGGATTTTAGTACTGCTCTACAAGTGAAACCCATACCTGGCACCATTATTGGTCCAAGAACCTGTGGCTAGAGAAGGTAAAGGCCCCTACAGGAGAATCTACACCTAGTCTGCTGAATAGACATGGTATTAAACCAACTCCTAATGACTTATCATCATACCATAGATTGATGCATCTCTCAATCCTCATCAGAGAAGCTTCTAATTGTGCCAGCTGGTGACTAACACACAGACCCACAAGTAGCCAAAGTGGAGAGACTATGAGACTTCAGAATGTTCAGCCCTAATGGAACATACACACCACACCCTCTCTTCCCAGGGCTCAGGGATCCCTGTGGAATATGGGGCAGGAAGAGTATAAGGGCCAAAGAGGCAGATAACTACAAGGAAACAAGAGGCATGGCACATATGAACCCCCTGGTGACTGTGACAGCATGCACGAGACTTGTGCAAACCAAGGCAAACTAAAGCCCTGCACGAAGAGGAAGTTGAATGAAGCCCTACTCTTAGCTGAGGAGCTAATCGTAACTGTCAGTTGTTGTGAAAGGAGAGTCAGTTTTTGTAAGAGGGAAGCCCAGGGTACTTCTACCATGCTCCAATAGAAGGCCACATATGCAAGACTATCTTGTCACCACAAACTGGTCCTTATGCATTAAAAAAAAGAGGACACAAAGCTGGATAGGCAGGGAAGGTGGGTAGATCCTGGGAGAGTTAAAGGTGGGGAGAGTTGGACATAACCAGAGCATATTATGTGAAATTCTCAAAGAATAAAGATATAAAATAAAACAGTACAGTATAGTGATGCATATCCATAATTCCTACACAAATTCAAGTTCAATCTAGTGCACATATAAGTCCCAAGTCAGCCAGGGCTCTAGAGTGAAGCCCTGTCTCAAAATCTTTTAATTAAAAAAATTGAAAGAATAACAATAAAAGGGAAGAGTTGACAGGACTGTTCCAGAAACTCAGTATGATTCACTCAGCCCAAAAACAAAAACAAAGCTGGCACTGTGGCTCACACCACTCAGGACTCAGGAGGCAGAGACAGGTAAATCTTGGTGAGTTTGAGGCCAGCCTTGTCTACATAGCAAGTTCCAAGATAGCCAGGACTATGTACTGAGGCCTTCTCTAAAAAATAAAATAAGGAGAAAAGAAAGAAAAAATCCTGAAGTAGTAAGTGAGGAAAAAAAAAATCAAGAAAAGCAGATAATGTTTGATGGATAAGCACAGTTCAAAAGCTACCTTTCAGGCTAGGATGTGGCTCGGTGCTAAAGGCTTGCCTTGCATACTGGAGGCTCTGGACTCAATTCTCAGCCCCACAGGGGAAAAGGAAAAGGTCACTGTTAAAATTTTTCTCACTGTAAATGTTTTTGTGCGTACTGCACCCCTATTTTCTTAGCACTACTATTTTATATGACTTAAAAAGTAATTATCAATTTAGTTATCAAAAAGAAACTCGGTTTCCAGCACCTCAGGCAGCTGACCAGCAGCACTCACCTCCGACACCACCTCATCCAGCTGTCGCTTCAGGGACCCGTTCTCCTTCCTCAGCTGCTCATTCTCTGAGAGGGCAGCCTTCAGCCTGGCCTCCAGCCCCAGCATGTACTCCTTCTTCTTCTTGCGTGACTGACAGGCAGACTCTCGGTTCTTTATCATACGCTGCTGTCTCCTCAACACAGCAATCTAGGAGAAGCCACAAGATACACCGAATCGCCACACTGGTTTTCTAACCACATCAAAATATCAAAACCTATTGATTTTTTTCAAATTGTTTCTAAACAACTTTGGTCAAAATATGGGCTGGTGGTTATTTTAAAACAAGTTTTAAATATATTGCTCAAATTAAGTAAAGCTCAGATGAAATGAGTAAAGTGGCTTTCTAAATCGTAGCTGCTGGTGCCTTCTGGAGCACACCATTGAACATGTAACTGGCCCTTCAGAGACAGCCTCAGAAAGTGCCTCAAAGGAGCTCCGTGAGGTAGCTCACACGGAGACCCCAACCCCAGGAGGTTCAACAGAAGGACTGCTGCAAGTTGGAGGCCAGTCTGATCCTCTTTTAAAGGAGAAAAAGAAAAAGGTCTGGATCAGCGAGGTAGCTCAGTGGTTAAAGCATTTGCTGTATCAGCCTGGGGACCCGAGTCCTGAGTCCTGAGTGTGACCCCAATACCAGTGAGGGTAGAGGAGAGAACCAACTCCACAGAGATGCCCTCTGACCTGCACACGCATGCCATAGGATTCGGAAACAAACACAGCCAGGGAGCACTGGCCCATGTGTGAGTGCATGCGCATACACACACACACACACACACACACACACACACACACACACACACACA
>OU015747.1:123356775-123410511 GCA_907169655.1 Acomys percivali
TAATAGCAAACTTACAGCTACACAAATACTGTATTTCCTAGCAATCTTGGTAAACTATAGCCAAACAATCTCCCAACATCAAATACTGTCAATCATCTTTCAGTCATGGCTCACAAGGAAAAGTTTTACACAAGCTTTTCTTTTCCTTTCTTTTCTTTTCACTTTTTAACTGAAACTTCACAAGAAGGCTGATTTTATACACCCATCATCCGCAACAGTTCCCATCTATACATATAGAGAATTGTCTTCTTTATTATTCCCAAGCAACATAACTGCTTATGTTTACAGCTGCTGTCAAAGTAATACCAAACATACACACACAGGGGATGGGGGAGGGGAACAGGTGGGCAGTGAGGGAGCAAAACCATGAGAAACTGGTTACTCGTCAACTCGTAAACATTTCTGGGACAATACCACTTTGTTCCGCTGAACGTTAGCTTTAGTCAGCTGCATTATTCCTGGGAAAGCCAGTGTCCATAATTAATACTTAATACTAGAGTGTTGAAGTACACGGAACACTGAGCAAACACATAAAAGAGAAAGTTCCCAGATGGAAGAAGTTATTCTACAAGTTAGATAAAAGGCAACTTTAAAGGCTAATGAACCTATGGAATTTAGGGAGGCTTACAGATGGTACACCATTTAATAAATCTCAAATAAGGATTAGGCATTTCTATAAACAAAAAAGCACCTGCACATTATACACAGCATTAAGATTTCAAAGGCTGTCAACCCACAGGCCTCAGAAAGAAAAAAAAAAAAATGAAAACCACCTGTGGCCCAATAGTCTGTTTTTCTCATAGAAAAAGACCAATTGTAATAGTCCTGAAAATATTCAGCATTACCAATAAAAACAGAGTAAAAACTGTATAAATAAATCAAAATGTTTGGGAGTCAAAAGAACAGGGCTGCCACTCTATATATCTCAGCAAGCTGTCTTTAGCTATCTGACTAAATAATGTTAAATTACACTTCCTAGACCAAAAAGAGCATATACATGATTTTTAGATTAAGCATAGGTATACATTGTTTGGTGTTCTTGAGGAGGGTTAAATTCTGTTGGGTACACTGACTTTTGCAAATACAATGTATCAGAATCATCCCCAGGCAGTAAGAATGGCAGTGTAATATAATCTCTATTTATTGAAATTATTATAGTTTTCGAGATCAAAGCCAAGCATTGTGGCATACACCTGTAATCCCAGCATTTGGGAGGCAGAAGGCAGAGAACTGCTGCGGGTTCAGGGCCAGCCTGGTCTACAGAGCAGGTTCCAAGCCAATCAGGGATACACACAATGAAACTCTACCTCGAAAATGAAACAAAACAAAAATAGTTAATAAATACAATAAGCCCCATTAGAATGCACTATTAGAAAATAGACAAGCCAAGGCATTACTCTAGGTTAGCTAGCTTGAAACTTCTTGGACTGTGTATAGTAACTTTACCAGGCTTTCATGGACCACCACCACACAGAGGGTTGGCGTCACAGCATGGATGACGTGCTGTTTGACTACTCTAATGATGTGCTGTCTAGAAACAGAAACGTGGGGACCTGCCTATGTCTGCAAGCTGGCTCACCACTGCCAGCCCCACGTACAAACACGAATGGAAAGGCTGCCCACCAGTGCACTGGCATACTCCCATCTAGGCACATCAGATGGTTTAACAGCCCGACATGGGCCAACAGCTGGTCCACTCCTGCTTCTGATCATCCTGCCTTCAGAGACCTCTCCCACCAAGCAGCACGACTTGGAAAAAGAATAAAGAACCAACGGAAAACATCCACAGCTGCAAAGGATTCGCCCATTAGTGCCACTGCACTGTAAAGTGTGGTGTTTTCCTTATAAAACAAACATTTATTTGCATAGAAGAGAGACTTATGTAAAAAGGAAAACTTTCACAAATGGCTAAGTTCCTTTTGAGGCTTGAGTCAGTTTAAAAGGCAAAGCTTTAAAACTGCCCACATTTTCTTTTTAATTTTAAAAGCTTTACCAACTGATAAACACTTTATTAAAAAAAAAAAAAAAAAAAAAAAAAAAAAACCTTTTACAAACAAAATGATGTTTAGAGCCTTGAGTCTAAGACGCTGCTGGAAAGTGAGCTACAAACACTATAAACTAAAGAGCATGAGAGCAGGCTGCTTCTATGCTTCCAGTGCACCCCAGCACCTCAGGGAAGCCCAGTTCAGAGTGAGACCGGCGCAGTCGGAGGACGCTCTGCGCCATGGGTTCCCTCCTCCCACCTTCATGGGTTCCAGGGATCAGACTCAGGACGCGGGTCGTGCTTCACCCACTGAGCAACCTCACTGGCCCAGACTGGTTTTTGTAATTAGATAACATTGATGATTTTACAGCCCAGTAAATATATGTGAAAGTACTAAACTGTACACTTCAAAAACGAAAAACAAACAAAAGTAGAGCTCAACGATGGAACACTTCCCTGGCGTGTAAAAGGCTCTGGGTTCAATCTCCAACACGGAAGGGAAAAATCTTATGGTATATGAAGAATTTCAATGGAGATGTTTAAAAAGTAACATGTGAACTCGTTCCTTAAACAGATACATCAACAAGGAACTACAAAGAATTATATGAGGAGATCCTGGCGCCCAGGAGGTGGAGACAGGGATTCAGGAATTCTTCTTGAGAGACATGCTGCTGGGGGTCCCTTGTGAGTTTTATTTCTATATGTCTTAGTGGATATGCTAAAAATGCAAAGTTATAACCTCCTGTGGTGGGGGCAATCAAGGCCATTTCTTGGGGTTATGTTCCCAGCGGGCAACTTTGAAAGAAGAGGTAGAGTCCCTTGCTTCCCACCTGCCGTAGGAATGGAGGCCTCCCCAGGTTCACATCTGCCCACTGGCTGAAAGGAATGGTGTGTACAAGAGCACCCATCTCCGATCATATCACCCCACTTCTTAAGCTCATAATCCAACCCCTGACATCTCTAACTTTTTTAAAGTTTTTATTTATTTTTATTTTATGTACATTAAGTGTTTGGCCTGCATGTATATCTGTGAGGGTGTTAGATCCTCTGGAACTAGAGTTACAGACAGTTGTGAGCTGCCATGTGGGTGCTGGGAATTGAACCTGTGTCCTCTGGAAGAACGGCCAGTGCTCTTAACTGCTGAGCCATCTCTCCAGCAAAATCTCTAACTTTTTAACACCATTACTAGGGGGGGAAAATGCAAAATCCAATTGAGAACGTTGGGAGAATGCCCTTCTCAGAATTTCTAGTGCCGGCAGGCATATGGGAAGCAACCCTCCCACCTCAGTACCCTTCTTTTCCACGATGGCCCTGTGGGCCTGGCACAGGAGTTCCAAAAGACAGTCCTCTTGGAAGGGTATGTGTATGTCTGAAGGTCTCTAATCACAAGACTGGAAAGTGTGCAAGGTGATAAAGGGTTAATATATATATATCTATATCCCATAGAGTGAATGTGTAGGCAGAAAGAAGTGGCTGGGGCCACACAGTCAGCCCCTCTCCATCAACCTCCCTCTTAGGTTCTTTCCAGTTCTGCACTAATTCGTAATCATTTCTTTTCCATTGTTTCAGCCTATATATTTCATTAAAAGTCTCAGCTCTGCCTTGGCCTACTATATAATACATAGACTATAATTTCACTATATTTTCACAGCCCTTTATACGTAGTTATGATTCATAAACTGTTGAGATGAAGATGAGAAGAGATGAAAATAGTGTAACACAGACTTAAACAGAAGGTTCAAACTCGTAACTTGACACCTGGTAACATTCAACAGCCCTTCAAAGAAAGATAAGCATGCTCTCTACCAAGCCAGCTTTATAATTCCATAGTTGCATTTATTAACAGACTATATAGAGAATGTCTACACTAAAATGAAATGTCTATTTTTTTTTTCTATCAGGTCCAGAGCCAAAACCAAATTGTACTTCTTGAAAACGTAGAGGAGGTTCCCAAGAGTTAAACATAACACACTTACCAGCGAAGGCAGGAAGACTGAAATTATAATCTGAACCAGGAAAATTGTTTCATAACAGAAAATGTGGCACTTAATGCAGTCTGCAGAATATGGTATGCTAGAAACGTTACTTATGGCAGTAGCGGGCCCCTAGAGAATGAAGCTTGCCAAACAAAAGAATTCAAAACAGGTAGGGAAAAAGTAGCTATATCAGCATTACAAAGCCACAAGAGATTGATAAAATATTTTTCTGAATTACAACTTTTTCACCATTTGGCTTAAAAAGCACAAAAATTACATGATATGAAAAATTGAAAAATAAAATTAAAATAAAATAAAAAAAGAGAAATTGAGGGGGTACATTTTGAATGAAGACTATATCTATACTCATTTAAATTTAATGAGACTTAAACTTTTTTTTGCATTAGAACACAGAGGCTGTCCCAACAGAGCACAGTCTTCTCTACAACTCCTTCTAGCAGGGTTACTTTGGGTTCTTTGGGTAAGTTAGCCAGCTGGTGGGACAGACCAATGTTTCTTTACTTTAAATGAATATGAAAAACTCACGCTGAAAAGTCTTGGCTATGTCCCAGCATGGTGGTTTGATAACACTGGCCCCCATAGGCTCATGTATTGGAAGGTTTAGTCACCAAGGAGCGGCCCTGTTGGAGCAGGGTTAGGAGATGCGGCCTTACTGGAGGAAGTGTCACTGTCAATGGGCTTAGGAGTCCCTAAAGCCCATTCTAGATCCGGTTCTCTTAGAACGTAGCTCTCAGCTATTATGCAGCGCCACACCTGCATGCCATGATGATGATGGACTAAGCCTCTGACACTGTAAGCAAGTCATCAGTCAAATGCTTTCTCTTATAAGGGTTGCCTCGGTCATGGTGTCTCTTCACAGCAACAGAACAGTGACTAAGACATCCTGATATGCTAGCTAGCTGAAATTAGCACAAAAACCTCATTGCAGGTTGACTAGAAAGCCATTTTAATCATCTTTAAGTATCTTAAATTAAATATAATCTACAATAATCTCTCCTTTATAATTCTGTCAGTTCTAAATTCTGAAGCCAAGCAGCCAATGTTGCTAAACAATAAAAAAATAACAGTCATCAGTACAAACACATCCTCAGCGCAAACACCCTCCAGTTCCTCGGTGTTAACTAAGACGTTGTCAGCAAGTTACTCAAAACTTTGCAGAGTACTCTTAAGACTACAAAAGCAGGGCCAGGCGTGGTGGTGCATGCCTTTAATCCCAGCACTCGGGAGGCAGAGGCAGGCGGATCGCTGTGAGTTCGAGGCCAGCCTGGTCTACAAAGCGAGTCCAGGACAGCCAAGGATACACAGAGAAACTCTGTCTCGAAAAACCAAAAAAAAAAAAAAAAAAAAAGACTACAAAAGCAGAATATATGTTCTTTCACAGCAAACAACTAATGAAAGATCTCTGGCTAACAGAGATGTGATTAGCTGAGTTTGTTTGGAGATTACAAATGGGCCAGTGAATCCATGATTGTCAACACTCAGATGCCTGTTATTTACATAGAGTCTAAAAAGAAAAAAAAATGGCCTCCAGTTTCTAAACACAATGGCTATATATGAAAGCTTGGGACTAGAAGAGACTTTTCCATCATTTACCTGCACCTACTCCAGATAACCCATTCTACCTTCCCTAAAAAATAGCTCCTGTGTCCATCTTCCACCTTCTCGTTTAGTGTACCAAATCACTACAACCCTTAAACATTCTTCTATGACATAGCTTCTTTGGGGTGGGGCAGGGACAGAGGGTATAGAGTAGGTGCCAAGGACTGACCCAGGACCTGGGCATGCAAAGCAAGCACTGTGCCACAAGCCACAGCTCTAGCCCTCAGTTCTCATCTTCTCTTCCTCTGGAATTCTAAACACTTGGGATGTTATAACTGTAAAAAAAAAAAATTGACTTAATCATGTCAATATTTAACAAGCATGCCATACTATTGCTCTATTAAAAGTTCTAAGGTAGCCGGGCATGGTGGCGCACGCCTTTAATCCCAGCACTCGGGAGGCAGAGGCAGGTGGATCACTGTGAGTTCGAGGCCAGCCTGGTCTACAAGTCCAGGAAAGCAAAAGCTACATAGAGAAACCCTGTCTCGAAAAACCAAAAAGAAAATAAATAAATAAATAAAAATAAAAGTTCTAAAATAATGCAAATATTTTCTAGTGTTAATTTTGTACGGGAATATTACACACAAAAATGTAAAGCTCCTAATTTCAAAAATATTCCAAGAAAAATTTAAGCGATCTTTGAATTGTTGAAAAAAGTCCCCATCAACCCTGGAGAAGCAAAAGCCACAGCTGGAAGTTGGGGACAGGGAACCCCAATTGGAGGAGTAAGCGCCTTTTCCCAGAGTCAGGTTTTAGGTCTAGGATGACTTCACTCCTGTGTGCCCTACCTCTTCACCACCTCTCCTTTCTTAGACCCTCAGCCTGCTGTGCACAGCGGCCACCTGATTCCCATCCTTACCACTGCAGGGACTCCAGAGAGCCAGTCAGGAAGTTAAAGCCCTATGTTACCCGCAAGCAAGGAAACAGATCCCTGATTCCTCGAGGCTGCCAGCCCGCAGTCACACCCCCTCCACATCTCCTCAGAGGCTTCCCCAGAATGGCTGGAACTGAAAAGTCCCTGCCATGTGGCAAAACTGGCCTAATATACACCCGCCCACATCTGCCAAGGAGGCCCTAAGCAGTTTGGGGGTGCAGACATCTCTCTGTTCTTGTTAATCTCAGTGATAACAAAATATAGCCATGTCTAAGGAAAAAAAAGGAAAAGTCTCCATCATTTTAAACCTTTTTGGTTCTGTCTGTAAAGCATGCTCTTTATATTTTTTTGTTTTGGTTTGGTTTTTTGTTTTGTTTTGTTTTTTGAGACAGGATTTCTCTGTGTATCAAGCCCTGGCTGTCCAGGGTTCACTTTGTAGGCCAAGCTGTCCTCAAACTCAGAGATCTGCCTGCCTCTGCCTCCTGAGTGCTGCGGTTAAACGCATGCACCACCATGCCCAGCTGCTTGCTATACTTTCTAAACCACAACAACAACAAAATCACAGATTATTTTTGAACTTTTGCTATTGTTATTCTTTTTTGTTTGTTTGTTTGTTTTGTTTTTCGAGACACGGTTTCTCTGTCTAACAGCTCTGGCTGTCCTAGAACTCGCTCTGTAGTCCAGGCTGGCCTCAAACTCACGGAGATCCGCCTGCCTCTGCCTCCCAAGTGCTGGGATTAAAGGCGTGCGCCACCACAGCTGGGCTATTGTTATTCTTTTGCTTACTGTGGACAATTCGCACATACTAGTGGGAGAGACAGTCGGCTTCCAGAGATATGTACAGCTTCCCAATACTGTCTCCTGTGCTGTGCTCCTGCCGTGCTGAAGTACTCTGTGTTCCAGGGTAGGTCTATGTGCTGCAGAAGCAAGCACTATTTGTTTCTCTTAAAGACTAGTTCTGACTTGGCTCAGACTTAGTTTCTTGGCTGTCTGCTCCCGGTGTTTTCTTTGGCTTCCTCATTCTTCTGACCAAAAGTTTAGCATCTTCTGCAGCCTCCTCGTTTTCATAGTGCATTGCCTCTTCAGAGCAGCACATCAGCATTTGCATTGCAGGACATGTTGGGTGATGAGACCCTGAATCTTGGGCACCTTGCTCCTGGGCTTCTTACCTTCTTTGTTTAAGGGCTTTCTGGCAAAACATTGGTAGACATCATCTTCTTTAGAGAGATTTAAAAGTTTGCAGATCCTGCTAACTCTTTTGGGGGTCCCTACCACCAAGGCGCAATAGTATCTGTCAGTGCAGGAACAGCCTTCACTCCTTTTTTTACAACAACCAAGGTGAGAACCCTGAGGTGGGCACCCACAATGCACCTGCGAACAGACTTGCACTTCTTGTCTAGTCCTCCTCGGTCTACAACAGAAGCGTCCCTTACTCAACAGCCGTGTCCTGTGTCCATCAACGCGCCCTGCTTCATGGCCAAACCCTGTCATTCACAGCCCTGATTAGGTGCACATGACCCGCCCACTCTTCGCCCAGAGCAGCAGCAGCTATGTCTATGGCCATGTCCTTCTCCGGGAAAGCACAAAGTTTGTTTTCATCATCCACTTTGGTAAGTTTCTGACAGCCAGATGGCAAGGAAGTACTCCGCTGGCCACCAAGGAGCTGCCGTGAAAAAGAGCTGTACTCTGTCTTCATACAAAACTAACTTTCCTGCTCCATATCTTGACACGCACTGGCCTCCCTATTAGTACAAACCAGGAGACTCTATTCTAAACCATGGATAATCTACTCACTAGATATGCTTTCCTAATATCGTCAGCTGAGATTACAGCAAGACTTATGGAACAGAAAAGTACATTCACAAATAAATGCCCAGTCACTGCTGTGCTGCTTGAGTAAATACTAGCAGACGGAACAGAAAGCAGTCTGAGCCTGGCATGGTGGCACACACCTTTAATGTCAGCACTCATGAAGGA
Source organism: Acomys percivali (assembly GCA_907169655.1). Classification (NCBI taxonomy): domain Eukaryota; kingdom Metazoa; phylum Chordata; class Mammalia; order Rodentia; family Muridae; genus Acomys; species Acomys percivali. The sequence goes on from OU015747.1 coordinate 123,365,207, forward strand.
AGCAGATACAGGTGGATCCCTGTGAGTACAAGACCAGCCTGGTCTACAAAATCAGTTCCAGGACAGCCAGGGCCCCGTCTCCAAAAAACAAGACACAAACAAAAGACCTTGATGCTCAATTCCTTTGAATACACAGCAAGAGATATGTTTAATGGCATTGAAAAAAAGCAAGGGTTGGCTAGCAAGTGCTGTAACTGGCCTTAGAGAGTGACAGATCTTAGGAAACTGTCACTTATAGTAAGAAATTCCTACAACATATCAGAAATGTTAAGGGTTACAAAGATGGTAAAGTTCCAAATAACCACAAAGCGACAAACTCATGAAGTGCAGAAAATGCTTCAGAAAATCAAAAAGGCTGAACAAGATGGCTCAGCAGGTTAAGGCACTTCCCATCAAGCCTGGAGACCTGAGTTCAATTCCTGGGACCCACATGATGGAAGGAGGGAACTCACTCCACTAAACTGTTCTCTAACTTTCACATGCACGCCAACACACACACACACGGAAGGAAGGAAGGAAGGAAGGAAGGAAGGAAGGAAGGAAGGAAGGAAGGAAGGAAGGACAAACCGGGCATGGTAGGGCAGGCCTTTAAATCCTAGCTCTTGGGAGGCAGAAGCAGAGGCAGGCAGATCTCTGTGAGTCTGAGGCTAGCCTGGTCTACAAAGAGGGTCCAGTCCAGGACAGTCAAGGCTACACAGAGGAACCCTGTCTGGAAAAACAAAAACAAAAGCAAAAGAAAGAATAAATAAATATATGTGTAAAAAAACACAAACAAGTCAAGAGAGAGCTAAGTATAAAGCAGGCCTAAAAGAAGCCTACAGACTCCCATCAGGGGAATTGCCAGAAACAATTGCCATCAGAAATTATGAAAAAAAAGCTATAAAATATTACTGGATGATTCAGTTGGAACATGAGGACCAGGATGAAAAGGTCCTAACAACAAAGTAAAGAATACAAAGATGTGCGTATTTCACTCTTCATCAAAATCTTTTCCACCAAACACCAAATGTGTAATCTTGGCATACTCTTCTTTCATTCCATAAAACAAACTTCAAATAGACAAACAACAAGCAAAAGAACTTTGTTTCTTTTTAAAACCAGGCATTTAGCGAGTACTCACATCTGAGCCCATACTTCTTGTGGTACCTTGCAGGGCAGGGTTAGTCATGGAAAGTTTTCCGTTCACTGGGCTGCTCACCACAGGAGCTGGTACCACATTCACCACATGGTTAGGTAGCTGTGTGGCTCCCCCAGTGACAGCAAGAACAGGCTGAGCAGAAGGCAGAACTCCAGGAGCCTGAAGTTGAACCACAGTAGGCTGAGAGAGCAAAACAGTTTGACCTGGATGAGGAAAATGAAAAGTAAACAGCCAGCATATAACTGCATCAAGGAGAAGCCTAACATCCTCTCTCTTCTATAGACAGATTAAACCTGAAGAACTACATACTGTTAAATAAGATATTACCAACAGCACCAGGCACTAAGGGCAACCCTGATGCTGTGTTTTCACTGGGACCGACTAGGGTCATCATCTTTGGGTTATCACTAGCAATCTATTTTCAAGTCAGATATGGTAGTACACACCACAGTCTTAAGTAGCTGAGAGGCTGGGGTGGGGGAGCCACTCAGAAACCTGAAGACAGGTTGCACAGCAAAACCCAAACCCCTCCCCCAAAAAAAGAAAAAGGCAGGCTCAGTGGTGACTCTCTTCAAGAGAGCCCGAATTGGATTTCTAGTACCCACACAGAACAGCTTACAACTGCATATAACTGCAACTCCAGGGGTTTTAGCACCATCTTTTGGCCTCCTCAAGTACATGTGTGTATACGTGTACCTGTGTGTGTGTGTGCATGCGTGCGTGCGCGCACGTGAGTGTGCGTGTGTGCATGCACACACAGACACCTGCCTACACTCACACAATTGAAATTTAAAAACTTTTTACAGTCAGGTCTGATGATGCAGACCCGTTATTGTAGCCACTAAAGAGGCTGAAGTAGGAGAAACAGAAGTTTGTTCAGCCCCTCCGTCACAAAGGAAATAAAAAGAGGACCAGGAGCCAGGCATGGTGGTACACGCTGTAATCCCAGCACTCAGGGAAGCAGAGGCAGGCAGATCTCTGTGAGTTTGAGGCCAGCCAGGACAGCCAAGGCTACACAGAGAAACCTTGTCTCAAAAAAAAAAAAAAAAAAAAAAAAAAGAGGCAGGGTACACAGCTCAGTACTGAAGAGTGGGGGACAAAAATACTCACTAGAGACATGGGTCTCTAACCTCTACATCGTCTCTGCAGCTGCCATTATCCTAGATGTGCACTCACCTGAGGGGAACCCATCTCACTCCCCTCAGTACAGCACAAACAGCTCATAACACTGCTCTCCTAAACTCCGTTTCCTTTCCTTTGTCAGTTATATAAGGTATTAGAAGCTTTGCCCAATATCCGCCATAGTTTGGTTTTTATCTAGCTGAATAAAGGTACTAATATAACCAGAAAGTAAAATTCAATATAAATTTATAAGTTTTCTTTGAGGAAAAGCAGGCATTTTACATTCAGGCAGTTTAAGATGGCTTATAAAGTCCAGCTTCATATTTCAAAGGGTGAGGAAAAAATGAAAATCAAAATAATACTTTCAGAACACCTGTTTGTTGAGAACATCTGTCTTGGTTAAAAAAAAGATCACATTTATAACATAAAATTCTTTGTTTCAGTGACTTCCACAACCAGACCAGACATAGAATTCAAATGGTACTAGTTTTTCTCAATTCAGTTATTAGCACTTATAAGTAGTAAGTTTGTAAGAAAATGTAAAGTTAATTCTATAAATTTGAGATACATACAATTTTACAATTTAACAATTTACTGGGGCATAACATTGCCAAACATATTTACCCTCTTGTTCTCCCCTACACTGATCTTCTGTTATAAAATAAATTCACATAAAATGGAGAAATGGGCTAAAGGCAGGTATGTAAATATGTGCTTGGGCCATATATAAATAAAAATAATATGTAAGTAATATATGACAAAGGTTGGGTTTTTAACAACATTGTTTCAGATATTAAGTCAATCCAACACTAAAAAGATATAGTCACTCTAATGTGAGCTGAAGCAAGGAGTCCAAATTGAATATACTCCAGGGCTCTGGAGTCAGAGCCCAGGACGTGCACATGCTAGGCAAGCCTTCCACCACTAAACCCAGGAGGTTCTGAGACAGGATCTCACCGAGTAGCTCAAAGCTGGCCTGGAACCTGCTATGTAGCCCAGGCTAGCCTCAACTCAATCCTCTAGCTTCAACCCCCCAAGTGTCAGATTACAGGTACATACCACCATAACCAAAAGGTTTCATTTCTTTTTTTTGGGGGGGGGGGTTGTTTTTTGAGACAGGGTTTCTCTCTGTAGCCTTGGCTGTCCTAGACTTGCTCTGTAGAGCAGGCTGGCCTCGAACTCACAGAGATCCACCTGCCTCTGCCTCCCAAGTGCTGGGATTAAAGGCGTGAACCACCACACCCGGCTCCAAAATGTTTCTTTAACATGAAAGAATCAGCCCAGCCACATGAGATAATCATGGTTGTCTGTCAGTTTCTATTGACTGAGAAAATACATACTGAGAAAAGGCTATGAAGTAGGGAGGGGGATCAGGAGGGGATGAGAGAGGGGGATACAATCGGGATGTGAAGAATTTAAACTGCAGAACAAGCAGATAACTTATATTGCTAATCCCACTGTTTGGGAATAGCTCTAAGATTGGCTGAGACAGGAATGTCCAGACATAGACAATGCTTCTTGTTGGCTACAGAACCCCTATGAATTACTATTAGATGCCATTCTTCATATGGCATGAAGATTTACAGACGTCTTTGAGCAGAAAAACAGCCTTAATTGTTCTGTGCATCCTGCACACTTTATACATTTATAATAATAAGACTATATAAGGCTTGTGAGAAATTATGTTTTCAGAACAAAAGAACTGGACACTGACACTAGATCAAACCTGACAGGATTCATTCCTCTCAGCATGCTGGACAATGACATCCTGCATCCTTCATGTTCCAGCACCAAGTGCTTCAGTTGCTGTTCCTCATCAGAACAAGATATTTCCAAGGACAGCTTCAAAGAAAGCTTCTAATCCCAATTGGTCCAGCATTTCAGACTGTCCTACACAGGACTCTAATTCAGCCTAGAATTTCTCAACATTTAGAAATGACCACAAATACTATTCCTAGCTTGTTTAATCATTTCCCCAATTTTATTTGGGCCCCTACAAAGGTATTATTCATCCCAAATCAGTTGGAAGAAACCTTAATAGAACAATGTCCCATTTCCTTTAAGGGGAGTCAAGTAGGTTTTTGGTTGCTTTCCTGGGCTATAGAGGATTATTTTCAACGGGGGTTGGTTATAAGTTATTATTGGTCTTACTTAGAGAGAAAACAAGGTTGGACTCAGGGATGTCTCTCTTTTCCTTTATCTCCCATTCTTAGGTTTGTAGATAGGGGTTGAAAAGAAACAAGAGGAAATATAGAAATATATAGGGAACATAGAACAAAAAGTAGATTAGTGAATCTACTCCTCAACTTAATGCCACAATTGTCACTCACAAGGCTATTTTTAATTCACTGGTATAGAATTTTATATATAGATGCAAAATAAGTTTAATTTTAGATACAGTGGTATAGAATTCAAATGTAAGATTATTCTCACACATTAGATATATTTCTTCTCTAATATGAGGTATTGTACCCATATAACTCAATTATAATACAAGGTTTACTTCCAATACTTTGAAAGTGCTATTGCAGCCTTCTTAGGATAAATAAGTAGTTGATCAAATCATGGTCATATCAATTGCCAGTCAATTTTTATCACAAGAATATTCATCTTAGGTACAACAGATAGATATGATTGTATAGAGAGATAGGGAAAAATGGATAAGGTCTTCAAAAACCTCAGAGACATACAGAATATGGCACTTAAAAATACTTCTAATTACTTTAAAGATTCACTGACAGGTTAATTCCTGGCAACACCCAGCCTACCTCAAAGAGGATGATGAGCATCAAAGAACCTCCTTATGGAGATGGCTTCAAATGTGGCAAACAAGCCACTGGACAAAATGTCTCATTTCTACCACAGACAGAATTCTGCCTAAAAAGGGCAAGCTTGGATGCAGGCAGAGTCAACGGCCAAACTCTGCCAAGACAGGGCAAACAAGTTCTCAATAGCATCTGCCTAACAAATGTCTGTCAGATATATTGGGCCAAAAGGCTGAAGATGATGCTCCAACATTATAGAGAGTTTTGGGTGACTGCTCATGCAGCAAACTGTCTCTGTCATCTTCTCATTTGAGAAGCTGCTAACCTGTACTCCCAGTACACTCAGGTAATCAATTTTATTCCTTCTCAAGTCTCTGATGGGGTTGAAGACCAGATAGTTTAGTTTTACAATTAAGCTTAGTTGTTTAGTGGTTAAGATGTTTTTAGGTCTAGATAGATGTTTTAAGTTGATAATGATGAGATATAATAGATATTAATTTACACTCAGAATTTTAGATGCACCAAAATAGGAAAGATGTTTTCTTTAAGCCTGTCAAATACAAATAGCCAAAACACTAAGAACATAACATTTATATTAATTCCTGATTGTGTCATGGTTCTTCTTGCTATAGGTAGTTTACTGTGTATATATATGTAACAATATAAAGGTATATGTAAAAAATAAAAATGTTTAATTAAAAAAGAATTTAATAGCTAGCTGGGTGTGGTGGCGCACACCTTTATCCTAGCACTCAGGAGGCAGAGGCAGGTGGATCATTGTGAGTTCAAAGCCAGTCCAGGACAGACAAGACTACACAGAGAAACTCTGTCTCGAAAAACCAAAAAATAATTTAAAAAATGATAGTAATGAAGAAGAAGGAGGAGGAGGAGGAGGAGGAGGAGAAGGAGGAGAAGGAGGAGGAGGAGAAGGATTTAATAGCTATACTACCCTTAATGTGCCCAGTCTAATCTGATCTCAGAAGCTAATCAGGGTTGGGCCTGGTTAGAACTTGCATGGGAGACCACCTGGAAATACCAGATGCTATAGGCTTTAAAAAGAGAAAAAGAAAGAAAGAACTTAACTATGCGGAGCTGGAGAGATGGCTCAATGCTTAACAGCACTGACTATTCTTCCAAGGACTGGGGTTCAATTCCCAGCACTCACATGTCAGCTCACAACTGTCTGTAACTCTAAGATCTGACACCTTCACACAGATATACATGCAGACAAAACACCAATTCACATAAAATAAAAATCAATCAATAAATATTTTTTAAAAATAATTTAGCTATGGTTTTAAATGGTTTTGTATTGGGCATAACAATGTATGGGATATAAATCCAAAGACTTGGGAGGCAGACATAGGAAATGTTTTGGTTCAAGGCCAGCCTTGAGCTATGTATTAAGATACCACCTCAAAACCAAGACAATCAAAAATAAGCAAATATAATGAATTTGCTGCTCCTTTGTTCCATGCTGTATTTCAAGCTCTTACACCCTAAAGTTCCCAACTGTCATGCATTTATTTAAATCAAGGATCCTCTAAATATTTTAGGCATGTTCAAGTTCAGGACAGAGTGACAGGAACCACTAAATTCCTATTACAATATGTTCAAAAAACAAAAGGCTCTCATAGTTACTTGCTAAATGCTGACCAGACTACAGTGCAAAAAAGGACTGTTTGGGGCCTTCAGCAGTCAGCAGCTGAGCACAGGGACTACTGTTCCTGGTGTGGAAACATAAAACACAACACACCAAAGCATTGGTTATCCATTTTGGCATGCTCAAAATCCCCTCTAGCTTTACATGCAAATCCCCTTAATGGAAGACAGCTGGATTTCCTACTGAACACTTCTATGTATGACTGCTGATTTTGATGGTCAGTTCTTCCTTTTTAACTTCAAAGATTTCAAACTATATATCAAACATTTATGGAATATCTACTTTGTCTACAATAGTATACTTGTGTCAGCTCGGTCAAAAATTTCTTTGTACTAAGTTTTCTCATCTATAAAATGAAAATATTGATACCTATCCTGACAGACATGTAACTATTAAATAAGACAATGCATTTAAGCACTTAGAGGAGTGCCTGGCACATAACAGCGTGGCACACATTATTAACATTTTTTCTGATTAATAGCAGCTTCCATGTATTAAATAAAACTCATTAGTTCCCATAATGGTTATGTAACTACTTATATGAATTTAAATCTCAAATTAAAATGTAGAATTCTGGGAACAAAATTGATTATCTTTCATCATTTCTAGAACAAACATTACAATTAATTATCAAGACTTGGACACCCAGACCATTTGGCTACACTCTGCCATCCCCTCTCACTACATGTTACTTTCTGTGTATCCCTTAATTTCAATGATTTGTAGTATCACCAAGAAAAAAGACGTCACCCAAGAGACTTTCCTCTATCCTTCATGATCCCCACCCCACCACATACACCATCAATTACCAACCCCTACAATGCTAGATTCTGTAACAGCTCTAATTCCCATCCTGCTTCTACATTTTCAGATATTCTAGGCTTTAATCCTTTTTTAACTGTGCTATATAACATTCTTACAGGGCACAGAAGACCTAGGAGCAAAAATACATAGAAAAATAATTTGGGTTGGCAGAATTCAAGAGACAATGCCAGGTTAGTTAGACTAGCACAGAGGTTTGTAGAAAATAATGACATTATAATGTAAAGTTAGAAAACTAAACTGGAACCAAATTTCAAAGCACTTTAACTTTACACTAGGAAATTTGAACGTAAACCTGTAGGAATTACATCTGTTTTTATTTTTCCTTTTTGCCCATGTAGCATATACATGTATGTGTTTTCACGTGTGTGCACATGTGTGGAGACCAGAGGTTGATGTTGAGCGGCTTCTTCAGTGGCTCGCCACTTTATTTTTTGAGACAGTTCTCTCATATTAGTAGACAGGCTGGCCACTGACTCCAGGAAGCTGCCTGTCCCACAGGCACAAGAGCACCCAGCTTTGTTTGTGGGTGCTGGGAATCTGACCTCAAGGCCTCCTGCTTATGTGGCAGGCATTTTACTGACTGAACCATCTCCCCAGCACTTTCTTCTCTCAATTCCACTTTCAAATATATATATATATATATACACACACATATATATATGACATATATTTAATCTGTAGGTTATAATAGTCATACCAAAATCTATAAATTATATTATAAAACAATTTTATTATAAAACAATTATATTATAAAAACAATATTATAGGCACATGTTCATCAAAAATACAGTCTTCAGATCATGTGAAATCACTGGTTAGAATTATGATTTTAATGTCTGGAACTGATAAGCTACTCAGAAAAAAACAATCTGTCTCTTGCTATAAACAAAGATCTCAGGTGGTAGTGGCAGCACACCTATTTATCTCATCACTCAAGAAGCAGAAGCTTGAGGATCTCTGTGAGTTCGAGGCCAGCCTGGTCTACAAAGCGAGTTCCAGGACAGCCAGGGCTACACAGAAAAAACCTGCCTTGAAAAATAAAAACTAAAACCAAAAAGGATCTCCTATCACTCAAAAACATAGCCAACAGTTACAGCACACTCTCGAGGGTGCGCCCTCCTCATACACTGCCGTGTTAGCGTCACACTTGGAGTTTTTATAGACATGTTTAACAGCTGTGAGAACTAGAACACGGTTCTTCATGAGCTTAAATTCTTAGCCTTTGGAAAGACACAAATCATTCTGAGGTCTTGGTAAAAGCTTTACTATTCCTAAAACTCCATATATGAATATACACTAAATCTTGTGCCTTATTTTAGAGTTTATAAGTCACAAAAGACCTAAAATGGGTTTGCTATTGCTCCTATTTAAAAGACAAATGGGAGCGTGGACCCTGAATGGAGGTAGGCGTCTCAAGTTGTTGTCTATTAGCTTTGTTCTTTTATCAGGTACAGGTTGTTATATCCATTCTTTTGCTTAGTTCTTTTTATCCATGTCCTATTGCCCATGGTCAAGATCAAGTTTATGAAGCCTCGTCCACTGAGACCATGCTCCAGAGACATTGGCTAACTATCCAGAATTGCAAATATAGCCATAGAAGCAAAGCTGACACTAGCGTTTACTTACAGATGCTCTATTAAATCCTGTTGCTAACTGGTACCAATAAATTCAATCCTGAGAAATCGATACTGCATAGATTTTCTCACAGCCATGTGTACACAGATCAATGTAAGTACAGTAATGACAAAGCTGCCTAAGAGATGTCCCATATCTCATGATTACCAAATCTTCAAACCTCAATTTCCTTCACTAGTGAACTTCCTTGTAGAATCCTAAGCACATGAGGCCATCTGGTGGATAAAATACAGAACAACACCAATTCTGAGCTAGGTGGCAACAGTCAGGTCTTCTAAAACCTAGTTCCAAACTACACAGTTGCCAAACTACACAGTCGCCTCAGAAATTAAGAGCCAGATTTATTGCTCAACATGTGCTTGATTTGAAGTGGTCCTATTATTTTAAATCCTAACCACCCTTTAAAAAAAGGCCATACACACAATAATTGTAGAATAAAGTGGCAATATAAAAATGTCTCCCAATTTTTCATAATATCAAAAGCCTCAGCCAGGTGTGGTGCACACTTTTAGTCCCAGCACTCAGTAGGCAGAAGCAAGCAGATCTTTGTTGATTTGAGGCCACCCTGGTCTAGTTATAGGGTTCCAGGCCAGTTAAAGATCCATAATGAGACCTTGTCTCAAAAAAGAAAGAAAAAAGAAACTACAACAACACCATCAACAAAATGGCACCTTTAAATACAAATATTATAACAATAAAAGCTGTAAGAAAAAAAGAAGCTACAGATCTGATCTGTAGAGTTCATCTCTACAGGGACAGGACCCACATTAGTCATCTCTTTGAAATCCTCAGAGTCAAGGAAATTTCCTGACACAATGGCGCATGTTCAAAAATTTTAACCCGAATTAAAATAGATCCTGTGATATAAGCCTGACTGCTTTCCAATGACCACGGAGCGTCACGGTCTGCACGGTACCTTTAGTGGGCGCAGGCTGTATGCTGATGACGGGCTGCTGCTTTGCCAGCGGCATAAGGGCTGGCAGCGTCTGGATGATGATGGCTTTGGCTGGGACACTGGCACTTGTTTGAGTCTTGGGTGCTGCTGGAAGCAACAAAGGCTTGGGCTGAACTGAAGGTTTTGAACTCATCTGAATCTTTTTCTTTGGAGTCAGTCCATGGTCTGGAGTAAAAAAACACAGAACTTCAGATCAAGCGGAAGAAAATTAAGAAAGCATATCATATTACGTTCTTTCCTCTATGTATTATCTTGACTTCTGAGTAACAGTCAGTGAACTTAAACACAGCTGCTCTGCCGGTGAGTGGCCTGAAGAAAGCTCCTCAGTCTGAGATGACCCCATCTGCAGCGCTGGGAAGGGGACATGAACTGGTGAAGTGCGCTGCAAAGACCACTGAGCGAAGCCAACAGCCCAGTGAGGCGGGAGGCATCACTCTCATGCTCAGTGTCCTTAACCGGCCCTTTACAACTTCTCCTGAGGATGGCGGCTCTAAGTCTATTTTGGCTATTTTCATCTATGGAGACAAAAAAAAAAAAAAAGATATTTTTCCCCCTTGTCCTCTTCACAGTCATCATTCAGAACAACAACAAAATAAGACATACTAACTTAGGGGCTGGAGAGACGGCTCAGCAGTTAAGAGTACTGGCTGCTCTTCCAGAGGACCTGGGTCTAGAAAGGCTTAAAAGTGTCTGTAATTCCAGTTCCAGGGGAACCGAAGCCAAGGCATGTTCTTGGTTCAGAGACATATGTACAGATTAAAAACCCAGACACATGAAATAAAATAAAAATAATACACTAACTTAAAACACAAGCCAGTTTAATAAATATATGCTTAATCCAATATTTGCCTTTTAAACATGGGACCTAAGTTGTCTAAAATAGACATAACAGAAATTGGGAGACAGACCGCTACCAGTTTTGTTTCCAGGAGCAACGGCAGGCTTGTCCTCCTTCAGTGGCTCGACTGAGGAGGGGCTCACACAGCTTTCACCATATAAGGAAAGGGGAGACTGAGAACTGGAAGACAGATCCAACTCCTCCTGCAACACAACACACACAAATTAATGCCTAAGTGTAGAATGTTTCAGCAATAAATTACCTAGTAAGAGAACAGGATCTTTTGCAAACAGAAAAGTGCTGCAAGACAACTTAAAGCGTGGATGTAACACCACCTGACTACTGCTAAGAACACACTCATCAGTCCAAAGGAAAGTAACACACCACACAGCATTCCTACGCCACACTTATGTATTATATGTAATTCATTAATTTGTTTACCCACTTTTCCCTCAAACTTTGGATCTTAGTTGGTTTGTAGTCATACAAACATTTACTTATCATCATAAGGCTAGAGCTACAGTTAATATCCTTTTCCACTTCTTTTATTCAGCCTTAAAAGAATCTCAAAAGCAAAATAATTCTTTTTCTTTTCTTTTTTTAGACAGGGCTTCTCTGTGTAGCCTTGGCTGTTCTAGAGTCACTCTTTAGACCAGGCTGGCCTCGAACCCCCACAATCTGCCTACCTCTGCCTCCCAAGTGCTGGGATTAAAGGAGTGCGCAACCACGCCTGGCTAGCAAAATAATTCCTATTAATTCTTTATATCAACATTTTTTCCACAATATTTTAAAGGAAGATTAATCTTAAAATAAGCAGGGTTATTTAAGTTAATGGGTGAACAAGTAATATAAAGATATATTAGAATGACATTGACAGTTAACAAGTGTCTTTTAATTTTCAGTGAATCTGTCATATTTTGTTAGAGTTACATGGGAAAAATTAGGACCCTCTTGTAGTAACACATAGTAAAGTAGGCTCAAAAGATACAGAAAATCCAAATATGAAAGATAAACCATATGGCTAATATAAAAAAATGCAGGAATCTATCTTTGTGACCTACAAGCACAAAAGAACTTTTTAAAATTCCAGAATTGGGCCTGGAGCTGGCTCAGCAGCTAAGAATACTTGTTGCTCTTGTAGAGGACGCAGGTTCAGTTCCCACCACCCACATGGTGGCTCATAACCATCTATAACTCTAGTTCTAGGGGATCTGACACCCTCTTCTGGCCTCTGCAGACACCCACCAGGCACACACAGGTGCACATACATGCATATAGACAAAATATTTATACACATTAAATAAAATTTAAAATTCTAAAAGAAAATCTTTTTTAAAAGACTTTCAAATTAAGCCAAGAAGAAACAAAGATGGGGGGGGGGTCTGAGTAATTGAATTTTGGGGGCTGGAGAGATGGCTCAGAGGTTAAGAGCACTGTCTGTTCTTCCACAGGTCCTGAGTTCAATTCCCAGCAACCACCTGGTGACTCACAACCATTTACAATGAGATCTGTTGTCCTCTTCTGGCCTGCAGACACACATGCGGGCTAAATACTGTATAAATAATAAATAAATCTTAAAAGAAAATTAAGAATTTCTACTTAATAAAGACTACAAAGTTGATAGCTAACAGGGAAATGAGATTAGCATTGCCTTTACCAAGCAAGAGTTTCAGACTTCAGAGCTAAAGAGATGAGATGGCTCAGTGACCTGCTTGCTCTCTACACTTTTAATCCCAGTGCTGAGAAGGTGCAGGCCAGGTCCCTGGGGCTCTCTGTTCAGCTTCCTGACTAGTTAGGTCATGATGAGTGAGAACTGTCTCACACGGGTAAGGTACTCCTGAGGAACCAGCCTCCCTATACACCAACATACATGCAGGAGCCACATCACACCATTTAATATCTTTTTTTTTTACACAGAGTTTCTCTGTGTAAATGCCCTGGCTGTCCTAGACTCTCTTTGTAGACCAGCCTGGCCTTGAACTCACAAAGATCCGCTTGCCTCTGCCTCCCAAGTGCTGGGATTAAAGGTGTGCATCACTGCACCCAGCCAGTTTAATATCTTGGGGGTTTTGGTTTTTTGTTTGGTTGGTTTTGGTTTTGGTTTTTTGTTTGTTTGTTTGTTTTGGATTTTTGAGACAGGGCTTCCCTGTATAGCCTTGGCTGTCCTAGACTCTCTTTGTAGACCAGACTGGCCTTGAACTCACAGCGATCCACCTGCCTCTGCCTCCCCAGTGCTGAGATTAAAGGCGTGCCCCACTATGCCTGGCCCCAGTTTAATATCTTAACCACGCATTTGATTCTTGCAAATAACACAAAAAAGACAGGAAGACTGTAGAAAAATTATTAAAAGACAAGAATAAACAATTTATAGATCAAAAATACATAACAAAATTAGAGGTAGTTTGAAAACAATCAATAATCAAAGAAATGAAAAGTAAACAACAACAACAAAGATTTGCCATCTGGCAAATCCCAGAAAACTGGATAACATCAGGCCTTAGCAGAAAAGTTCCAAGGCTCTTCAAACACTGCTGAAAGGCCTGCAGGGTGCCTATACCAATGCCCAGAGAGCTAGGCAAGCACTGCCAAATTGAGTATCATAACTTATAACCCACTGTTTCTACTCCTGGACATACATCCCAAAGATTCTGACACAGGCCCACAAGAGAATATTTCTTTACAATATTCTTCATGGTGTGAATAAAATACAGTGAATTCAGTTATATGCAACAGATGTATATAGAGCAATAGGAATGATCTTTAAAAGTAAATGGAAGGGGCTGGAGAGATGGCTCAGTGGTTAAGAGCACTGACTGCTCTTTCAGAGGACCCAGGTTTAATTCCCAGCACCCACATGGCAGTTCACAAATGTCTGTAATTTCAAGATCTGACACCCTTACACAGACATACATGAAGGGAAAACAACAAATGCACATGAAATAAAAATAAATAAATAATTTTTTTAAAAAGTAAATAGGAGCCAGGCCTGTCATATACACCTATAACCTTATCACTCAACTGGCTGAAGCAGAGGATTATGAGTTCAAGGCTGGCCTGAATTGCAAAGCAACACTCTGTCTCAAAACCCAAAATATAAATCAATAGTAATAAGCCAATATTTAAATAGAATATATAATATAATATAATATAATATAATATAATATAATATAATACTACTTATATAAATTTAAAACATATGACTATAACTGAAATCAGTAAGGAAAAAAATAAACTTTTTTTTAAAAAGGTATATTTATTTATTATATATACAGTGCTCTTCTTGCATGCATACCTGCAGGCCAGAAGAGGGCATCAGAACACATTATAGGTGGTTGTGCACCACCATGAGGTTGCTGGGAATTGAACTCAGGACCTCTGGAAGAGTAGTCAGTGCTCTTAACCTCTGAGCCAACTCTCCAGCCCCCAAAATAAACTTTTAATAAGTGATATTGGAATAAATCTTTTAATAATAATTTGGAGAAACTTAAAATCAAGCCTGTGTCTCTCATCACATACTAAGACAATTTGAAATGGATCTGCGATCTATCTTTACCTTATGATAAATTTGTATTAACACTCACATAAAAAAAATTCCTTCCTGAATAATTTAACCATTAGCCACTAGATGGGGCTGCAAGACCACCACCCATGCCTGGGGGGAACTGTCAGAGCACCAGAAGGGTAGGGAAAGCAGTCTCAAGGGACCACATGATCTAAGAAGTCAGGGCAAGGGTGAGGCAAAGGCCCAGGAGAGAGCCTGAGTGTAAGATGCTGAGCTCAGTGGAAACATCGGAAAAGATCTCAGGAACAACAGAAAGAGACTCCTACAGGCTACATATAAGACAACACAAGAATCAGAACAAATAATCATAAGCTAAATGAAATCGAAACGATGAATCAGCACTAATAATAAATGTATGAGTAATATAAAGGTTGACAAAGAATAGTACGTTTCGAGGCCAGCCTGGTCTACAAAGCGAGTCTAGGACAGCCAAGGATACACAGAGAAACCCTGTCTTGAAAAACAAAAAAACAAAAGAAAGAAAAAAGAATAGTGCCTTTTTGCAGGCGAGATGGATTAGCGAGTAAAGGCACTGAGTTCAATCCCCAGAACCCACATGGTAGGAAGCCTGACCTCCGCACTCTTACTGTGACCTATCCATGGATACACACATACATCATACATACAAATGTTCATTTTTTAAGAACAGTACTTTTTACATGGGTTTAAAGTACTCCTAGCACCAGGCTATGGTGGTGCACGCCCTTAATCCCTGCACTTGGGAGGCAGAGGCAGGTGGATCTCTGTGAGTTCAAAGCCAGCCTGGACTACAGAGGGAGTTCCAGGACAGCCAGAGCTATTACACAGAGAAACCCTGTCTTCAGGGGGAAAAAAAAAATTGTTTAACCAGGTGGTGGTGGCACATGCCTTTAATGCTAGGACTCAGAGGCAGAGGCAGGCAGATCTAAGTTCGAGGCCAGCCTGGTCTACAAGGTGAGTTCAGGACAGCCAAGGATACACAGAGAAACCCTGTCTTGAAAAACAAAAAGAAAAAACTAAAGTACGCCTAGCACGTGGGATGTGGAGGCAGCAGGACCACAGGTCCAAAGCCACCTCTGATTGTCGTGATAGTTTAGACTGACTTCTAACTTGGCAGGATCTGGAACCTTGAAAACAAATCTCTGGCACATCTGTTGAGGCAGTTTCTAGAGTAGGTCAAGGTGGGAAGATCCATGCTAAAATGTGGACAACACTGTTTCATGGCTGACGTCCCAGGCTTTAAAAACAGAGGAAGCAAGCAGAGCAGAGTCACCAGCAGCCTCACTCTCCTGCTCCCCTTCTATGACAGACTAAGCCAAAGTAAACTTTGGCTTCCTTTTGGTCAAGTGTTCTGTCACAGCAACAAGAAAAAGCAGCTGTATAGTAATATGCTGTCGCAATTTTTTTTAAGCCCTAAAACTGGCAGAATACCACCAACGCTGCAAAGTGCCTAGCTCAGGGCTGCACCAGCCAGGTGCATAGCTCTCAGAAGAAACTCACAGGGCTCAAGCTAAATGGAGTGTGAAGATGATACACTGCACAGCAAGTCAGAAATGACCAGAAAGGTAAACATGGACAGGTCATGGAGGACCTAGAACACAGAGCATTTGAACTTGAGACTTCAAGTATCTGGAAGTTGTTAAATGGTTGTAAGGTAAAGGGCGTAGTCAATTTTGTAATTTTAAAAGATTTCTCTTTAAAGATGACTCTACAAGAAAGGTTTGGGGAGTGGGTATGCAGCCACCAGTTAAAATCCTAATGGATCCTGGGAGAGCAGGTCCTGTCCTCACCTGGGCAGCACAGCAGTGCTGACCCTAATGGGAGGGACACGGATACTGGCCTGGAGGATGGGGAGGGGAAGGCATGAGTATGGGAGAGCAAGCCCTGCCTCTTGTCTGCTGGGCGTCAGCATGGACGGACAGAGACACTCCCCCTCCCTCATCTCTCACCATCTGTGGCAGGCAGAAGAGCTGGTCCCAGGGTCATGAGAGTGGGGGAACTGGCCATGAGAGTGGGGGAACTGGTCATGAGAGTGAGAGAACTGGCCAGGTCCATCACCAGCTGCAACACTCAGGAAAGGGGACCCTGCACCTCACCTGGGCAGCAGGGTAGAGCTGGTCCTGGTAGTGGGGTTGAGGGTGAGCTAGCCCTGAGGGCATGAAAGCAGCAGGGGCACTGGAGAGCTGACCAGCTCAGATAGTCTCAGGCTCAGATCCAGGGCTTAGAACTGGTCCATCCCAACATCTACCCCACCTACAGTGCATGAAGGGTCCAGTCCTACAGACTGAAAACCACCGATTTCCATGACAAAGGGAAACACAGGATGTCAGAGAGGAGTCTCAGTGAGATTCCAGTATCTATAGAGTAGCAGAATCCAGAGGCCTCCTACCAGACCATCGAGTCACTGCAATGAACATCTGCAAGCACAGAAGTGTGGACAAAAGGGTATATTGTGGGGCACACTGTGACACACTACAGCTTCCATGAGATTTTTCTCTGTTGATGGGAAGACTGCAAAGGTGGAAGGCAGGTGCAAGGAGAGGGGGACATGAATGGGATCGGGGTGCATGATGTGAAATTCACAAAGAACCAATACAAAGTTTGTTTTGTTTTGTTTTGTTTTTTTAAATCCTAATGGCTTTTATCCTAAGGTCAGGTGATGATGGCCTGGCAAAGACAAAAAAAAAAAAAAGATTAGAAATCTTAAGTGAAGAGAGAGTTGGAGTGATGAACGCTTGCATGCAGGGCTGAGAAACTCAGTTTGATCCCCTAACATGGCAAGAAGGAAAGAACCAACTCTTAACGGTTGTCATCTACACACACACACACACACACACACACACACACACACACACACACACACACACACAAAGAAGTGAACAGAATCATCAAAATTTAACAACTGGCTAAATAGAGAACTTGCCAGAATGACAATGTCTCAATTTACAACACATAAAATATATGAAATATGACTTTGATTTTTCTTCTTGTACCTTGCCTTTCCCATTGCCTAAATCTGGTTCTTCATTTTTGTGACTTCAAAGCTTCTGTCATGTGGAGAGGAATAGCACTCCAAAGAGCTATCAGCCCTTTGTAAAGATCTTAGCTCACTGAAGGATGATGGTATGAGTCCTGAACTAAACACGTCATCATCCCAAATTCTAGGGCCCAGGAATTACAAATCTGACATTCTCCAAGTCCTTAAAGAATGCATACTCTAAAAAAGTGGAGCGCGGAATGCAGGAAAACAGAAAATAAACCAACAAACAAAGACTTTGGCATTACGGAAGCACAAACAGAAGGGAGTGAGCCAAACCTATGACACTAATGGCCTCCTCACTAAGGCCCTTTCAAGTCTCATTTGCCTCAGAAGAATAAGGTTCATCAAAACACTTCCTGACATCACCTGCCTCCCTCTCCACACACACGTTTTCCAGATAGCATTAACCCGGTTCATTACAGGAGAGGAGCCACTTACAGGAACATGCTGCGTTGAAGAAGAGGAGTCTATGGACCGAGGAGATGAGAGTGAACAACTTGAGGAAGCCGGAGACAGAGGCTGGGGCTCTGCCTTAATGTCTGTAACTGAAAGACATGCAGCAAAGGTCTTACCCACCAATCCATACAACTTCAGAATAAAATGAGCAAAAAAGACAAAACAGTCCCTTAAAAAGAAGGCAAAATGATCTGTTACAATTCAATCAGTAGTGAGGGGAAGGTTACAAAATGTATCATTTCAATGAAAAACTCAAGATTAGAAAACAGTGTACACTTCTACTTGTGTAGGAAGTTGCACTAACTCTCTGGAGAAAAAGAGGAAACTAGTTGCAGTGGCTGTTGCTTCCTTTCTTGGCTGAGGAACAAGACAGGTGAAGGAAACATTCTTCTGCTCGATAAACTTTTCTGTGCTTTTAATATAATACTGTATACAAAAAGCCAATTACCCAGAAACAGAAAAGAGACATGAATAACCAGCATTCGGGCGCCTAAATCCCACCTGTCTACTGACCTTCCTTCATGTACTTACCCATCTTGTCAGGTCCTGCCTCCAGCACAGAACATGGAAAACACAGGTCAGTGTTCTCTCTACATTTGTGCTTTGTTTGTTTGTTTGTTTTATTTTGGGGTCTTTGTTTCTGTGGTTGGTTGGTGGTGGCTGTTGCGATTATCTGATGTTACTGTTGTTTTGAGGTGCTGAATCTCAAACTGCAGTCTTTGTGCATGCTTGGTAAGCACTTACCACTGTGCTACCACGCCCTCACAGTTTTCTAATTACTACTGTGTAACTAAATGTAAGAAACTTAAAACAACCATTTTATTAGGTTCCCAGCACCTACGGATCAGGAATTTGGACGGGAGAACACTGTGGGAAGATGGGAATTGAGCAAAGTAAGAACCTAAAATGAAAGGGAATAGCAAGAGTAGAGATAGAAGGAGATTTAAGGGCTGGAGAGATGGTTCAGCGGTTAAGAGCACTGACTGCTCTTCCAGAGGTCCTGAGTTCAATTCCCAGCAACCACATGGTGGCTCACAACTATCTACGATCCAGTCTGATGCCTTCTTCTGTCCTGCAGGTGTACATGCAGGCAGAGCACTGTATGCACAATAAATAAATATATCTTAAAAAAAAAAAAGAAGGGGATTTGATAGAGAAAACTGCTGGTTACATACCCACTCTCTCAAGTCTCCTAATCTGTGATGCTGAGACAGTGTAGCTAGGGGACAGTAGAAGGAAGCAATACTAGGAGATAGGAGAAGACTTTTATTTTTTTAATTTCTTTTGTAAGCTTTGCCCTGTCAGTGACAACCTGTCACAGGTTCTTTCAGCACACTCAAGCCCAACCTCATCAAGCTCCCTTAAAATTATCAGCGCTGCTGGGCAGTGGTGGTGCACACCTTTAATCGCAGCACTTGAGAGGCAGAGGCAGGTGGATCTCTGAATTCGAAGCCAGGCTGGTCTACAGAGTGAGTGCCAGGATACCCAAAGAAACTACACCAGGAAACTCTGTCTCAAAAATAAATAAATAAAGTTATATCTATATATCAGTGCTACTAGCTGGCAATCTAGACAAAAAACATGAGCCCTGGGTTCAGGAGGAAGCCCTGCCTCAAAGAAATAACCCGGGAAGTGACAGAGGGGACCAGAGAGATGACAGCAGTCGTTATGAGCATTTGTTCTTACAGAGGACCAGGGTTTGACTCCCAGCACCCACGTGGCAACTCACAACTATCCATAACTCCAGCTCCAGGGGATCTGACATGCTCTTCTGACCTCCAAAGGTACCAGGCATTCACATGGTGCACAAACATGCATGCAAACAAAATATTCATACACAAAAATAAAATATTAAATAAATAAATCTAAAATTTTTTTCTAAGTGAGGGCACCCAATTCCTCTAGCCTCTATGTGTGCAATATGTATGGGTATGTATATCTATATGTGTATATATATTATTACACATACACCACACTCACACACATAACAGAAAAAAATTTAATAGAGAGTAAAGTTAATAACTTCCACATACAGTTAACAAGGAGGTAAGATGTACTGGTAAGAAAAAGCTGTATGTTATGAGTTGTTATTTTCTTTTGAAGGAAAGTCTAATTTTAATCCCGCAGTAGGACGGCTCATTGGTCTTACATATAGAACAAAACCAGAGTGCTGAGAAGATGCATAAAGTTATGGGAAATGAAACCTCTGAATGGACTCTAGTGTGTGATCATGTTATCCAAGACTAAAGGAAACTGTAAGTTTTATTTTTTAAAAAAAACCCTAAGCATTAGGGCCAGATGGCTCAGCAGTTAAGAGCTGACTATTCTTCTAAAAGACCCAAGTTCAATTCCCAGCACCCACAAAATGATTCACAACCTTGTATCTCCAGATTCAAGGGATTAGACACCCTCTTCTGCTCTCCTTGGGCACCAGGCACATAAGCAGTGCACAGAAAGACATGCAGGCAAAACACTCACACACAAAAATTTTAAATGTTAAATTTTTAAAAATTAAAATTGAACATTAAGATCTACAGTAAAGTGTTATAAACTGTAGTTAAACTCTCTGTTTAAATAACAAGGATTTTATGGTGTGTTGTTCTGTTCTGCATAATAGACTGTGAAGGGTTCATCATTCCACCTTAGGTAACTGACATTGGAAACAAATGTGTGTTATCCAATTTCCTGTTCTCTCTGTTGTCATTATAAAATTTGATCACTTTTTTTTTTTTTTTTTTTTTAAAGGAGCATTAGCCACATTGTGGCCTCTTTCTCAGAAGGATGTACATCAAATTCAAGGGACCCCACTATCAAACTCCTAATTGCTGGTAACCTAACCTAATCCTTTTCATTCCGTAAGCCCAGTTGGCAAGGATTTCCCGACCTTCTTAATTCTGAGTATTGCCAAACTATAAGATAAGTCTGGCTAGAGAGTCTACGGTAAAGCACACCATTACCTGAGCAGAAGTGGCTGCTGGAGCTCCAGATGTCTGATTCCCAAGGCATCAAATCCAAATCAAAATTAAGATGATCAAAATTATTTTCCTGTAGGTGTCAAATCAGCAAATAATTAAAAGAAAATACACACACCTTGAAATAAAGCTATCAGGTACAGTTTACCATAGACAATACAATTGCTACTACCCCACCTAATAAAAAGAATGTTCTAAGCCAACTCCTTCCTACTGCAAATACACCTTAGAGAACCCAGAGATACAGAAATTCTGGTTCACTGAAGGACTATAAAAACTAGAAAAGGAAACAGACTTGCTGTGGTAGGGGATATTAGCCTCTGGAGGGTTCCTCTAACCCAGCTAGTTCCCAAATAATTGACACAGAGAAAGTATGATTGGTTTTATAAGCTTTAAAGAATTACACCTGGGCAGATATCAACCCTTTAAGTTATTTCGCTATTTCCCAGCTACACACTCCAAGTTACTTGCCATAGTTGTTCCTGCCTGGGCTGCTTCTGCCCCATCAGGCCAGCCGTCATGGCCACACGCTATGGTCCTTACTGCCCCATGGCCACACACTCATGGTCCTTACTGCCCTCATGGCCACACGCTATGGTCCTTACTGCCCCATGGCCACACACTCATGGTCCTTACTGCCCCATGGCCACACACTCATGGTCCTTACTGCCCCATGGTCACACGTTCATGGTCCTTACTGCCCCATGGCGACCTCCTTCTTTCCGGCTTCCTCCCCTCCTGCTACTCCCTCCCCTCTTCATGGTCCCCATCTGGCCCCAAGCCCAGGAAGCTAAGCTCCACCTACTTCTCTCCTGCCCAGTTACAGGCTCCTAGCTATTTTATTAACCAACCAACTTTAAATCGGCAAGCCAGGTTTATACAACATCACTTGGTGTCCATGAGAATGTGCTCGTCTGGACAGCAACCAAATCTTGGGGGCCAGTGTTTAGCATTAGGATACACAGCACCAGATGAATCCCCAGCACAGACTCAACAACTACATGACTAGTGATATTTATTCTTTTCTGTGGAAACAGACCAGACCATTAAAGATTCACAAAATGAGTCTTTTGCCCTAAGAGAGATCCAGATACAAGAAGATAGATTTCCCCCTTTGTTATTAAGAAAAACAAGTCCAAACAAATAGCTACTCATATCATCCCTTTATAGAAGAAATACTACAGATATAGCCAAACACAAGCACCCCTGGATAATGCTCTTTCTTTCTCTTTACAATTCTGTGGTTTTCAAACTTGTAAAAAGTTTAAAAAAAAAAAAAAAACATTTTTAGGGCCAATAAGAATGCACAGCAGGTAAAGGAACTTTAAAAAATGGGGCAAACTTTAGAATTCTATAAGCCAACCAGTTTTATATATATATTAAAAAAAAAATCTAAGCTGTATTGATGGCTCAAAGTATTATAATATCAGTTTTTACATAGTTCTCTAGCCAATCAAAGATAAAAATAAGGATGTGACTAATTCTCAGAGTTCTTAAAAAGGAAGCTGGTAAGCTCCACTTGACTAGATCCATGATTCACACATGCTTCTAAATGCACTATTTTCTACAAGCAGCAAAGTGTCTATACAAATCAAGAAATGGGACTCAGCATGGTGGCTCATGCCTATACTTTCAGCAGTCAGAAGGCTGAGGCAAGAGGATTGCTGGGAACTGCAGGCCAGCAGGAGCTACATAATAAGTTTAGACCAGCCAAGACTACAGTGTGAAGCCTTGACTCTAAAAAAGAAAACGGAAAAAAAAAAAAAAAAAAAAAAGGAAGAAAGAAAAAAGAGAAAGAAACAAAGAAAGAAAGAAAAGAAGGCAGGCTGTCAAATGACTTTTCCAAGGTCTCCCACCCCTAAGACCAAACAGATTCTAAGGAAACAAGTCTTCTCAAAGCAAGACCTAGGCAATTTTATAGCTCTGTACATACTGACTACAAACGAGCCACAAACATCATGTTTAATAGTGTCACTTAGCTACTAGGCAACACCTACTGCCCTGAAACCCTCGTGCATTATAACAGCACAGATGGAAACATCCAGATACTACTTCTCCAGGAAATACTTACGTAGGTCTTGTTTGCTGCATCGAACTGCACCTCATCAGTGTCTGTGAAATAGCCAAGCTCAGCAAACAGCGTAGACTCTTGAATAAAGAAAGAAAAGAAAAGCTGGTCACTGAGTATTCTGACCGTGAGACAAGCTCTGCACCCTGTGGCAGATTGATTAGTTTTCCTTTGGGCACTGCTGCTGCTGACAAGCTCAAGCAATGTGAACACCATGAGGCCACGAGCATGGCTCCCCATAACACATGCAAAAAGCCGGGTGCAGCTATATAGGCCTGGAATCTCGGCACTGGGGAGGCAGAGACAGGTACCTAGAGCTTGCTGGCCAAATCAGTGAGCTTCAGCTTCAGTAAGAGACTGTCTCAAAAACAAAACACAGAAAGTAGAAACTTGGCCAGACGGCTCAGCAGGTAAAGGCATTAGCTGCACAAGCCTGAGGACCTAAGTTCTGTCCCCAGAATCCACCTAAGGGTGGAAAGAGAACCAAGTCCACACGGTTGTCTTCTGACCTCTGCTCACACACTGTGCCGTGCCCACCTCACCCCAACACACACAATAAAACTTAACTGAAAAAAATAGGAAGGTGGAAATGACTGAGGAAGACACCTTGACCTCTGGCCTCTACATGCACACACATGTGTATATACACTCACACACATGCACACACAGGTGAAAGCACACACAAAATGTCCATGTAGATAATAAAAGACTCACCTAAATTTCAGCAAATTGAAGTATATTCTAATTTCTAGTGAGTTTCCCTTATTAATCAAGAAAAATACAGACAAGAAAAGATTCTTCCATAATCTAAATTTTTTTTTAAAAATTTTTTTTAGCCAGGCATGGTGGTGCATGCCTTTAATCTCAGCACTCGGAAGGCAGAGGCAGGTGGATCGCTGTGAGTTCTAGGCCAGCCTGGTCTACAAAGCAAGTCCAGGACAGCCAAGGCTAACACAGAGAGACCCTGTCTCAAAAAACACACACACAAAAAAAAATTTTTTAGTAGGTCAAGATGTTGACAAGGCCCAATACTTTATCCAGTCTGTAAAGTTCCCCTTCCCTAACACTTTCAGGCTGGAGAAACTGCTCAGAGTTTACAAGCACTGACTGGACCAGGCAGTGGTGGCACACACCTTTAATCCCAGCACTCAGGAGGCAGAGGCAGGCAGATCGCTGTGAGTTCAAGGCTAGCCTGGTCTACAGAGTGAGTCCAGGACAGTCAAGGCTACACAGAGAAATTCTGCCTTAAAAACAAAACAAAAAAGAGCACTGACTGTTCTTCCAGAAGTCCTGAGTTCAATTTCTAGCAACCACATGGTAGCTCACAATCACGTATAAGTAATCTAATGTCCTCTTCTGGCATGCAGGCAGAGCACTGTATACATAATAAATAAATAAATAAATAAATAAATAAATGAATGAATGAATAAATAAATAAATAAATAAATAAATAAATAAATAAATATTTTTTTATAAAAAAGAGTTTCCGGGCTCCAGGTCCTCCTTACACTAAAACCCCTGCAGTGGTTTCCTCAGCTCCAGGGCAGTCTGCTTATCTGTCTGTGAAGATTTGAAAGAGAATACCCTAGCTGACCCCGCCCTGCCCCGCCCCCATACGCTCCTTCCTTTGAATGCTGAATCCTAATCTGGTGAACTGTTTATAAAGGATTAAGAGATGTGGTCTAGTTGGAGGAGGTGTGTCACTGAGGCTGGGCAGGCTGCAGATCAGGCTATCAGCGCCTACTGACTACTGCTCCTGCACCAAGCCTGCTGCCACGCTCCCCGCCATGATGGTTATAGACCAAGCATTTAATTTGGGTTTGTTTACAGTTTCAGAGGGTCATGGAGAAACAGACAGTAACAAAGATGCTGACCATCGACAGAAGTCTTTCACCAACTTAAAAGAGAGCACAGCACTGATGTGTAGATAGTAACAATGCCAGGCTAGCCACACGCCTGTCAGGAAAGGCTGCTTTGAACTCAGCTCCAGAGTCAAAAATCACGAAGCAGATGACTGGGAGGGTGTGTCATAAATACAGGCTGAAACGCACAGTTTTCCGCGTATGCTGTCTCTCGTTTCTTCCCATTCCTCCTTGAACCTACTCCAGTCAAGCGCCCACCTCCATACACAACAGGTATTAATGCACAGTGACCACTAAATCCAAAGGTGAAGTCACAGTCCTTGCTTCTCCTGACAGTGTTTGATCTTTTCCTAATTCAAACATTTTCTTCACTTAGCGTCCAAAACACTGCATTCACCTGACTTTCCTCCCGCCTCACTGGTTGTCCTTAATGGTTCCCCGTGTCTCTAACATGAAACTGCCCCTGGGCTCAGCATAAATTTTTCTATGAAATGTTCTGTCTATGCAACTCCATCGAACTCATGGCTTTAAATAGCATCTCTCTGTGAAGCATTCCCAAATATGCATCTCCAGCTGACGATGTCAAAAGGATGCGTAACACACTGTGCTTCCATCTCGTGACTGCTTACAGGCACCTCCAATTGACGCACTCCACTCTTTCTCCCCTTCCTAGCTGTCTTTTTTTCCCATAGCCTCCCAACACAAAGAAGCTAGCTTCTAAGACGACAGAGCAATAAGGCTGGTGGGGTTTTATGCATAGTCATCTACGGCAAAATGTCTGGTATCCAAAGAAATGGCGTGGTGGGGCACAGTAGGCTGCCTGATGTAGGTGGCAATGGTCCCCAGCCGCCAAGGAAATGGAGCTGGTGGGAGGAGAAGAGCAGCAGATGGAAGAGACAGTCTGGAGAGTTAGGAGTGGTTACAGCTAACAAGCTGTTAACTGATGAAGCGAACGAATAAATACATCTCAAAGAGCTGAAGTGAGATGCCTCACTGTCTGAGGGAGGATTTGGAAACATGGAGAAGGAAAGGCTAAAACAACTGTAAGGTGTTAGATTGAAATGATTAGTAAATGAACTAATTCTTAAATACATACATTGATATACGGCCAGGAATAGCAGCACACGCCTATAATGCCAGCCCTGGCGCAGCGGTGGTGGGAGAATCTGCAAGGTCTAGGCCATCCTGTGCTCTACTACTAACTAGCACAGGGCTACAGAATGACAGCTGTCTCAAAATATATATGAAGCAGAGAGAGAGAAAGAGATCATTAAGGATATTTATATGTACGAGTATACAGAGATGTGCATTCATTTCCTAGTTCTGCCTGCTGAGAGCTTTGTGCACAGGGACACCCCAGGAGGACGAAGACAATGTGCTCAGATAGTGGACGCTAAGTGCCATCCTCCTCTAAACGGAAACCACTAAGGGGCTCTTTGGAGAAATGGCTGGTTCAGAGCAGAGAACGTACAAAATAAGCCTGGGAAATCTTGATGTGTTTAAGAAAAAAAAGAAAATTCTCAGCAAAAGATAAGAACACAACAGAAGCGCCACACCATGCCTAGCGTGTGCAAGGCCCCGAGTTCAACCCCAACTACTTTACATTACACACAAACAAAAAGAACATGGCTATGTCAAAAGACCAAAGGCACTGACAAGAATGAGTCCAATGGACCAAAGCTGAGAAAACCTAAACATTAGAACAGAGAAAAGTCTACAACCCATTAAGATAAATTTTTTTAAAAATTAAAAAGTCAGTGAATTCATACCAAAGGAGGAAGGGAGGGAAGCGGGCTCTTTCTAACAGTATAAGTATTGCTTACAAATTAGCAAGTGTAAGTAAGACAGGATAGAGACAGGTAACGTGCATGTGTCAACCATTAGAGAAGCAGTTGATTTAGGCTCACATACTCAGTGGGGATTCTACGCAGAAGGTAAAAGCAGAGGCTTGATAAGGAAAATCAAGAGGCCGGTAAGTTGGCTCAGGTGGTAAAGTGGGTGCCAGGCAAGCCTGATGGCCTGAGTTCCATTCTCAGAAGCCACAGAAAGGGAAATGGAGAAAGCCAACTCCACAAAGCTGTCCTCTTACCTCAGACATGTGTTACACATATACACACAATAATAACTAACTAACTATATTTATTTATTTTAAATTAAAATCAGTTGGAGCTGGAGAGATGGCTTAGCAGTTAAGGGCACGGGCTGCTCTTTAGAAGATCTCGGTTCAAGTCCCATCATCCACATGTTGGCTCACAACTATCTGCAACTCCAGTTCCAGGGAATCTGACACCCTCTTATGACCTCTGCAGGCACTAGATGTTTGCACAGACATACATGGGCAAGATATACATAAAAAATAATCTCAAAAATGTTTTACTTAAAGTAAGCTTAAGGTCATCTTCAGCTACACCATGAATTGGAAGCCAGACTGGGTGGGCTACATAAGACCCTCTCAAAAAATTGAAAATGAGTAAAAGATAGCCAGCCATGTTGGCACATGCCTATAAGCCTAGCACTCAGGAGGCAGCCACGGGAGAATCAAGTTTGAAGCCAAGCTGGTTCCATAACAGATCCTGTTTTGCCTACTGAAGGGTTAGACACTAGCTCCACCGGCAGAGAGAAGCAGGCATGAATCCTGTAATGCCAGCACCTGGGAGGGAGAGGCAAAAGGGCAGAGTTCAAGGACATGCTCCGTCCTCAGCTACATAGCAAGCTAGAAACTAGCCGAGGCTACAAGATCTTGTCAAAACAAAAGAAAAAACTTTTGTTGGTTTTTGTTTTGTTTTGTTTTGTTGTTTGGTTGGTTTGGTTTGGTTTTTACGAGACAGGGTTTCTCTGTGTAGCCTTGACTGTCCTGCCTAGACTTGCTCTGTAGACCAGGCTGGCCTCGAACTCACAGTGATCTGCTGAGATTAAAGGCGTGTGCCACCACGCCCAGCTAAGAAAAAACTTTTTAAAAAGGATGTTGGAAACAAATATGGTCAACCATATATAAAAGCAGTCTCAAAAAAATTTATAACAGAACTGAAAAATCCCTATCACTTAACAACATCAGGGCTGTCACAGTATCTGTGGTGCTGATATGTAATCATTGGGAAGCTCACAAAAGTATACAATTTATGCACTACACACATATAATTCTCCATAATGACAACCAACAACTATGTTACTAGTTTGGAATTTGTTACAGTATACTTCTCATCCTTATTTTAACAGTGTGTTCCCTCTACTTATAATAATAAGTTTTACAGTAAAATGGCGAGCCATGCTACACTGGCCAATATATCAGACATCTTACATCTACTGTGTCTCAACTGCATCATTTTCTCTTATATTTTGTTTAATCTCAGATTGTTTTGTTCGTTGTGGCCACAGGAACCATAGGCTATACCACATATGTGTGTATTATATATGCACATATGTGTCATATAATCTCAGTATGTAGTAGACCGTACAATCTATGTTTTGTAAGCACATGCCACACTATGAAGGTCACACAGCAAGCACACTTCTCAAAATGTGACCATAGTTTAATGCAAGATAAAAAGGAACCCCCCCCCCTCCATGAGGCCAGGTATGGTGGCGCACACCTTTAATCCCAGCACTCAGGAGGCAGAGGCAGACAGTTCACTGTGAGTTCGAGGCCAGCCTGGTCTACAAAGTGAGTCCAGGACAGCCAGGACTACATAGAGAAACTGTGCCTTGAAAAAAAAAAAAAAAAAAGGAACCCTGTGGTCCGGCTTAGAACTATAAATATTGTCATGTACTCATGGTTTTTGTTTTTTGTTTTTTGTTTTAAATAATAGGAGTTTCATTCTACATGTTTATGTTTCAGGTGGTGAAAGAGGGGGGAACTGTGGGTAGTAATGAGACACAGAGAAGTGGGCCAGGATTCTAACAGTTGGTGCATAAGGGAAATACAGTTATCAGTACTGATCTTTCAATTTCTGTGGTTTAAAAAAAAACCTGAAAGCAGATAAATACACTTAGATATTTCTAGACTATATCCAAAGAATCCAGGAGAAACTACTAGCACAAAATATCAGTCAAAAGATTAAAATCCATCACCTACTCCTATGTCCATTTCACCACTGGTTTTACCCTACCAATATTTAGACTTCCTTCAATAATGGCAGCTGTGACTGTTAGCTTTCTCAGCAATCTTTTCCACCTCACTTCCCTCACTTATTTGTTTACTTCTTAAAAGGACCTCCTCCAGAGTGATCTTGCTTTTTACTCTATCTTGACCTGATCAGAGTCTTATTATTTTCAGTAAGATGAAAACTGGGGCCCGCGAGTTTTTCAGTAAGTAAAGATGCTTGCTGCGGAGGCTGGTGTACCAAGCTGGATTCCCAGAACCCCCAGGATGCGAGGAAAGAATCAATTCCCGAAGAGAATCCTGTGTGCCTAGGAACGCGCACAACCACCTTCCACACACAGGAAAACAAATGTAACAAAAGAGACACAAAGGAAGAAAAATGGAGGTCACCACTAAACATGAATTTTTAAGAAATTTCTTTACTTACAAAAAAAGGAGACGAGGAAGAGGAAGAGGAGGAACACGACAGCAAGAGAGGAAGTAACGTCTTGGGAGAGTGTGGCATTTTGTGTTTCCCCCCCCCAAATGGGACAAGTTAACTAAGTACATGTTTGTTTTCTAACAGAGATGGGAGAAATACTACAGGACACAGACGGGAGAAGAGCTTGAGCGGCAGTGTTAGTAAAGCAGGAGGGAGCTGAAGCACACACAGGAAGTGGACTCTATCGAGTAAGGAGATAAGCATCCACACCGGGGAGGCAAGCAGCGCGTGAGTGAGATGAGGCAGAGAGAGACTGGAAGGTCTGATTCAGATCATGGAAGAGGAGGTGTTAAGAGGCTAAGGAGAGAAGCACTGGGGAGTCATCCGCAGTGAGGGAGTAACAAGACCAGACTGCAGACTGGCCAAGCCGACTGAAAGTCAAGAGTCCCTATAGCGGGATGCTGGAGAGCGCAGCCGTGAGCTAGTGGCTGTGTCCTGAAAAATGAGGGAAAGTGGCTGAAGAATCAGCAGATCCCTGCAACAGAGAGAGGTGGGGAATCGGTCGCTGTGACAAGATAAGACCCACACCTAGATATATAATGTGGAGGAGAGGGGCGTGTTCCGGAAATGGAGAGAGAGGGTGCTGCACGCAGAGAACTTTGACCAGGACTTCAGGGAAGCTGTGTCATGGGGAGCTTCGCACTTTGGTTAGTGCACGAAAAGGAAGAGAAGCTTCAAAGAAGACACCAGAGACGTGAGAGAACCGCAGTGGCAGGAAGCGTCTCATCTTGACACACAGCTCTCAAGTGGCTTTTAAAAAAAGGAAAGAGCCAGGTGGTGGGCGCACACTTTAATCCCGGCACTCGGGAGGCAGAGGCAGACAGTTCACTGTGAGTTCGAGGCCAGCCTGGTCTACAAAGTGAGTCCAGGACAGCCAAGGCTACACAGAGAGACCTTGTCTCGAAAAAATAAATAAATAAAGGAAAGAAAGAAAACTGGCTTTTTCACAATTCAATCGAAGGGAGGAAACAGGGGAAAGTAAAGACTGCAAACTACCCATGGAAAGATATTCAACAGTAGAGAATTGCAAATTTTAAAAAGGAACTACCGAGGACCTGTCAAAATAACTAAATTCTAAAGTACTGGCAACAGCAAATGCCAGCAAACAGAAGCATCCACATTGCTGGTGGAGGCACAAAATATAAAAGCTTGGCAGTTCCTTATAAACCAAACACACTCTTAAAATATGATCCAGTAACTGTGCCTCTTGGTCCAAATGATATGAAAACTTACATTTACACAAAAACCTGCATACAGATGTTCAAAGCAACTTCATGTATGACTGCCCAAAACTGGAAGCAACTAAGATATCAACATGTAAATAGATATACAAACTATGTGCTCTAAACTGAATATGGTGTCCCAAAACTCATATTGAAACCCTACTCCCCAATATGGCCATATCCAGAACAGAATCTTAAGGAAGTTACTGAAGTTAAATGATGCTATGAGACAAGGGTAACTCTCTTCCCTCAGCATCACGTGAGGACACAGCAAGAAGGCAGTCATCTACAAGTGAAGAAGAAGGCTAGCTAGCATCAACGCCTGAGCATCCTCCATACCACGTAGAATACTGTAATGGTGGATCCTTCTCTGTACACATTTGTCAAAACCCTTATATGCAGCACTATTCAGTGATGATGATGATAAGAAGGAGGAGGAGGAGGAGGATGAAGAGGAGGAGTAAAGAAGCCAGTTTGAAAAGGTTACATACTTCATGGTTCCAACTATATAGCGAAAGCAAAATGGTGGAGTTAGTGAAAAGACCTTTATGGGGTATGGAGCTGCTTGGGTGGAGAGGAGGAATAAATGCGTGGAGCGCAGGGACTGTTCAGGAGAGAGACACTCTCATGTTGCTCTATACAACACTGTAATGAAGGACCCACAAACCCCTAATTAAGGTTCGTCCTTTACTTAATACTAATGTATCAAGCCAGGCACAGTGGCTCATGCCTTTAATTCCAGGATTTGGGAAGCTGAGACAAGAGCTTTAAGAATTCAAGACAATCCTGGGTTACATCAAACGTTCTAGGCCAAGATGACCTACATAAGAAGACCCCATCTCAAAAAAAGAAAGAAAGAAAGAAAGAAAGAAAGAAAGAAAGAAAGAAAGAAGGAAAAAATCTGATCAATACTAGTTCATCCTTTTTGGGTTTTTGTTTGTTTTTGGTTTTGTTTGGTTTTGTTTTGTTTCAAGACTGAGTTTCTCTGTGTAACAGCCCTGGCTGTCCTGGACTCACTTTGTAGACCAGGCTGACCTCAAAAGAACTCACAGATCCACCTGCCTCTGCCTCCCGAGTGCTGGGATTAAAGGCGTGCACCACCACTTCTAGTTCATCGTCTTAATAGAAGTCCCACACTAATTGCCTTCCATAGCTTTGATAAAACACCATGACCAAAAGCAACTAGGAGAGGGAAGGGTTTTTTGGTTTGTTGTTGTTTTGTTTTTGTTTGTTTGTTTGTTTTGGCTTACATGTCCTAATCACTATCTACATGAAGGAAAGTTGGGGCAGGAACTCAAGGCAGGAACCTAGAAGCAGGAAGTGAAGCAGAAGCCACGGCTGAATGCTGCTCCTCGTGGCTTGCTCAGCCTGCTTTCTTAAACACCCCAGAACGACCTGCCCAGGGTTTGCACCACCCAGAGTGTGCTGGGCCCTCCCACATCAATCATTAATCAAACAGATGACCCACAGACTTGCCTACATAACAATCGGATGGAAGAATTTTCTCAATAAGGGCTCCCTCTTGCCAGATGATTCTAGCTTGTGTCAAATTAACAAACAAACTAAAACCCTAACCAGCACAGTAATGTAAGATGCTACCAGGAGAGGGACCAGTAGAAAGAAGAGAGGAAGTAGATAAGGAATTATGTGTTCTAGCTCCACAATTACTCTAAAAATCTAAAGCTGTGCTTTGAAAAGGATTATTAAGCACTACAGTAAATATAATTGGGGCGCCAGAGGCCCGGGACTTAGGATAGCTGTAGGCCACACTGCCCTACATAGCAAGACCTTGTCTCAAAAGACCTCACAACAATAACAATAACAGAACCGAGGTGTGGTACCGCATGGCTGTAAGCCCAGCATTTAGGCATCTACTGAGCTACACAGCAAAACAACGTCTTTAAAATATCCTAAGTAAAAGGAGTAACAATTTCATTGTGAAATTATAAAATCTAAATTTCAGTCTTTGTACACTTTTATGGGAACACAGCCATTTTCACTCAGCTACGCCTTCTCTGGCTGCTTTCTTACTACAGCAGAGCAGCTGCAACAGAGACCACATGACAGGGATGCCTAAAATACCTGCTATCTGGACCATTTCAAAACACATTGCCAGGTGTCAGCTCTAAATGTCATTGATTACATTCGGAAAATAAATAAACAGAAGCACATCCCATCATACCCTGGGCTGAGATGATAACTTCCTTCAAGTCATTAGGAGAAATACTGACTATAAAATCCAACTTTTAAAATTTAACGGGACAGCTGTTTCAGTTACCTTTAAAACACCAAATACATCAGTACATCTGAAACAGCAACTCGCAAAGAATCCCTTATTTCATTAGGAAACCCTAGTAGACAACTTTCAAACTCTAACGCGAGCAAAATCTATCCTACCTACTGAACACCTAAGAGATAAAAGTATTCAGCCAAGAGATGGTTGTTAACCATATGAAATCTGAAACTTTAAAAAAAAAAAAAAAAAAAAAAAAAAAAAGGGAAAAGGAGAGACGGAGCAGGGTACCTGGGAAGGGAGACAGCTGACTACAAAGAGCTGAATGTTTTGTTGAAGAATCGAGACTAGGAGTTAGAAAACTACAGCTGAGAACCAGAATACAAGACAAAACAATGCTCTCAGAAAAGTGCCTCATGGGTACTGCTGAAGAAACCCCATCAAAGCACAATGGTCAAATGGTTGAGAAAATAAATCATAACTACCCAACATACTCAAGTAGACTTGTAAAAGCACAGAAGCATTAGGAAGACTGCAACCTTCAGGAGGGAAAAATATATATATATATGTGTGTGTGTGTGTGTGTGTGTGTGTGTGTGTGTGTGTGTGTGTGTTACAGAGTAGAAAATCCAGAGGCACACACTTCAAGATTAGATGACCCTGGTTCTGATCCGGCTTTCACCATTCACCAGCTCTAAGGCTTAAGTCTCTGAGCCCAAATTCTGTTGGCCTCAGTCTCGGCATCTATAGGACGGCAGGACCTCGCTGAACTGTTCTGAACACTCAGAACACTGAGCAAGTGGCTTCTGTGTCCTACTATACCGGAACTATTTAGCTGGGGAAATGCAGTGGGTATCTTAAGTTTTTTGTTTTTGTTTCCCAAAAACATGTCGGAAACCTGCTCAAGGATTGAAACAAACCAACCCCCCATGGATTGTAATATGGAGGACATCTTCCACTGCAAACTTAAACAAGGATGTCCAATACATCGTAGTTGAGAATCCACTCGTATGTTGGAATGTTGGTCCAAAGGAAAAAAAAATGCCCCCAAAACTATATGACTGAAGAGCAGTGTAGTCTCGCTACAGGATCCATTGAGGTACCTACCCCCAACGAATTTCAAATTCATACTGGACCCCGTTAAATTCTGTCTTGTACGCAAGAGAAGAATGTCAGCTTTCCTCTAAGGATACAGATGACAAAGCTTGACCTTTGTCATTCTCTATCCCATCCTCCCCGAACCCCAAAACCGAGCTAGACAGACTTAACCAGAGATGTCAGAGCCGTGTGCTTGGATTGCAGTCAGGATTACATCAGTTTTTAAGTGTTCGATCTAGTTATCAGGAACACGAGGTCATGTGCTTGGGAGCTTTTCATCTTTGCCAAGTTGGAAATAATGCCTTAAGCCAACAGTGATCGCTGAGAGATAAGGACTTGCTTCTGTGTGTATTTCAACCATGTTTTCTCACACATTCCACGTGCAGGGCACGGACACGCGGGGACACGCGGGCACACACGCCCCGTGCCCCACCCACACAGCCCACGGTCTGAGAAAATAGCTTTGGAGCCTTAGGAGGCAGCCACAGTCATCCTGCGAGTTCTGGTCCCTCAAGATCACCTGGTATTTCCACCAGGAACACACGCTGGGAAAACTACAGCGATTTCGATTAGAACATCATCATCTCACTATCGCTGCGGCCAGGGGAGGAGGGGGGGGGGGGGGGGGGGTCTGCCAGTCTCTTCCACGACCCGCGAGCCGTGCCCTCGCCCCTGTCCCCACCTGTCACCGCCACCCGGCGGAAGTCGGGAGGAGGAAAAAAAAAAAAAAAAAACCGCAGACGCAGCCCCGACCTAGCTCAGGTACGTTCGCAGATCCACTCACCCCAGTCTTCATCTAGTCCTAGAGGAAGTCCGGGACTAAAAGGCGACTCCATGGTGCCGGCCACACCAGCCGGCTTCCCCGAAAGAGATACCTCTTCCTCGCAACTCGGATCGGTGAGTAATCCGAAACAGCAGCAGCGGCGGACAAAATAATGCTGAGCGCTGACGGACGGTGGCCGAGCGGAGGCAAACTATCTCACCGCACGCGGGACCTCGTAGCAGAAGCTAAGGAGACGTCAGCAGATAAGCTAAACAGACCTGTGAGTAAATATTTCTCTGTGGGGATGTCAGCACTTTCAGTTCCACTGTGATTTGTTGTTGTTGTTATTGTTGTTGCTGTTGTAATTTATTTTTTAATTGGGCAGAGAACACACAAATCTAACTAACTGCTTCAATTAAAATTTGCTGGTGATATTAAAAACTAAAAGCCTACTGAACATAGTCCATTTGTCCTTTGTCTTTAATACTACAATGTAGATATCTCGGAACAAAATTAGAAATTGACAGTAAACTTGATTCGGCATTTATGAATTCTTTCCTATCACTGTAAAAAATTTCCACGTACACAAAGAATTTTCCACGTTTGTTAGAACTGCGTCTTTACCGGCACAGAATCGGAGGTAAAGGTTCTTACAAATCATACTCGTAGAAAGCCCACCTTCAAACAAATTTAAACAAAGAAAACACATAAGAAAAACTCTCTATGTCCACACTTACCTCGTAAAGAAGTTTCTAAAACTCGCGATAGGTTGTCAATCTTTCACTTCTAAAATTCAAGATTCTAAATATTTTAGGAGAAAATCACACGCATCGCGAATTCCAACGGAAAAGTGTAAAATGGGTTTGAAACGATAATTTCAAGAGCGTACTTAGTATTGTGTCTTTTCAGTTTTACTCAATTTCAGTGGCCAATGACTATGTTCAAAATGATACGGTGAATGAACACGGAGCCCTCTAGGACCGAGTGGATTTTTTCCCATGGTTACAAACAAAACAGAAAGGTTTCCCAGAATCCCCAGAGCTCCTCGTGGCTGATGTTACTACCGATTGCAGAATGCAGGGAAGCTGGGAGGAAAGCCAGGGTCGGGAAATCCCAGGACCGAATTCATCAAGTCCGGCTCGGAGCGCGCCGCAAACGCAGGTGCAACACGCCGCACGCGCGTGCACACACACACACACACACAATTTTAAAGTCTCCTTACATCAGATGTCATTCCTTGGAATGATATCTTTTTATTTACGGTGGAATTTATAACATTTTCATTCTGGCACTCCAAATTCAAACATTGACACAGAAACTGAATAAAATTACGTTTTCTCTATCTACCAAACACCGTGGTCCTTTCATCCCAGCACTTGGAAGGCAGAGGCAGGTGAATCACTGTGAGTTCCAGGCCAGCCTGGTCTACAAAGCGAGTCCAGGACAGCCAGGACTACACAGAGAGACTCTGTCTCAAAAAACAAACAGGAAAGAAAGAAAGAAAGAAAGAAAAAAAGAAAGAAAGAAAGAAAGAAAGAAAGAAAGAAAGAAAGAAAGAAGAAAAAGAAAGAAGAAAGGAAAGAAAGAAAATCATGACTAAGCTTCGACTTTCCGTTTTTAATTTTTATAGAATTTAATTTTTATCAAGTTCTTTTATTCCAAAAAGTTTGGGTAACTATGATACAAACGTTTGGATACATATCATCAAAAGTAAACAAATGTTAACATTTTCCACTTAAATCTAAGTTTTTCTCACAGTATAAAAAAATTTCAATTGCAGGAAACTCTCCCTAACACCCAACTTAATTTCCCTCTGTCCAAACAGACAATTCCTACCATGAATTTTATAGAAATCTTTTCAGTCCAGTTTAATTTTTACTTTTACCATATTTAAATGTTTGCAAATAGGTATGCTGAGTGTTGGGGGATTCTTTAAAATGCATATACATGTGTAACACTGCAATGTTCTCCAAATCACTGTCACCAAGCAGTACTCTGAGCCTTTCTCAGGATTTTAACTGCTACATTTCCTTGAATACATATAATCATAATTGTTAACCTGTAATTGTAGAGGAATTCTAATCCAGCCCACCTTTAATCCCTCTGGCTGGAAAACAGACACGCCCTTAGTACACATCTTTAATCCCAAACAATGTAGGTAAGGTTAGTTTATTATAAGGAAGCACCTGTGTTTGAAAGTGACGTCTAATTGAAGGGCCAACAAAGTGACAGATCCGAGAATGATGTGACAGAATGAGTCAGGGATAGGATATGCCTAACAGACAGGAAAGAGGGTCTGCTGAAGAGCAGCAGTACAGGGAGAGAGAAATCTGTTGAGTCCGTCCATTGAGAGGCAGTGCAGTGGAGTGAGTTTGCTGCAGTTCAGTTCGTGGAGTTCAGAGGCAGTTTTTCTGGGAGTTGTATAGAGACAGTTTGCACAGAGAGAGAACAAGATAGACACAGGTGAAGGCAGAAAGAGCCAGAGGAGCCAGAAGAGCCGAAGTTAGTAGGAGGACAAGCAGAGCAATTCAGTCAGAAGCTGAAAAAAAGCCAGTTCAAATCAGTCAGCTGGGAGAGGAGGTTGAGCCGGAACAGCTGAGTTGAACTAGCCAGCCAGAGCTCAGGAAGAACTAGTAAGGATGAGCTTATTCAGCAGTAAGTGTCAGAGGCTAAAAAACATTCTAGGCCTAAATTAGATTGTACAGAGACTAGAAGCTTCCAGAACTCACTCACAACCATCTGTTACTCCAGCTCCTGAGTTACAGGAGCTACAGAAGCTCTCTTCTGCTCCAAGGGATCCTGCACACACGGTGCACATAAACTCAAAACAAGTGCACATACATGCACATAAAAATTAAAACTAAGGGCTGGAGAAATAGCTCAGTGGTTAAGAACACTGTCTGCTCTTCCAGAAGTCCTGAGTTCAATTCTGGGGAACCATATGGTGACTCACAACCATCTATACTGGGATCTGATGCCCTCTTCTGGCCTGCAGGTGTACATGCAGATAGAGCACTCATCTACATAAAATAAACAAATAAAAAATAAAGTGATGCCAATGTTAAAAAAAAAAATTAAAAATAAGTACAAATGCTCCTCTAGAGTTGTCTTATGAAGATGAAAATCCAAATAAGATCAACACTGTATTTAGTTTACATGATAATTCCTTTTCCCCACTTCCCTTGCTGAAGAAACTTAAATCTTGTCTTGTAGAACTGCCTACTTTTGTGAGTCTGCTGACTTTACCTTCGCAGTGATGTTTAATTTGTTCCTAAAGCTGCCTGCCAGTTTTACACAGAGTATAGATCGGGAAGGCTTTCTTTTATTTTTGCAAGAAGGCTTCACAATTCTAAAGGCAAACCTGGCCTCCAAGGTCACTGTGAAAGTATGTCCCTTAAAAAAAAAATCATCTGTTGGTCACGGATGTGTGACCTGGGAATGTTTATAGGCCTCGGGTTGTACTGTAGTGATAACCTACCAATGAATATTGGTTTTAAAAACTGACTAGTGAAAATTACACCTTAGTTACATTCTGTCGGTACAGTTAGATTTTATAATCAGATCAGCATTGCAGCATGGCAACTTTAAGATACATATTACCCTGAGTAGTGAAAAAAAAACACTGGGATATAGAGATTTAAGATTTTGATGTGTCTTGATTCTAATTTGGATTCAGCCACATCCGTGCTCACAGAGATAGTGCCAGTTAAACTCAGCAGGTCACAAAAGAAAAGAAGACATGAAAGTCGGAGGGGCATGGAGGGTGGAAAAGGAATAAGGCAGATGAGAGAGCCAAACGTATTGTATACATGAATGAAGTTGTCAAATAATTTTTTTTTTTTAAATAACTGACTGCCTGGAGAGGCCCCGAGGTTGGCTGTCATTTGTTGTAGGACACTTATGTCCAGCATCAGCCACCAGTTAGTTGCCCACACCAGCCTGTCCGAGCCTAGCATGATGACAGGAAGAACCAAAATCTTGGCTGGTTCCTGGTAGCATCAACCTGACCCAGCGAGAGGTGGAGGTACACTCGGGGCCGTGCTGTCCAGCGGCCCAGAAGCAGTGTGCATGCACCTTGTTCCGTTTTTCTGTTGCTTTCTTTGAGATTCTGGTTGCCAGGCTGGCCTCTACTCCAACCCCCTCCAAAGCCCAGGGTGACCTTTAGCTCCTCATCCTCTTGCCTCCACCTCCGGAGTACTAGAATTGCAGGCATGCACCACCACCCCGGCTGAACTGCACATAAACAGCTGGGTTTCCCAGCCACTTTTCACTGCCAAGTGCAATCAGCTTTCTAAGGGGGTATTGTCTCTTCCAGCTGGAATGTATCTATCAGGGTACTCGTCCTGCTTTGTTCACTGTATCACCTACAATAGTGCACGCGTGTTCTCAGTGTGCATTACAGCATGCAGAAAAATGTACATTCAAATGGAATAGGCTACTCTCTGCTATATCCTATGGAAATAGGGCGGAAAGCTGGTAAGCTGAGACATAAGAAACTGCAGCTATTCAACCATTTTCCTAATTTTTGGTTTTTTTTGTTTTGTTTTGTTTGAGACAGGATTTCTCCTGTGTAGCCTTGACTGTCCTAGACTCACTTTGTAGACCAGGCTGGCCTCAAACTCACAGCAATCTGCCTGCCTCTGTCTTCTGAGTGCTGGGATTAAAGATGTGCACCACCACGCCCGGCTCAACCATTTTTCACCTACAAACTAACTAGGCATGTTTAAAGAGGATTATTGTTCACATTATTTAAAAATTATATCCATGTCGGCATCTTGGGTTTTGTTTTTTTGTTTCTGTTTTTGTTTTGTTTTTGAGACAAGATTTCCTCCCTGGATGCCCTAGAATTTGCTCTGTAGACCAGGCTGGCCTCAAATTCAAAAGATCGGCCTGCCTCTGTCTCCCCAGTGCCAGGATGGAAGGTGTTGGCCACCACTGCCCAGCTCCATGTCACTGTTCAATACATAGACACAAATAAATAGACATGCCTTAAGGTTACAGACTGTCCCTCTTTTAGCTAATTCTGGCTTCATGTAAATGTTCAAATAACTAATTAAATCTAATTCTATCAATAAACAAGTAAAATAAATTCCAGTTACTATAGGTAAGACTAGAAGGCTAATCTGGTCACACACGGTGACACACACCTTTAATCCTGGGGAAGGCAGAGGCTGTCAGATCTCTATCAGGAAAAGCTGGTCTACAGAATGAGACCTAGGACTGCCAGGATACATACAGACCGTCTCAACCCTCCCTCCCTCTGTCCCTCCCTCCCTCCCTCCCTCCCTCCCTCCCTCCCTCCCTCCCTCCTTCCCTCCCTCTCT
Organism: Acomys percivali; assembly: GCA_907169655.1. NCBI lineage: Eukaryota > Metazoa > Chordata > Mammalia > Rodentia > Muridae > Acomys > Acomys percivali. Next base: position 123,405,308 of record OU015747.1, read on the forward strand.
CCCTCCCCCTATCCTCCATCTCCCCTTCCCACTCCCAGAAGGGAAGAGAGAGAATAATGACATTTACAAGGCTCAAGACAGTTACAAGACTCGCAAGGCCCTTTACAAAGATAACATAAGCCTTGATGATCACTGGGAAAAGATCCTCCTGCAGTGAGCTGCCTGCGAGTTGAACAGGAAGCTACAGGACTGGAGCTTTTGTGAGAGGTTACCCAAGCTGGCTTTCTGGTAATGCTCTTGTAAGGAACCCCATAAGTTCACCAAGCTGGACTTCAGTGGAACCATCCCATTGGTCTGTGGTCAGTGCCCTATGTAGGATGAACAGATGCTGGTTCACATCTCTCTAGGAGTCACTGAAAGGCATTTGCAGGTTTACTAATGTAAACACAGAAATAAGTTTTCAAAAATACAGCCAAGTAATTCTGCTTTATAGTTCTGAAAACCAAAGGGTAGCTACACGGATACTGACAGTTTCAAGTTCTCATATATAATTTCATCCATCTAGACATTAGTATCACATAACCAACATACCACAAAGCACAACTTTTTCACAACATAAGAGGCTCCAGATGTAGCTCAGAGGTGGAACACTTGCCTAACATGCTGAAAGCATGGGCTAGCTCCAAACAGCACTAAAGCTTTAAAACACGTAGCACGGCACCCAGGTTATATAAGACTTTAATATTAAATCCGATTTACATGGTTAAAAGCCTGGATTGCCGAGTGAAGTGCTGCATATACCTCATGTAATAAGCTACCAATCAATAGTTGTGTGGGTTTGTTTGTTTTTGGTTTTCTTTTTCGAGACAGGGTTTCTCTGTGTAGCCTTGGCTGTCCTAGACTCGCTTTTGTAGACCAGGCTGGCCTCGAACTCACAGTGATCCGCCTGCCTCTGCCTCCCGAGTGCTGGGATTAAAGGTGTGCGCCACTACTTCCAGCTCCAACCAATAGTTGTTACAGTCAGTAATTATCTTCAGACATTCTAAATTGTCCTCCTGTGTGGAAGATAATAATCAGGAGACATGTGCTTCACCAGGTGTTACTCCAAGCTGTGCCCGAAGTTCATAGTTTCTTTGTTTGTGATCCCAGCACTGGCAACATTTTCATCTCGTCCACTCTATTCTTGTGTATTTGAAAAGCAGGGGTGATCCATCGACCACATGAGCACTGTTCACCATACCAGTTAAAGGAACCCAACTTGGCGCTGCATTTTGGGCAAAGAAGCTGAAAAAAAGCAAACGTGTTACTATATCCACTTTCACATACATCCATCAACTATCTCTGACAATACAGAATATAAAATAGTTAAGGCATGGTTCCTGCCGTCAAGGAATATGTAGTGTTCTTACATCCATAAGAATAAACTTTATCTGATCACAAAGTACAAGTCCTACAGAAGAGGCACTTTGCGCTGAAAAGGAGGAACAGGAACCCAGGCTGAAGGGCAAAAGCAAAGCTCAAAGCAACTGAGAACGTTTTTATTGGGTAATACTTGGCTCCCGATCAATTTACAGCAGGGTTCCCAATCAGAACATGATGGTAAAGGATGGAAATGCATATTCAGATCCTCACTTTCTATTCTGTCAGATACACTGACGTTCCTGTGAGGGGGCAATCCGGAAGTACTCACCACGCCAAGTGCACTTTCCCTAATGTTAATGACAGCATTATCGCTGATGCTTAGTTTCCATGGTCTGAGTAAGGGATTTTAAATACTGAGCTACAAAAGTCTGGATATAGAGCCAGCATTTGCCAAGTGAACCTGATGACCAGAGTTCGTTCCCGGAACTCATGCAAAGGTGGAAAGGAAAAATTAGTGCCAGCCACTAAGTGATCTTGGACCATGAAAAGTCTAAGGATAACCTCAGCTACATAGCACTCTCTGTGCAGCCCTCTCTCTCTCTCTCTCTCTCTCTCTCTCTCTCTCTCTCTCTCTCTCTATCTCTCTCTCTCTGCCTCTTACCCTCCCCACCCCCGCACTTCTCTACTTTCTTAACCTTTATTATTTTGTTTTGTTTTTTGTTTGTTGAATTGGTTTTTCGAGACAGGGTTTCTCTGTGTAGCCTTGGCTGTCTTGGAACTCTCTTTGTAGACCAGGCTGGCCTTGAACTCAGAGATCCGCCTGCCTCTGCCTCCCGAGTGCTGGGATTACAGATGTGCACCACCATGGCCAGCTCTAAAATGTTAGTCTTCTGTTTGAAAACATATAAACAATAGTCTTAAAATAAATTTAACTTGGATCAGTGGTTCTCCACCAAATGTGGCTAATGAATTTAAATCAGCTAAATTTTAAAAGCATTTTACTTGACTACTGGGGCTACAGTTTCATTGTAGAACACACGCTTACATGGGTAAGACCTTGAGTTTACGTTAATTTTAAAAGAATCATTTGTTTTTGATAACCTTATCCATATATTAAAAATATATAATCTTAAGAATCTTCAGAAAGGAAATGTCAGGGAGCTGGAGAGATGGCTCAGTGTGGTTAAGAGCACTGTCTGCTCTTCCAGAGGTCTTGAGTTCAATTCCCAGCAACCACATGGTGGCTCACAACCATCTATAATTTGATCTGATACACTCTTCTGGCATGCCAATGTACAAGCAGGTAGAAATTAATATACATATAAATAAATAAATAAGTAAATAAATAAATATTTAAAAAGAAAGAAAGGAAACATTGATTAAAACACTGTTGGCATAATGTTTTTTGCACAGTACCCTTGTTCATTCAATGCTGATTTCTCTATCCCATTATCTGGCTACAGTACAGACATAGCATTGTAATGTTTAAGCATCTCCTGTCTCAAGTTTGTGTAAACATGACCTCCATTTGTTCCCTGTTCTGCCAATAAAATGCCCGCCAGCCAATGTTAGGCAATACAGAGAATAGGGTGGCACATCCAGGTCCAGCTAGGGGAGAAGAAAGAAGGAACTGAGCTATGAGGAGAGGTCCCGGAACCATTGGGAGAAGTTAACTGGAGGACTAGAAAAGCAAGTATGTGGAGTTGTGGCTGGGAAAAGCTAGACTAGCTTGGAGTTTTAGGATGAGTAATAATTACTCAGCATTCTGCTCAAAGCTAAAAAATAAATCATAATCTCTCTGGGTGGTTACTTGAGCAAATAGCTGGTTAAGGATTAACTGCTGCATTAATAATTATATGAGTCAATAGTAAATATTAATAATCATTCTACAAAACACAGAGTTGTTTCGTCTTGTTATTTTATCCAGACAGTAAGATGGCACAACAGGTAAAGGCCCTTTGGCCAAACCTGATAACCTGAGTTTGATCTCAAAACCCATATAGTGAATGGAGAAAATCACCTTCCACAAGTTGTCCTCTGACTTCCATGTGAGTGTGTGCACCCCAAAACCCCCACAGGTACACACACTATATGCAAAATAACGAAAATGCAATACAAACGTCAAAAATAAATATATACATACATGTCTGTTGTGCTGTCTTGAGACAGTGTCTCATGAATGTCAGGATAGTCTCAAACTCACTATGTGTCTGAGGTGACCTTAACTCCTGATCCTCCTGCCTTAACTTCTAGGGTGCTGGGAACGCCTGGCTCATGTGATGCTGAAGATAGAATCCAGGGCTAGCATGTGACTCTACCAACTGAGCCACATCCCCAGCTCTAAAATATAGTTTAAAAGTGTAAAAGGGGGCCTGGAGAGACGGCTCAGTGGATAAGAGCCACTGACTGCTATTCCAAAGGACCCGGGTTCAATTCCCAGTACCATAGGGCAGCTCACAACAGTCTGTAACTCCAAAACCTCACACCCTCACACAGACATACATGCAGGCAAAACACCAAGACATATAAAATAAAAATAAATAAATTACTTTTTTTTAAGTGTAGAAGGGAACAGAATTTAGCTGATACAATGAAACTGTAGAAAGCAAAATAGTGTTCTCACCTGTCCATCTATTACTCCCAACAAGGTAGGTTCCATCCACTGTACAGGTTCAATGAAATAAGATGTACACTGAGCCTGACTCCCTGTGGTAAGTACAAGAGATGGTGTTGCTCTCTTGTGAGCAAAGGCTATTGGCCCACTTCCTTCATTATGATCCAAAATACTAGAACTTCTAAATAAAGATCGCCTGTAGAGGCACCAAAGAAAAAAAAACATTAATGACTTCCAAAAGATGAAAACACAAGTAAGATGTATAATATTTCTTACAGGCCAAAATAATACCACTTTGCGCATGCTACCCGAATTTTCAATAGCCCCTACAAGCTGATTACTAAATTACATTCTTTCTGAAGTAGGTTTGAACTTAAGATTTCCATAATATTCAATTAAACAAATCCATCCTATAGAGATAAGAAAATAAAATTTGAAGTGCTTTTTCCAATTACCAAGATGATAAAATTTCCAGAGGGTACAAAATGTTTTACCTGCACTTCCTACATTTGTAGAGAGTGTCATCTTTTAATCCTTGTGAAACGGTAGTTGGGTCAACAGCAAAGAGTTCTTGAGGTAAATTCTGAAGTTCTACAGGATAATTTAAATACATCCAAGTGTCAAGATCAACCTTCTAGACATCTGGACAAAAATCCCAACGCCAAACTGAGGTGACGACACATGCTAAACTCAGAAACTAAAAACAAAAATCTCCATGTTGAGAAACCAGGTAGGAAAGCAAAAAAGAGCAAACCTTCACTCTAAGCGGGGGTGTGGGGGGTGGGTGGGGGTGGGGTGCCTGATTTCAGTCCCAGCCATTTTTAAGCCACGTGACTTCCTGCTAAACAAAAACAAAAGGAAACAACAGCCTCTGCCTCCTAGGATTTCTTGGAAAATGACAGAATGCATTCAGCATCCAAGTAAATGAAATCAGAAGAGTCTAATTCCACCAGCAATCAGTACCGACCTGGATACTTCTCAGTAACCTTCTGCAGACGGTACTGCTTGTAAACTGCACTAGCACTATCGACTTCGCACCCCATTGCCTCGTACAGCCTCAGCTGCCATTCGAACCCCTCGTTCATCCTGCAATGAGAAGCAAGTGTGAAGTTTGCCTTTCCTTCAAGAAGGACGCGTGACAAAAGGAGAGCTGGTGACAGCCAAAGAGAAAGAGCCTAAGTGTGCCTCTGGCCTATGCAAGTGGAGAGAAGAGCCCCCATCCATCCATCCATCCATCCATACACACACACATACACACACACACACACACACACACACACACACACAC
>OU015747.1:123420226-123432124 GCA_907169655.1 Acomys percivali
GGGTCAAGGTGATGGAGTGGCTGGGGTCAAGGTGATGGAGTGGCTGGAAGAAAGGACCATGCCAGTGACTTGGTAATGAAGCTATTGAATGAGACGAATCACTCTGCCCAACCAAGCCAGTCAGTGGCCGCTGACTGTAGATAAGTGGATCTACATCTATCCTTCTATTAATTCAAACTCTGATGGTGTCACGCTCCTGTAAACTCAGCATTAGCAAGTTGAACAGGAGTATTGCAGGCTCAAGGTCTGACTGAACTACACAGACAAACACACACACACACACACACACACACACACACACACACACACGGGGGCGGGAGAAACCTGTCTCAAAAACAACTTTTTTTCTGGAATGGTATGTGAGTCTCCCTTTAAGTCTACTTATTGTAGATATTTTGAGAAAATATTTGAGCTCTACAGAGCCCTATGGCCCGAGGTAACTACCTGGAGTTGAACTCCTCATCCATTGTATAGAAACTACCTGGACATGTGACCAAATCTTTCATCTCTTTCCACCACCACTTAACATTTGTAAATTTAGCATGTGGGGTTGCTCTCCTTCCGAGAAGTGTTGGGACAGAAACTTATTAGTGACCCTTAGGTCATTCTCTCACTTCCCGTTTCAGCTATGGAAGAAACTGGTAAACAGCATGAGATGGGCAGGATAAGGGGCACCGCAGAGCCTTTCTGTTCCATGTCTTGATGTTGTGAATGTGTTTTGATTGTTTTTGTTTGGTTGGTTTTTGGGTTTTCGAGACAGGGTTTCTCTGTATAGCCTTGGCTGTCCTGGACTCACTTTGTAGACCAGGATGGCCTCGAACTCACAGCGATCCGCCTGCCTCTGCCTCCCAAGTGCTGGGATTAAAGGCGTGTGCCACCACCACGCCCAGGGCTTGTGAACATATTTTACAGAGCCACTTTCATTGTCTTTCCCAGACAAATGGAATGCAAGGGAGTGGCCAGGGCCTTTCTTTTCCTCTGCCATGCATCCTATACTTCAGTTTGGTTCTGTCATCTACTGCCCGAACGATTACAACAAACCCAGATAAGCCTGTGCACTTCAGTGCCCCCCATTAAAAAACCAAAACCAAAACAACAAACCAAGCCTAGTAATGCCTGTACTCACATTGTCTCAGGATTTTTAAATGATGAAAAACAGAAATGTGATAAACTATGGCAGGCTTGTGAACTAACAAAGGGTCTGTCCTCTGATTGCTTCCAAATCTTTAATATTTCATTTTTCATACACTGCTAAGAGATTATCAAACATGGGGCCAAATATATTCCCCTTCATCCTCTGACTATTGAATAGTCACAGTAGCTAAGACATAGAACCAGCCTAGATGCCCATCAATGGGTGAGTGTGTGAACAAATGTAATATAGGTACATGGTAGAGTTGTATTCAGTTACAGGAAAAATACAATCATGTCATTTTCAGGAAAGTGAATAGAAGTATGGATTATTGTGTTAGGAAAAGGAGCTAGTCGCTGAAAGACAGTATCATATAAATACATACTATATATGTATATATACACATACATGTATATATACAAATATATACATAAATATATACATATACACACATACATGACACAAAAACAGAGAGAGGACTGTGTGTGGGGATGAAAGGTCAAATGGGGATGGAGGGGAAATAAGAGAAGGTAAGAGAACAAAGAAATGTTACATGCTTTCTCTCATGTGCATATGAATGTATATACACTCATACACGCAGTTACTGTTTAAATATGAAATGCCCTGCACAGGCTCTGTGTTTGAACACTTGGCTCCCAGGTGGTAGTGCTTTTTTTTTTTTCCTTGAAGGCTGTGACGTCTTTGGGACTTGGACCCAAATGGTGGCAGCAGGTCAGTGGGGGGGCGGGTATGGACGGCTATGCCCAACTCTAGTTCTAACTTCCTGGTCCAGTTGCCAAGTGAGATTCTATGGCATGCACTGCTGCCCCCATGGAACTGCTCCTGCCACCTAGCACCTGCACAGTGGGCCATACTCTGAAACCATGAGTAATACTACCCTTCCTCCTGTGGGTTTTGATGGTGCTTGCTTGTAATGCCTCTGGAGGCAAAGGCAAATACAGTTCTGCAAATTTGAGGCCAGCCTGGTCAACATAGCAAGCTCTAGACCAGCCAGGGCTGTAGAGTGAGACCCTGTCTCAGAAATTTAAAAAAAAAAAAATTCTTCCTCTCTTAAGTTGCTTTTCTCAGATATTTTGTCACAATAATGACAAAAGTATACATAGTGCATACATATACACATACGTGTGTGCATATATGTGCTCGTATGTGTTTATATACATGTATGTATACACACACATACACACACATCATGGGAGCAGAAGCACTATTTGGAGAGAGACAAAAGTAGGGGAAAGATGTCAAGGGAGAATAATGGGCTTATGATAAGCAAAGTACAATAGTAAACAGGTATAAAAACGTTATAATAAAATCCATTATTTAAGCTGGGCGTGGTGGTGCATGCCTTAAATCCCAGCACTTGGGAGGCAAAGGCAGGCAGGTCGCCGTGAGTTCGAGGCCAGCCTGGTCTACAAAGTAAGGCTACACAGAGAAACCCTGTCTAGAAAAACAAGAAAACAAAAACAAAAATCCATTATTTAGTAGTGAAACTAAAGTAAAATTATTTAAAAAAAAAAAACAAAAACAAAACCCTGTGCACTAGGTGGCAGCATCAGCTTGCGAAGATTGCTCTTGCCTTGACTTCCTGTTTTGTTTTTTAAGTTTCTAGATAGGCAGAGTAGAGGAAAACTCACACACTCGGTACTTCCCTATGCTTTAAATATATATTAATTAATTAATTAATTAATTAATTGTTTTTTTCCAAGACAGGGTTTCTCGGTGTAGCCTTGGCTGTCCTGGACTCGCTCTGTAGATCAGGCTGGCCTCCAAATGACAAAGCTCCCCCTGCCTCTGCCTCCCAAGTGCTGGGATTAAACGAGTGTACCACCACACCTGGCTCATAATTTTGTTTTTATTTTCTGTTCGTTGGTGTTTTGACTGCATGTATATCTGTGTGAGGGTGTCAGAAGTCCTGGGAGTGGAGTTACAGACAGGTGTGAGCTGCCCTGTGGGTGCCAGGAATTGAAAGAGGGTGGTGGAGTCTCCTGAAGAGCCAGTGCTCTCCAGCCCCTCCCTGCACTTCTTGACAGTTCTATGGGCAATTGCAAGAGAGAATTATGAGCTGGATATTAGAATTGTGAGGTAGGTTAGTGATTCGCTAAGCAATTGTATCTAAAAGACAAGATATGGCTCAATGGTAACCAACCAATACATCTCTTCTGGAACAGAGACGCTTTAGAGAGAAGAGACTAGTTTGTTTGAGATAGGTTCTTTTTTTTGGTTTTTCGAGACAAGGTTTCTCTGTGTAGCCTTGGCTGTCCTGGACTCGCTTTGTAGACCAGCTGGCCTCGAACTCACAGCAATCCACCTGCCTCTGCCTCCCGAGTGCTGGGATTATAGGAGTGCGCCACCACGCCCAGCTGAGATAGGTTCTTGCTATGTGGCTGAACCTAGTGCTAGTTTGGCTCTAGCTAGTGAATTCTGGGCCACCCAGGTGTAGGACCTGGTGTAAAGGTTTGAATGAAAACATCCCCTTCAGGCCCAGTTGGTGGCGCTGTTACCAAGTTCATCCTTGTTGGAGGAAGTACCTCACTGAAGGCTGACTCTGACTGCTAGAAGATTCCATCATTTCTATTTTGCTCTTTCTACTTAGTTGTTTGAAGTTTAAAATGTGTGGACTCAGCTTGCTGTCTCAGTGGCCATGTCTACTGCCTGCTGCCATGTTGACCCAGCCATCACCGACTCTAACCCTCTGGAATAGTCAGCTCAGCAAACTCTTTATTCCTTGTTCTGTGTTGCCTTGGTCATGGTGTTTTACAGCTGCAACAGAAAAGTCACTAATACACCTTGCCTGATAAAAGGAGGAGAAGGAGGAAGGAACGAAGGAAGGAAGGGAATCTCTTTTTTAAAAAGAAGCCAGACAGAGAGGCAGGCGGATCGCTGTGAGTTCAAGGCCAGCCTGGTCTACAAAGCAAGTCCAGGACAGCCAAGGCTACACAGAAAAACCCTGTCTTGAAAGAACAAAACAAAACAAAGAAGGTTAAAAGAGTGCACATCAAATTGTTAAATGGTGATTATGTCAGTAGGTGGGAAAGTGGTAACTGAAAATAGAATAAAACTTTTTTTTTTTTAGACAACGTGATTTTTTTTAAAGGCTGTATTAGTTCATAATTTCTTTTAAAATATTACTGGAGACTGAACTCAGAACCTTGTGCACCGGAACCAAGCACTCATTCCATTACTAAGCTGCAGCCTCTGTGCTTTGTTAGTGATCTCTGTTTAAAAAACCAACACCAGGCACGGTGGCGCATACCTTTAACCCCAGCACTCAGGAAGCAGAGGCAGGCAGATCTCCACGAGCCCCAGCAAAAGTGAATTCTAGGCCGGCTAACATTACATAGTGAGACCCTATCTTAAAACAAACAAACAAAGTAAATGGTTTGTATGCCATGATTCATGGTGTGATCAAAATGTAGGGTTTTTTTTTTTCTTTCATAACCATTTAAAATGTATTCGGTTTGTTCCCCCTTTCATCTTATCTTCCTCAAAGCGTGGCCCAAGACTCAGCATTGCTGGTGTCATTCGGAGCTTGTTCGACGTGCAGACTCTCAGCCTCTGCTTAGCTCCACTGACTTACAGCCCAGAGTGACACATGCATAAGGTTTGCAAAGATCAATGATGTCTCTGCTTTTGTCAGTAATGGCCAGCCCTGTAACGAGCTTAGGCCACTGTCACAGTCTCAATCCATAAATTCTAATCCCAATCTTAGGTGGTGACAGATATGTAACCCCTAATCACAGATAAGCCTTTGTCCTCTTATCCAGGGAAGGAACTGTCTTCTGGAGACGTTGAGATCATGTTTTTCCACCCTGCCTCCACACACATCCCCATCTTCCTCCTCCTGTTTGCATCTGTCTATTTCCTTTGCCTCTCACCTTGGCCAAAGGAGGAGGGAAGTTGGTAAAGAAGAGATGGGTCGGGGCTGGAGAGATGGTTCAGTGGTTAAGAGCACTGTCTGCTCTTCCAGAGGTCCTGAGTTCAATTCCCAGCAACCACATGGTGGCTCACAGCCATCTATAATGAGATCGGTGCCCTCTTCTGGTGGCAGGGGCGGAGGGGGGTACACACATGCAGCAGAACATTATATACATAATAAATAAATAAATCTTTAAAAAGAGAGAGATGGGTGAAAGAATAGCAGGATTCTATGATTCTATTTGGATGGGTGGCTTCCTGCTCTCTGAGCTGGGCACATGGAAGATGCCAACTCTTCCTAGGGAAACTTCTGTAGATGTCTTGGCAATTTTTACTTCTGATAAATACTTCCATTGGCTTAAGGAGGATGCATCTGTGTTGCAGGATATTTGATCCCATTGTGAACCAGGAGATTGTGAACTGTAAAAACCTGTCTTTTGTTTGGTGAGGCTCAACCCTAAAACATACCTTTAAGCCAAGAATTTTCTATTTATTGTAAACAGGTGATTAAGGTATAGTTCACCCAGCTGTAACACATGCTTCTTCTTTTTTTTTTTGCTTTGCTTTTTTTTTTTTTTTTTCTTTTTGGTTTTTTTGAGACAGGGTTCCTCTGTGTAGCCTTGGCTGTCATGGACTCACTTTGTAGACCAGGCTGGCCTTGAACTCACAGCAATTCACCTGCCTCTGCCTCCCAAGTGCTGGGATTAAAGGCGTGCACCACGCACCCGGCCGTAGCACGCATTTTTAATCCAAGATCTTTGTGTACACAGGATTTATAAAGTTAACCCTAGGTGAAAAGGTGGAGCAAGAAACCAGATGACAGAGGTTAAAGAGTAGGAGGAACTTTGAGTTGAAGGGACTTTGAGACAGTGTGGATAAGAAGAAGCAGGCTTTTTTAGCTAGCAAGCTCTTTGACTTTTTCCTCCTGGGCCATCAGCTGAGTTAGCAAGTGTTTGGCCTTGAACGTTTGGGTTTTTGGCTTTTTCCTCTTGGGACATAAGCTGAGTAGGAAGGTCAGCTGGGTGCTTTCTCTGAATCTCTGAACTAGCAGGTTTTCACCCCAGCATCTGGCTCCTGAGTCTTTTTTTGTTTTGTTTTGTTTATTTGAGATAGGGTTTCTCTGTGTAGCCGTGGCTGTCCTAGACTCGCTTTGTAGACCAGGCTGGCCTTGTACTCACAGAGATTCCCCCGGCCTCTGCCTCCCAGGTGCTGGGATTAGTGTGCACCACCATGCCTGGTGGTGTCTTTATTGGTAAAATCAAACATCTGGGATTTTCATTTTATATAACAACACATCTGTCTTCCAGATGTTCATTTGCACATCTTCCCTCAGCCCCTAAGAATCATAATGTAGGCCTAAATTTTTTGGTGCCCTTTCTTCCTGACCCGGGGGCTTATTGCAAAAGAATCAAGACACTTTTTCTGTCTGCAGTGACCACTGAACTCCACCATGTTCTGTGCTGTGGGCCGATTCCCAAAGCGGCTTTTCTTACCTACAGCCATTGCTTACTGTAGCTCCCCTGAGCCTAAATCAGGTTCGCTCCCTGTTGCACCTCCTAAGGTCCGAGGGACACATGACTTCTTATTCTTTAGGATTTGAAGAGGAGACAGTCCATTTCCCCAAACTTCCTCTATGTGAGGAAGAATTGTGCCCCCCCCAAAAAATCTCTTTACAAATCTTCTTTCCTTCCACGTCCCACCCCCGCTCTGTGTCCTTGTGATTTCAACCATTTCCTTTCTAGATGCTGCAAATGATGAGCTGGCTTCAGTGAAATATCACTGTTTACATCCCGTCACAAGTGTAGTTGCTTAATTGTAAAAACCAAAAATAAAATTGTGCTCTCGTGTTTTATTCATCTCATTCAGACTCACCCATCTGAAGAACTGTTGCCAGTTGTGGGGCTCATATTTTTGGTCAAATGCAGACTAACTGGGGTGTTCGGGGGTGGGGCTGGGGGAAGGCAGGATGGAGAAGAGATTCTAAGTTAGAAAGAGCTGAAACCCCTGGCAAACAGTTGGGGGTGGGGTGGGGTGGGGAGGAAGCCTTTCTTTAAGGACACCTAGACATGAGTCTAAGCACTGTGATACCTGGATTTCTTTGAAACTGTCCTTTGGTTTCCCCCCTCTGAGCCCTTCTGAAGCACAGGGAGCTGTTAATTGTCTTCAAGGACTCGGTTGTGTTGTTTTATCCTATTCTGTCTCTTTGAGTCATTTCTCCTTCCAAGCTTGTTTCAAATTCCAGAAACAGAAAAGGCCTGTAGGCAAATTCCTTATGATAAGAACTCATTTACAGCTCGGAGGCAGAGGCAGGTGGATCTCTGTGAGTTCAAGGCCAGCCTGGTCTACAAAGCGAGTCCAGGACAGCCAAGGCTACACAGAGAAACCCTACCTCAAAAAGCCAAACCAAACCAAATCAAAACAAAACAAAAAAGAACTGACATATGTACTAAGCAGGTGTGGTAGGGCATGCCCGTCTTCCCGGCACTGAGGAGACGGAGACAAGCCAATCAGGGATTTGGAGGTGAGACAGTCACTGCAGCACTACTTAAAATAGTGAAAGTTTAGAAACAGTCTAACGGCTCTATTATTATTATTATTATTAAATGGCCTGGGAATTTTGATTACTAAGTTTCTTGGCACTGATGGTAGCAGCTTCCTGTTTAGATCAAGGTTGGCAAACAATGTAGGGGAACAAAGTCAGAAGGGAAAAAGAGCCTAGACACTGGAAAGGCTGCCCCAGAGAAGCCTGCATTAGAAGATTGGCCATTGGAGCCTCAAGGACACTTATAGACCAGGCAACTAATCTAGAGATCTGAACACTCCTCCTCAGAATTAGGCAGGTGTCCTCTGTCATCCACAAGGGAACTGCAGTGAGTGCGCCTGGGCCAGTACACACACACACACACACACACACACACAAATAAAGAAAAATGTAAAAACATGTCATTTGTGGCTAATTGCTCAGAGGGAAGCAGGAACTCAAATGCAGGTGAATACCTGTAGAGCAGATTGAAGACGGGAGGGTACAGTTGGTTCTCAGCCTTTACTGTGAAGCTTAAGAGAAGAGGGTCTGGCCCTGAAATAGCGTAAAGTTAGTTCCGGTAAGGTTAGTATGGCTGCCCCAGAGTGCCTCTGTCTGGTTACATGGGGGCAAAGGATGCCTCTGGGTGAGCCTGGCACAGGATTCCTGACCTTTAGAGTCAGAAACGAGAGGCCCACACTAAAATCTTTCCCTAAGTTGAAATCATACTTGGGACTTTGAAGATATAAACTCATTAGTTAATAGGATTTTGAAAGTCGTTTTAATATAAGAGCATAAATTCATTATGAATAATTACAACTCGACCCTAAAATGTACTAAAGCGATCATTAACCTCAATCCCCGCTCCCCATTCACCTACACTGGAGTAGTACACAACAGCTGTCTGCTTCTATGGGATTATGGAAAACACGTCAGAGAGGATGTTCGTGTTCACAAACTATTGCACAAGGTCAAAACCACCTACAGGCAGTCTAGTAAAGTGGAAATACACAGCACCACACTTCAGGGTCTTTTTTTTTTTTTTTTTTTTTTTTTTTTTTTTTTTGAGACAGAGTTTTTTCTCTGTGTAGCCTTGGCGGCTGTCCTGGACTCGCTTTGTAGACCAGGCTGGCCTTGAACTCACAGCAATCCGCCTGCCTCTGCCTCCTGAGTACTGGGATTAAAGGTGTGTACCACCACCACCACCCGGCAAGGGTCGTTTTTTTAAAAAAAAAAAAAAAGCAAAACCACAGCATGAGGGGACACTAATAGACTGGTTTGCACGTGAGCTACAGCAGGGAACGTCCAGGAGAGAAGACACTAGTTATCCATTTGGCTCTCCACGACAGTGGTCTCTGAGGTTCCCGGGCTCACAGTAACGTGAGAGTTGGGTGTCTTGGGGGTCTCTCTAAGCACGTGGAGGGCCTGTGGGTCCTTTAATCCCAGGAGTACACGGCTCAGAAGGCCTTTGAGCAGCTGCATCTCACGAAGCAGGAGGTCCACCTTGGGCTGCAGAGCTTCGTGTGACTGTTCTGCAGACGTGGGCAGAGGCGCACAAGCTTGTGGCCCAGCAGTGGCGACGTGGCCCGTGGGGAACTGCAGCCCCTCAAAGGTGCTGTTGGGGGCGGAAGTGACTGAAGGGACGGATCTAGACACTGGAGTCTTCCGGAAGGAAAGCGGCTTGTCCCCGGGCGCTAAGGCTGCAGCCTGTGGGGCTGTCGCTGTGGTGGATGCCAGATCCAGGACAGAGCCTGCAACGCAACACGCCTGGTCACCTGAGACTGTCCCTGGTCCTAAGACCACGCGGGGTGGGGGCTGGCAGAGGGTAGAGGACCAAGATGGGAAGATGGGAAGACTGTGAGAGAACCTTGGGATGCCGGAGGCAGAGTACTCGCAGTGCTGAGCTGTCACTCACCCCGCCCAGGGAGCTGCAGCCAAGGGCTGCGTTTCCGGACACTGCGGGTAGTGGTGGCCGCCTCACACCAGTATGATTCGAGTTCCTCGATCTCTGGCTGGGGGACTGTGTACTCGGAGCCCCAGTCAAAGCGGCGCACCGGCCGGCTGTACTTGTAGAAGGCGAACTGCAGCGGTGTGTCCCGCTTCTGCGGATGCAGGCGCGTCTCGCAGCGCAGCACCACACGGCCGCGCGCCTCCTGCGAGCTCAGCGTCCTGAGCACTGGCGTCTGGAACAGCTCTGCAGGGAGGGCGGCCCGGGGGCCGTGGTGCTATAAGAGTCCGCAGAAGGAATGGTACCCCACCAACCAACCATTCTGCTGACCTGCCCACCGCCCTGATCCCTCTCCTTCCCTTATTCCAGAGAGGGCTCCTAGCTGACTCAGCGAACTAGAGTGACTAGGAGAAAGAGAAGATGTGGGACTGGAGACTGAGGCCACCTGGAGGGGTGGGGAGGTAGGATGGAGACAGTTTGAAGGGAGGCAGAATCCTGACAGGTGCTACAAGTTACATCCTAGCTGGCAATCAATGGACGTTCTCTAGACTTGAAGGGGACAGCTGCATCCTTCTTTTAAGGATGTAGCATGCCCTCCAGACAGGCCAGAGCTCATCGCTCCTAATTGGGATCCCTAACTAAAACATGAAACATGGATGTGTTGTCATAGGGACGGGACACCCTCCTAGAAAGCAGGCTTGAGAGTTCAGCCTCCCTTTTTCCCCCTTCTGATTCCAGCCCTAGAAATCCCCAGTGGTTGTACTCCCACCTTGCACGGTCACAGCCACCTTAGAGGAGAACATGGGCGCACTCTCCACTGGGATGCGCATGGTGCCAGAGCACTGGTAGTGACCGCTGTCACTGGCTCGCGCTTGTAACACCGTGTAGTTGGTGCTAGAATGGAAGTATCTCACGGCCTGGCCATCGTGGTAGTAATGAAGCTTGTAGACAACTTTGTCGTACCAGCCGCGGCAGCGCATCACCAGGGGCTCTCCCTCGAACACCGCAGCATACGGCACTTGCAGAATTAGCCAGTCTGCAACAGACCCCACAGACACTGTTTACTCATGGCAGCTCTGCCAGGCAGAGCGGCACACACCTTTAATCCCAGCAGTCGAGAAGCAGAGGCAGGAGGGTAACTGTGAGTTCGAGGCCAGCCTGGTCTACAAAGCGAGTTCCAGGACAGCCAGGGCAGTTACACAGAGAAACCCTGTCTCAAAAACAAAACCCAAAACAAACCCAAACGAAGACAATCCAGCTCTGTGTGTCTTTCCTTCTCAGCCTTTCCTCCCCCACCCCCACCCCTCAAACTCACCACACCACCCACCACCTACCCAATACCCAGGACTGAACTTCCCTGGCCACCAAAACCCTTTCCTGTTTCCTGGTTTGGTGACTAGCCCCTGGGATCTTCTCAGTGCAGAAAACTGAACGGGAGGAAGGAAAATAGTACCAGGGAGGCAAAGTTACCTCAGATTTGGTTCCAGCCTCAAGGAGCTTCCTGTCAAAATCAACCTTAAGCCTCACAGTGTGACTTCAAGGCCTTCCTGACCTAGTCCCTGACAACCTCTCCCATGACCTGTTTCTTTTCTTTTTAAGATTTATTATGTATACAGTGTTTTTGCCTGCATGTATTTCCGTACGCCAGAAGAGGGCACCAGATCAGATGGTTGTGAGCCACCATGTGGTTGCTGGGAATTGAACTCAGGACCTTTGGAAGAGCAGCCAGTGCTCTTATCCTCTGAGCCGTCTGTCCAGCCCTGCCTGTTTCTTTTTCACTTGCCCCACCTTTCATTCAACACAAGCTGGGCCTAGCCACACTGAACTTTCAGAAAACTAACTCTTTATAGAACCCAGAGCCCTTGTAAAGCTTTTTTCTCAACCCAAATGTCCCTGCTTCTCAGCTTAAATTGAGGCCTCTTTGCCCTACATGCGTGCATTTAGGCTTTATCTCCTGAAGGAAAATTCTCTGAGAACAGCCTTAGGTATATCCAAAGCACCTTACATGTTCCCAGTCACCACCATCATCATCACTGCAGCTAACACTATCCTTAGCACATCCTAGATGTCATTTTAGGTATCATAAATTTTTCATTCATTCATTCATTCATTTGGAATTAGGTGTATGTGCCTGTGTCTTTGTGAGTCTGTCCTAGTGAGTGGAGGCACAGGTGTCAGAGGAGGCCAGAAGAAGGCGCCATCTCCCCAGGAACTGGAGTTATAGGTGGTTGTGCCCTGATGTGGGTATTGGGAACGCAACTCCAGTTCTCTTTAACCACCACTGAGCTATCTCCCCAGCCTCTGTTTTAGGTATTAAACACACACACACACACACACACACACACACACACACACACACACACA
>OU015747.1:123432134-123449423 GCA_907169655.1 Acomys percivali
CACACACACACACACACACACACACACACACACACACACACACACACCTCTAAAGCTGAAGCAGGAGGATTGAAAGTCAAGGCATGCCTGGGCTGCATGCATATGGAGACCTTGTCTCTAAAATCCTCTTCAAGGCACAGTACAGTTTCTGTGTTTCTGTCAGCCAGGGCCATTGTCTGTGGGCATGCCTGCTTCTACCTTTAATGATCTCAAACAGGAAACCGGGAGAAATGTTAAATGCTAATGTGAACTTTGCCTGTGTGTTTTTTTTTTTTTTTTAATGTTTTCGAGACAGGGTCTCTCTGTGTTAGCCTTGGCTGTCCTGGACTTGCTTTGTAGCCCAGGCTGGCCTCGAACTCACAGTGATCCTCCTGCCTCTGCCTCCCAAGTGCTGGGATTTAAAGTGTATGCCACCACAGCCTGGTGTTCTTTAAGTGCTTAAGAAAGATGGCTGCCTGCCCAGATAAGATTGTTACCTTTCCCAGCCCCATTGTTTGTTTGGCGGTGCCTCTGTTGTTTGTTTTAACACAGGGTATTATGCACTATGTAGCCCTGACAGGGCTGCAGATTTGCATTCATCCTGCCTTTGTATCCCGAGTACTGGAATTACAGACATGCACCACCATGCCCAGGTTTCTCATCCCTACTTTGAAACCCTTCAGATATTTTGAGAGAGTTAGTTTCTTGATTGACTCCTAGGTGCTCATGCACACATGCCAACAACAAAAGTTTTATTAAGGTCCTTTTTTTGTTTTGTTGTTTTGTTTATTGAGACAGGATTTCTCTGTGTAGCCCTGGCTGTCCTGGAACTTGCTCTGTGGACCAGTCTGGCCTCAAACTCACAGAGATCCACCTGCCTTTTCCTCTTAAGTGCTGGGATTAAAGGCGTGCACCACCACAGCCTGGTTTATTAATTTCTTTGTTCAGTCACTCTAACCTGCCTTTTTTTTTTTTTTTCTTTCCTTCTTCCTCTTTCTCTTCTCCTGACCCATCTCTTTCTCTCTTATTTCATTCTTTCTAAAAAAGACTTTTGAGAAAGGGTATTGCTATATTGTCTAGCCTGACCTCAATCTCCTGTGGCAACTCTCCTGACTCAGCCTCCTGAGTATAATCCTGAGATTTACAGGTGTATACTACCATGCCTACCTACTTTTTAAGAACACAAATAACTAACTCTCATTATTGTGTTGGTTTTCTTTTCTTTTCTTTTTCCAAGACAGTGTTTCTCTATGTAGCCTTGGCTGTCCTGGACTCACTTTGTAGACCAGGCAGGTCTCGAACTCACAGAGATCCGCCTGCCTCTGCCTCCCAAGTGCTGGGATTAAAGGCATGCACCACCACTGCCCAGCTCTATTGTGTTGTTTTTCAAGCAAATAATATTTTTAATCATGTCTCCCCCTTCATCTCTCTTCCTTGTGCCCTACTACCTCCAATAGCATCTCTCACTATGTAGACTTACTGACCTTTTTTTTGCAGGGGGGGGTTGGTTTTTTGAGATAGGGTTTCTCTGTGTAGCCTTGGCTGCCCTGGACCCGCTTTGTAGACCAGGCTGGCCGAACTGACAGTGATCTGCCTCCCGAGTGCTGGGATTAAAGGCATGTGCCACCACGTCTGACTTGATTTACTGACCTTTTGACACCCCATCCTTCATTTCACAACACCTTTTGTTCCCCTTTCGTGGTCTCATATCTGATGTCATGAAATATACACCATTCTCACATCCCTTTATTTACATACACACAAACATTACAAGTTAGAATCCTGACTGGACATGATGGGCACACCTTTAATCTCAGCACTTGGGAGACAGAGGAAGGTAGACTCCATAAGTTTCAGGCCAGCCAGGCCAGCCACCTAGGCTACAAGGTGAGACTCTATTTCAAAAAACAAAACAAACAAGTAAAAAGGACCCTCTTGGGGTGTGGTGGTGCATGCCTTTAACCTCAGTACTCAAGAGGCAGACACAAAGGAATCCTTGTAGTTCAAGGCCAACCTAGTCTATACAGTGATATGAGAGAGAGAGAGAGAGAGAGAGAGAGAGAGAGAGAGAGAGAGAGGGAGAGAGAGAGAGAGAGAGGGAAGTTAGGGTTCCAGTAGTATGAAAAGAGTACAGATTCTGACTTTTTGAAACTCTTTCTGAAATTGAGTCACCTCAACATATTAATAATATTTATTTGCTTCATGCTCCATCAGGAAGACAAAGGGAACCTTTGGGACTCGGAAATCTTTTGCTGTTGTTGTTGTTTTGTTTTTTGTTTTTGTTTTTTGAGACAGTCTGTATGTAGATCTGGCAGTCCTGGAACTCACTTTGTAGACCGGGCTGTCCTTGAACTCACAGAGATCTACCTGCTTCTGCCTCCCAAGTTCTGGGACCAGGAAATCTTTACTGCCTGCCTCTGACTACTCCAAAGACTCAGGGTGGGGCTGTGTGGCCTTCCCCTCCCCCCTTCTTGTCCCTTGGGAATAGCCTGGTGTCTACCCTTCCAGGAGGACCAACACTCACCATTAGATACAGAGAGGTGGATGGGGTCACTGACGGGTGCTCCCCGTGTCTGACATCGATACACTCCTGGTGCCTGCACCTCAATGCTCTTCTTGTGGGAAGGCAGGAGGACATGACCCAAATACCAGAGAGTGCTAATGGGCCTGAGCTCCAGCAACAGAGGGTGGTACCCATCACATCGCAGGGTTACTCGCTCCCCTTTGAAGATGGTGGTCCAAGGTGGGTGTAGAGACAATACAGGCTTCTCCAGAGTAGCTGAGAATGTAGGGGATGGGGCAGTGTGAGAAAGAAAAGTATGGCGAGGTGCCTGACCAAAAATGAGGTCCTAGGGTTGAGAATTTTTGGGAAACATCAGTTTCTGGGACCCAACCCACATAAGGACCCAGCCTGGCAATAGGGAGACCACAGTCATGGGGCTCCAAAAAAGGAGTCTATTAATCAGAAGCTATTTCTAGTATCTGTGCACAAGAAAGTTTAGTCATCAAGATTGAGCAAGAGTGTGTGTGATGGTGGTGGTGGGGGGGCCGGAAATGCCATCTCAGAACAGCCAGGAACTGGGGCATCTACCCTAGTGGAACTTATCAAAACGTGAATGAGAGATGTGTAAGACTTACCAGCTTGCCCACTGCTTGGAACTGCAAAGCAAGAAAGAAAGAAGACGATGAAGAATGTTCTCTATGACAGGAAAGACTTTTGACCCCAGGAAAGCCTTGAATAGCCTCAAAGCCTGTTTGTCTTTGTCCACACCAAATTACCTAGCTTTGAGAAAGCTGCCTCCATCTCATCCTTCTGAGGTAAGCATAGGCCCTGCCCTGTCTGACTCCCCGTCTCCCCACTCATTACCCACTCACCCAGAAGCAGGACGGCTGCCAGGGTCCACATGACGAGAGTCTGTTCACAGAAGGTTGGAGGTACGCTGGCATGGAGGAGGGGCAGGGAGAGAGGGGGGTGGGGAAGGCAGCTAGTAGCTAGCACTGAAAACTAGGAAACAGTGTTGCTTCTTCTGCCTGTTCCAACTTCCTCAAGATGGAGGTGGAGTACAGGTGCAGTCGATATTCCACTCCCACTCCATCCTTTCCCCACCAACTGGTCCTGCTGATGTTCACAAGCCCATGCTGTTGTTTTGTTTTGTTTTGAGACAGGGTTTCTCTGTGTATCCCTGGCTGTCCTGGACTCACTTTGTAGACCAGGCTGGCCTCAAACTCACAGCGAGTCCACCTGCCTCTGCCTCCAGAGTGCTGGGATTTAAGGCATGCGTACTACCACCCAGCCCATCTTATTTCTGTTTTGTCCCTGATGACAGGTATTTTGGTGTAAGGCTTAGAACGGTCCATGTTAGGTTCCTTGAAGTGAAGCTCACATCCTCCCACAAATGAGTAGACAAAAAGGCATGATACAACCACTACCCTGCCCTGCCCTGCTTACCTGTTGTTCCCCAGTCAAAAACCGGAAGGGTAATATATTTTCTCCTCCTCTTTTCCTTGAATCTGAACCACTCAGTCCTCTTCTCACCCTCCCCCTCCACCAGCCCACAATGACCTCACCTCTACTTACTTGTTCCTTCCTTCTTTCCTTCCACCAGACTCTTAATACCCCCTCCCAGCCACGTCCTAGTCCCAGGGCTTGTGGCCTGGAGGAGAAGTCATGGGCATCCGCCCCCAAGAGGTTTCTCGAATCCGACTTCTCTGCTCTGGTTCTCCTGTGCTCTGAGCCATGTGACCACACCTGAGCAATGAGGAGCCTGAATCTCAGGTAAATATTTAATGAAGTTTCCAAGCTGATAGATAGTGTGTCTCCCTGGGCTCTGTCCTGTCCACACTCGCGCCTGTTTGGAACCAGGACACCTGCTTTCCTTGGAACTCTAGCAGGGAGGAGATGAGTGATCAGATTATGGTCAGCTCTCCAAGATCGCATCGCCCAATTTTGCTGATGCACCAAGGTTTCCTCTTACACTTCCCTCATGTCTCAGTGCAATGTGCTTTTCCCTGTTAAAATACAAATGCCTCATGGGAAAATATGGCCCATCTTTTAAATTATGCTGACCGGGGAGGAGGGAGAAAGAAATATTATGTAGGTTTAAAATGTAGGAAAGTCTCCGATAAGGTGAGCCGGGGGGGGGGGGGGGGGGGGGGGGGGGGGGGGGGGGGGGAGGCTTGCGGTGAGGAGGAGGGAGAACTAGATACAGAGAGCAGAGATGAATGCCCTAGTTAGGCAATGCTCCTGTGCTTCCTGCCTCCTCATCTTGGGACCAGTCTGGGACTCCTCACATCAACCACAGCGTGTCCCCATGGTCTGACTTCTGCACAGCCCGCTACCTCTACAGTAAAAGTGCCACACATCTGTCAGTTGTTCTCACAGCCTACTCAAGCAGATGATTTTGGCTTCTCAGAAGCCATAACAAACATCTCACCTCCTTTACTGGATTCCAGAAGAAACCTGATCACACCAAAACTCCATGTGCTATGTAGTCTCTCTTGAACTAACAGAAATCAGTCTCAGAGCTCATTAGCCACACAGATAAAGCTCAGAATTTGACCCAAAAAGTGTCCTGTCCAACACTTGTTTATTGCACATTTTCTTCTGAATTTCTCAAAAGGGAGTCTTTTTCTCTATATAGGACCCTTCCCATAAGGATTGTAATTCTTTACTAATTTGCATATTGCCAAGTCCTTAAGTATGCAGACAGGCTTGGAAATTATTGTTACCTAGGATTTTGGTCCCCCCTGGTGCCCCCCCCCTCCGCTTTTAAGGGCTTTGCTAGCCTCTCCAGGCCAGTCTCAAACTCTAAAGTGGCCTGACATGTTCCTCTTTTCCTTGGTCCTCTATGTGTTGGAACAATAGGCAAGCACCACCACACTGGGGTTGAGCAGTTCTTTGAATTCTTTGAAGTCTGTCACAACAGAACTTCCTGGCAGCGTAAGCCATCATTTGATAAGGAGTGTGGCAAGTAGAAAGCTCTCGGGGATGCTGAGAGACCATGAGAGTAGCTCTCTCTTCAAGGGAGTGCACCAGTGTGTGGCAGGTACCACACTGAAGGTCAATGCTTCACAGGTAGGGAAAGTTACATTGGCCATTCCTCACAGGAGGCCCTGAGGGAGGGATTGTTATACTTCTGTTTTACATGTGAGGAAACTGAGGTGACAGGGACACTTGAGGAGGAGCCTCACTCTGAAATGAAATCTGTTTTTTTCAAGTCCACCTCTCACTAGGAATCTAGGATGCTGCTCAGAGAAGACTCTCATCGCACTATTTACATAAATGGTATATTTTAAACATTGTGTTTTCTTTATATAAAATTAATTCCATGTAAAAACTCATTTATGTTGCTCTACATACATCATGTTTACTGCTTCATGCTTCTTCCACATGGCACCTGTCCACTTCCTAACATCCTGGTTGTTTCCCCCTCTCCACTACTACAAACAATGACACAATAAATTTCTCTGGTGTGGGCTATGAGAGCTGGATGAGTGAACTAGAAGTAAGAAGCCCTAAAAAAAATTAATTGGGGGTGGGGAGTGCTGGAGAGATGGCTCAGAGGTTAAGAGCACTGGCTGTCCTTGCAAAGGTCCTGAGTTCAATTCCCAGCAACCACATGGTGGCTCACAACCGTCTATAATGAATTATGATGCCCTCTTCTGGTGTGCAGGCAGGCAGAATACTTACTGTACAAATAATAAATAAATAAACCTTTAGCAAAATAAATTGGCACATAGATCTTATGTCTTCTACCCTCAGATCTTTCCAGAAAATCTCCTCACAGACCCATCCAGAAATAGGGCTCTTAGTTGATTCAAGATCCAGTCACAATGACAATCAAGAATAATTATCACAAGCTGGAGAGATTGCTCAGCAGTTAAGATCACTGTCTGCTCTTCCAGAGATCCTGAGTTCAGTTCCAGCAACCACATGATGGTTCAGAACCACCAATACCCTCTAATGTCCTCCTCTGACATACAGGTGTACATGCAGATAGAACATTCATATAAATAAAATCTTTTAAAAAAATAATCATCACATCATTGAAGATGCTAAAATTTATCTCATTCCTTTGTTTCTTTGTGGTATAACTAAAACAGTCATGTATACATTTGTAAATTATTTCAGGCTACAGCACACAAAATAAATAGCACAAAGAGAGGCCACATTGGGGAAATATATCTAAATAACACAGGATAACATGGTATTCTTCATTCACTAAGGCCATCAAAACATGGTGTGCTAATATATCAACCAAATATTATATTAACCAAGGTTATTGCATAATTTGGAAGGCCAGCCCTTGCCATTTGAGGATGGACAATAGTAATCCAAGTATAGAACAAAGGAGTGTGGCTATGATTAAAAGCTGCAGGAAAGGAAGTGTGGGATAAGCAGCTGTAATTCTTATGGAGATTAGCATCACTAAAGAGAAGCCAAAAAGGTTGCACTGAGATAATAGAGAAGAGGCTGTAGGGAAATTTTTCTCTGAGTGACTGAAGAAAGTGGGCCTAAAAGAAAGAAGTTCCTAAGGACCCTGCTGGGAAAGGACCATGTATGGAAGTGCAATATAGATTGATGGTAAAAATGGAGCCTGGCTACCTTCCAGATGTCAGCAGAAACTTCATTTTGTCCCCATGGTACTGGTTTTGCAGGCAGGCAGTAAGTGATAGGGGTCATGATGGCTTGTGCGGAGTTTCCAGACAGAAGACTGTAAAGCAAAGCAATACAAACCCTGCATGGTCAGATTCCGTGCAGAGAGCCCCCGAGCAGGCTGTGTGTAAAGCTGTGAGGGTGAAACTTAATTGCAATAGAGACCTCAGGATGTTGGAGGTAACAAATGTGGAACGTCTGCCAGGAAACACTGCAGGCACCAAGTGGAATTGGTCGAAGAGAGGGCACATGTGTGCTGCGATATCAGGACCATATTGGGACATGGCTGCCCAAGCCCACCCAAAGCTCATGTCATGACTCTATATGCCCTGGATGCTGGAACTAGAGTGTGGGGGTTTAAATGAGATGTTCCCCCATATAGTCTGGATGTTTGAATACTCAGTCCCCTGTTGGTGGTTGTTTGGAGAGATTTAGGAGATGTGGCCTTGTAGAAGAATTTTAATCCAGCAACATGGCTACTCTGGCAAGGGATCACAGCCAACGAGCTTCTAGGCCTGTGTGATCCAGCTGAAATGATACACCTTTAATCCCTTTGGCTGAACTATAGACATGCCCTTAGGACACACCTTTAATCTCTCTGGCTGAAATACAGTCACGCCTTTAGTACACACCTTTAATCCCAAACAATGACATCTAATTGAAGAGCAAAGTGACGAATCAGAGAAAGATATGAGAGAAAGGATACTCTCTCACACAAGAACAGCAGAAAAGAGAGGCTACTTAAGAGCAGTACAGGGAGAACTGACTTGATTTGAGTTTGGTGCAGTTGAGTTGAGTTGCGTGTAGTTGAGCTCATGCAGTTCCATTCGGTTCTATTTACTTCATGCAGTCAGTGCAGCTCAGTTGGTGGCTTTCAGAGGCAGTTTTCCCAAGCAGAGCAATTTAGTCAGAAGCTGAGAGAAGTCAATTTGAATCAGTCAGCTTGGAAAGGAATTTGAGCCAGAACAGGTGACTTGAACCGGCTGTCCAGAAAGAGCTAGAAAGCATGACAGTAAGTCTCAGAGGCTGAAAATATTCTAGGCCTAGGTTAGCAGATAGAGACAGGAAGCTGAAGTCTTTCAAGGTTTGAGCTTGCAGATTAGATTGTGTGGAGGCTATCAACTTCCAGGCCTAGGCCTAGGGATAGTTAGATAAAATGCTCTGGGCTCAGCCCATGCTATGTACTCATAAAACTTGGATATGGTTCACATCTCATCCCTTCCCCTGAGAATTTAAAAGTAACAGTTACGGGCTGGAGATATGGCTTAGCTGTTAAGAGCAATGGCTGCTCTTCCAGAGGTCCTGAGTTCAATTCCTAGCAACCACATGGTGGCTCACAGCCATCTATAATATGATCTAATGCCCTCTTCAGTGATGTAAGTGTACAGCTAGAGTACTCATATACACTAAATAAATAAATGTTTTTAAAATGATATTTTACATGTCCTTGCTGGAGGAAGTATGTCACTGGGGGCAGGCTGTGAGGCTCAACATATTCATGACATTTTGAGGTCACACTCTGTTTGCTGTGTGAGTTCTTAGCTACTTCTGCCACTATGGTTGGTGCTTGCTGCTATGCATCCCTGCTGCGGCAGTGGTGAACTATTACTGCTCTAGAACCATAAGCCCCAAATTGACTCTTCTAGAAAGAAGAATGTCTTAGGGTTTTTTGTTGTTGTTGCTTTTTTTTTTTTTTCTTTCTTTCTTTCTTTTTTTCTTTTTCTGTGAAGAAACACCATGATCACAGCAACTCTTATAAAAGAAAACATTTCATTGGGGCTGGCTCACAGTTCAGAGGTTTAGTCCGTTATCATCATGGTGGGAAGCATGGTAGTGTGCAGATAGACATGGTGCTGGAGAAAGAGCTGAGAGTTCTGCATCTTGATTCACAGGCCGCAGAAGGGGGACTGTGTGCCACACTGGACATAGCTTGAACATATATAATATTTCAAAGCCTGCCCCCACAGTGAAACTCTTCCTCCTCCAACAAGGCCATACCTCCTAAAAGTGCCGCTCGCTATAGGCTGAGCATTCAAACACATGAGTCTGAGGAGGCCATGTCTCTTCAAACCGCTATACTTCGGGAAGATGTCATAGTATATTATCACAGTGATAGACAAGAGACTTGAGAGCTTTAAATAGTGGTGGGTCTATTAAAACTACAGAGTTTTTTTTAAAGTTGGGATGAATGCACTTTAACTTATGAGACAGCTAAAAGCTTTTGGGGCCAGGGATGGAATGTGAGGATTTGATGTCACAGCTCCTGTTTTGAATGTTTGGCACCTAGATTCAACACAATTCAACTGTGGAGCCTTGAGGAGGAGGAGCCTAGCTGGCAGACCTAAGCCTTTGTGGGTAGGACTTTGAAGGATATACCTGCCCCTGGTTCTGGCCATGGCCTTTTCTTTCTTGCCTACCGAGATGTGAACACATACTCTTACTACCAGGGTCTGAGTCATACTGCTGTGCTTCCCTGTCATGGTAGACTGAGACCCCCCTGAAACTGTGAGCCAAAACAAGCCTTTTCTCCTTACATTGTTTCTGTCATTCTTTTTGATCAGAGTATGCAAAAGCAACTGATTTAGTAACTTTGTGGCTTTCTGTTATAAAGGCACCTATCCTAATCAGGAGAACTCCGTTCTCACTACCTGATTACCTCCCAAAGGCTCCATTCACTCATGCCGTCACCTTAAGGAGTAATATTTCAGCTGAAAGAGATAGCTCAGGACCTAAGAGAACAGGAGCTCAGAACGGCTTAGAACTCCAGCTTTGTGACCGGGCGTGGTGGTGCAGGCATTTAATCTCAGCACTTGGGAGGCAGAGGCAAGTGGATCTCTGTGGGTTCGAGGCCAGCCTGGTCAACAAAGTGAGTCCAGGACAGCCAAAGCTACACAAAGAAACCCTGTCTCAAAAAAAAAAAAAAAAAAAAAAAAAGCAAAAGCAAAAAACAAAAACACTCCAGTTCCAGGGGATCTGATGCCTTCTTCTGGCCTCCACAGGACTTACATACATGTAGCATTTACATATACATATACATTTTAAAAAAGATTTCAGCATAGGTATTTGGAAGAGGCAGCATATAAAAATTTAACCCACAGGACGAATTAAACACTAGCATGTAACTAATTCTTGTTGAAGGAGAGTAATTAAAAGATATGAAGTCTTGAGCCAGGTGTGGTGGCGCACACCTATAATCCCAGCACTCGGGAAGCAGAGGCAGGTGGATTGATGTGAGTTCGAAGCCAGCCTGGTCTACAAAGCAAGTCTAGAATAGCCAAAGCTACACAAAGAAACCCTGTGTCAAAAAACAAAAACAAAAACAAAAACAAAAAACAAAGAAACAAAGATATGAAGTCTCATTGTGGGGTATGGTGGTGCACGCCTTAATCCTAGCAGAGGCAGGTGGATCACTGTGAGTTTGAGGCCAGCCCGTCTACAAAGTGAGTCCAGGACAGCAGCTAAGGCTACACAGAGAAACCGTGCCTTGAAAAACCAAAAAAAAAAAAAAAAAAAAAAAAAAGAAAAGAAAAAAGAAAGAAAAGAAAAAAAAAAAGAAAAAAGAAGTCTCAAATTAACACCTTCTATTAGCCCCATATTTCATAACTTTAGCACTAATAAAATTTGGGGACAGACAATGTTTTATTGGAGAAAAGGGCTGTCTTATGCATTATAGGATGGTCAGCAGCCTCCTTGGCTTGTAAATGCCTTAACTTATTAAGATCTAGTAGCATATACGTCCTTCCCACCCTGTGTGAAACCTGAAATGTCTAGGGGACATAGCTAAATGTTTCCTGTGGGAATTATAGGGAAGAGAAATTGCCCCCAGTCGAGGCTGCAGTATTAAATCCACCTCCATTGCTTCTCTTTCAGTTCTCTTCTGGGCAACAGAAAGAAATTCCTGGTCTAAATTCAGAATGACCTTGTCATGGTCAAAGAGAATATACAGTGATAGGCAAACTCTGAGTCTCACCACGCATGTGTTTATTTGCATTCAAGCACTTCCATTATTCCAAGGGAAGTATCAAGACAGCTTGCAAAACTGTTCCTGCATATGGGCTGGGGTTCTTGTGGTGGCTGAGGAGATCACAGACGAATAGCTTGATGTCATTTGTCAGCAACCTTTGTGACACCAGGCTTCAGGTAGACAGACAAGTCCCTCAGCTCCATGACCAGATGACCAAGGAGAACTCTTACATCCTGCATTTGTCTGAGAAGAAGGCGGATCTGGTGCTGTAGGTGGGGGTCTGAGGAGGAAAACCCCAGGTGCTCGCCAGAAGGATCATGGGGTGAAGGCAAAGGACCAGAGGGCTCCGTAGCAGGAATCTTAGAAGCTGCTGGTTTCTGAAGAGCTGGAATCAAGATGAAGGAATCAAGAGAATTTAAGGGACCTGAGTTATGAGCAGGAAGCACATGCAAGTGAAATCTGGCTGGTCATGGTGGTGCAGACCTGTAATCCAGGTAGGTGGATCGCTGTGAGTTCGAGGCCAGCCTGGTGTACAAAGTGAGCCCAAGACAGCCAAGGCAACACAGAGAAACCCTGTCTCAAAAAAACCAAAAAACAAAAAGCAAGTTCAAGGCCAGCCTGATCTACATAGTGAGCGGCAGGTCAGCTAAGGATACAAAGTAGGGCATGGTGACACACACCTTTAATCCCAGTACTAAGGAGGCAGAGGCAGGCGGATCACTGTGAGTTTGAGGCCAGCCTGGTCTACAAAGTGAGTCTAGGACAGCCAAGGGTACACAGAGAGACCCTGTCTTAAAAAAAAAAAAAAGCCTCCCTGCCTTCACACTGTTAGCTACTAAGTGAGGCAGATACCTTCCGGGCAAACTCGGGCAAACTCCTATATGAAGGTGTCTTTGTTATGCCCAGAGGTATTCCTTTTTTAAATATATTTTATTGATAATATTCATATTACATCTCAATTGTTATCCCTTGTATCCTCCCATTGCTCCCTCCCTCCCACTTTCACCCTATTCCCCTCCCCTATGACTGTGACTGAGGAGGACCTCCTCCCCCTGTATATGATTCTAGAGTATCAAGTCTCTTCTTGGTGGCCTGCTATCCTTCCTCTGAGTGCCACTGATTCCCAGAGGTATTCCTGTCTATCATTTTAATATTTCAAGCATGCATTCTATTTAGCTCAATACGCCCCCATCTCTACCATCTTTGCTTAACTCATGAGTTTAAACTGAGCATGCTCAGAATGCACTGCTTAACTGAGCATGTTTAAGAATGGACCAACCTTTACATATATATGTGTGTATGTGTATGTGTGTATGTATGTGTGTGTATATGTGTGTGTGTGTGTATGTATATAAAATAAACATCCCATGCTTTTTGTTTGTTTGTTTGTTTGAGGAGGGAGAGTTTTGCTTTGGAAATAGCTTCTGTACTTTCCTTGCCTGAACTAATAACAAATCCTTCTCTACTCTTGTAGGCCTTGGTGTGGTGGTTTGAGTAAAATGGTCCCCCAGAGGCCCATAGGGAGTGACATTATTAAAATGTGTGGCCTTGTTGGAGTAGGTGTGGCCTTGCTGGAGGAAGTGTGTCACTTTTGGGTTGGACTTTGAGGTCTTAGAAGCTCAAGCCATTTCTCTTTCTCTTGCCTGCAGCTCCAGATGTAGAACTCTCAGGTACTCTCCTGCACCATGTCTGCCTGCACGCTGCCGTGCTTCCTACCATGACGATAATGAACTAAACCTCTGAACTGTGAGCCAGCTGCAATGAAATATTTTCCTTTATAAGATTTCCCTAAGTGGTCATAGTGTCGCTTACAGCAATAGAGACCCTAACTAAGACATCTGGCTATACTTAGTTTGGTATTGGATTCAACAAGACGTGAACCCGCTGTGTTTGGTTACAGAATCAGTCTTTCTCTCACTGGCAGCCAGGGCTTGAGAACTCCTATCCTTCCAAATGCAAATTCTAGTCTGAGGCTTGAGTGTCTCTGCTTGAAAAAAATTTAGTGTGGAATCCTCTCCATTACACAGCCCATTTGTTCTCCTTCAAGGCAGAATTTAATTTCTGGAAGTACACTCTGGGGACAATCTTTTCTTGCGCGTGACATTAGCCTAGCTTTTTGTCTTTGTCTCAGCCATCCTCTGCGTGGGTCCCTCGAGGGACTCTTTCTTTAGTCTGAATATCACTATTCTCCCCCACTATTTCCCTTTTTGTTTGTTTGGTTTGGTTTTGGGGTTTTTTTGTTTGTTTGTTTGTTTGTTTGTTGAGCAGGTTTCTCTGTGTAGCCTTGGCTGTCTTAGACTCTCTTTGTAGACCAGGCTGGCGATCCACCTGCCTCTGTCTCCCAAGTGTCCCCCCATTATTTCCATATGACACGCCTTTAAGCCTTTTCACCAGCCCAGGCAACTCCATCTGGGCATGTGTTAACTCAAATACACCTTTCCTAATGGTAACTTCTAGAATTCAAGATACATTCTACTCTTTCTAGAGGTTGTTTGTTTGTTTGAGATGACATCTTACTGTGCAGTCCTGGCTGGCCCTTTCTAGATACTATCTGTATTCTACGTAAGATGTTTCCATAAATGTTCAGATTACATAGGAATCCTATAGGGAGATCCATGGAGGGCCAGCTCAGGTCTTGGTTTGGTGTGCTCTGTAGTCCAAGGGAGACATTCTCTTTCTGTGCTCTCTTCCTCCATCAGGGGCTTTGGGTTATTGCCCATCTCTCCTACATCCCCTCTTCATCTCCTTCCTCTGGAGTTCGGTTGATAAACCTAGTCTTGTTCCATACACACCCCACAGGCACGCACACACAGTAACTCACCCTGCACCTGGAGCTCCAGCTGTGCACTCTGCTTCCAAACCTGCCTGTCCTCGGTTGCTGCCTCACACCAGTAGGAGCCGGAGTGTTCTTCCGATGCTCTGGGGATCTGGAGTTCTGAAGAGATGCGTCTGATACTCAGTGGCCTTCCATCCTTATAGAAGGAGAAGAGGAGGCGAGAAGCTGACCTCGGCAGGGACAGCTTTGTCTGACAGCTCAAGGTCACTGAGCCTCCCTCTTGGGGCTCACCAGAAGGTAAGGCTTTGAGAGTAGGGGCTGGGAACAACTCTAGGGGGAAGACAAGCAGAGAAGAGTTCAACCATCCTGTTTGCCTCAGACCCATAGCTTCCTCCACCCATCCTTTCCTCTGGTTCCATTGGGTATGGGTTCTTTTCAGGAAAGTCCCATTTGAACTTTTCAAGCCCTCTCTCTCGCTCTCTCTCGTTCTCTCTCTCTCTCTCTCTCTCTCTCTCTCTCTCTCTCTCTCTGTGTGTGTGTGTGTGTGTGTGTGTGTGTTTCTGTCTGTCTCTCTCTCCTCTTACTCTTCCTCCTCTCTTTCCTTCTTCCCTTCTTCTTTATTCCCTCCCTCCCTCCTCCTTTTCCCCCTCCTCCCTCCTCCCCTCCCCCTTCTCTTCCAGGCAGGGATGGGAGAAAATCCATAGATGAGCAAATCTGACAACAACTCAGGCTCTGGATCTGCGGCCGTCAGAATGTGTAGATCTCGGTGGTCGCCGTATCATTAAAAAATCTCACCAAAATCTACCCCAGCAACACTCCCTCAGCCTCTCACCTTGGACTGTGATAGCCACAGGGGACGCAGTCTCTCGGCTTCTGGGACCAGGGCTCCTGAAGATGCCACTGCAGTGGTAGTGTCCGCTGTCTGACTTTTGCACCACAGTAATAGAAAATTCTCTTTTAGGTCCAGGAGGACCTAGGGCTGAGCCCTCTCGATAGAAGATGACTTGAGTCAGTGGCCAGTCTTGCCAGGCACGGCAGTGTAAAACCAATGGGTCTCCTTCAAATATTGGTGTCGCTGGACCTTGGAGGATCAGCCAATCTGTGGCCCAGAGTAAGAGCTGAGTATTGTCCACCTCCCTCGGGAGGTCCCAAGCAATGCTCAGAACTGAGCCCCTATCCTATCCAGGTCACTTTTAACTCTTTCTGGCCCATGTTAATGCTCTCTGCCCCTTTGAACTCACATAACAACGGCAAAGCTCTTTTTTTCCTCTGCTTTCCCCGTCTACTCCTGCCTGCTAGTCCCAAAGTGTCCATGTAGCTGGGGAATACTTTTTTGCTTAGAAATTGAACTTAGAATTTACAGATTGCTCTCCACATGTCCTCACCCTGTCCTGTGTCGCCATGATTGACCCAGTGTCAAGAGAACAACTCTAGGGCCTAGGACTGGGGACATTCTGTCTCCTGGAAGCTGAGGACGGGGAACTAAGCACTCCCACCTATGCCACTTTCCTGAGTGGGCTGGGAGCTAGCAGGAGTGCTATGAGACACTGGCCCAACCTTCCTGGGACCTCACCATAGGAAACGATGAGATGGAAGGGTTTACTGAATGTGTAGCCCTTGAACTGGAAGCCAGTTTCACTGGAGTGGGTCACATCGCCGCCATCATCATCATCATCATCATCATCATCGTCATCATCAGTATGGCAGCTGCTCTGTTCAATGCCGGCAGGTCCTTGACACTTCAGAGTCTCTGAACTGGCAGCTGAGGATGGATGGCCCAGGGAGAAGCAGAAAATAACAGTGCAGCTTAGAGAAAGAGGATGAGGATGGCCCTCCACAAAGGTTCCTCTTCTGCCCCAGGGAATCTTCTTGTCAGAAAACAAGAGGAAGATATCATAACTCTCTAAGAGACTCCTGTGGGTCTTCGACGGGGTGGCCGTGACCTTGGTTCATGGGTGTTCAGGCCTCTCAGTGAAAAGGGAAGAGAGATGAGGGAAGGGTGGAGGGACAGTAAACTCACCAGCAGGACATGCAGCAGCTGTTGGTTCAGGAAACCAAAGGACAATGATAGCCATGACCCCACAGCAGGCAGGTAGTAGAGAGGACAGAAAGATGAACATTATATTCTAGCATCATCCACTGGATGTCACACACGGCTGGTACATCCATCCAGGCACTGCTTAATCTTCACAAGCCTTTCAGCTATGTGACTTCACCACCATCTGTTGATTCTTGCTGTTGTTGATGTTTTATGAGCAAGGTCACACTCTGCAGTCCAGGTCCACCTGGAACATACTGCATAGCCCAGGCTGACCTTGAACTTGCAACAAGCCTCCTGCCTCAGCCACGGGTGTAAACCACAATGCCCAGTTTTCCAGCCTGTACATTTTTTTAAAAAAAGCAGTTCTACAAAATCAGATTTAAAAGATAAAAAAGATTTTAAAGAAAGACTTACGGGGTTGCTGGGGAGAGAGTGCAGTTGGAAAACTGCTTAGTTTGCACATAAGAGGAGCAAACACAGCCTTGTAACCCCAGTGCTTGGGAGGCAAAGACAGGCAAGGTCCCCAGGGGTTGCTGGCCAGCCAGCTTAGCTAACCTAGGCTACTCGGTAAGGCCCAGGCCAATGAAAGACCTTGTCTCAATAAAGTAAAATAAAAAGGTAGTTAAGTCCTAAGAAATGTGACCACTGAGGTGGTTCTCTGATGAACACTAACACATGTACACAGGTGCATGTGCACCCACACACATACAAACATGCATCCCACATATACACACAAGTACATTTAAGAAGGAAAGCAAGCAGGCAGGCAGGCAGGCAAGCCTGGGGGGTGGTGGGTGTGGCAGAACATTTGCCTAGCCTGCAAGAGTCCTGAGGTTTGATTCTTAGCAACAGCACCACCGTAAGAGTCAAGAATGGAGCGAGAAGGTCAGGTCCAAGTTCAAAAGCAATGTTCATTTAACTTTGCCCCACATAGTCCACTTCAGTCCTTTGGTTTTTCTTGGCAACATCCCACCCCCGCTCTCATTTTTCCAAAACTTACTTGGCTCTTTAGCATAAAATATGTTGTCTATCAAAGAGGTAGCTACGTCCTTCCTCCCTCCTTGCTTCCCCTTTCAAGTCTTCATTTTTTTTTCTTTCCTTTTTCTTGGTTTTTAGAGGCAGGGTTTCTGTGCACAGCTCTAGCTGTCCTCGAACTTGCTGTGTAGACCAGGCTAGCCTCAACCTCTGAGATCTGCCTGCCTCTGCCTCCTGAGTGCTGGGATTGAAGGTGTGTGCCACCTCTGTTTAGCCAAGTCTTCCTTTGTCAGTTACCTCTTACTTTGATGCCCTCTGCTCTTGAACTGCCCATATCAATGGCAAAGCACTCTCTCTCTCTCTCTCTCTCTCTCTCTCTCTCTCTCTCTCTCTCTCTC
>OU015747.1:123452346-123484485 GCA_907169655.1 Acomys percivali
TCTATCTATCTATCTATCTATCTATCTATCTATCTATCTATCTATCTCAACTTTAGGCATATCTCATTTCCACACCAACATTCAAACGTTTTACTTACCCAGTAACATCTGGGTTGCCAGGAGCACAGCAGGGCAAACACAAAGAGCCCACACCATAAGGACACAGCTCAGCTTCATGGTGACCGTGTTTATGCCTCCTGCCACCCCAGCATACTGATTTTCTTCAACATGAAACCTCTCAAATTAGAAAAGAGGAAATCAATCTAACAGTCTCCTCTCCACACACCTGTGGCCAAGCCTGTGATTGGCTTTTGTTATACAAGTTTAGCCAGGTTGGTTCTGGTGCCATCTTCATCCTTCGGGTTGTAGATGAAACTCTAGGGCTCTCAATTGATTTTTTTTCCTTGTTGAGCTCAGGAGCTTTTGCAAACATGTTATTGGTTGATGATCAATTGGCCTTCATACTACCTCTGGGAAAGGTCAACATGACACCAATCCAGCTCACTGGAGACAGAAGGCAGGAAATTCACAGAAGAAAAGCACCGGGGTGTGGATGATTTAATGTGGAAGTATTCCACTATTCCTGATCCAAGCTTTACCTGCATCTAGCGATTAAAATGCATCAGGGGGCAGATTGATTAGGGCTGGTGTCGAATTAGTCTATACTGGCTCTGCCCATCCAAAGCCCACTCAAACTTGTACCCAAATTTCTCCTGACCTGTGTCTTAGCTTTGTTTCTGTAGCAAACATAGTGGCTTCAGTCTGAATACAAGGCAGAGTTAGTACCATGGCAAAGAGCAAAATGAAAAAGAAAAATCCATTCCCAGAGGCCCCAGCAACAAGCCCGACACCCGGGTTCCCTGCTGAAGTGCAAAGCACCAAATCTAAGGAACTTGGAGTCAAGAAGTACCCAGTCCTTGAACAACTCAAAGAGACTGGAGAACATGGGTAAGGTGGAGGCCACACCATCTCTCTTCATCTCCCTGGGGACCTATGGGATCCACTGGCCCCTAACTCCAACTGTTTGCTCAATTGCAGCCCCTGTGCCTCTGTGCACAGAGACCACACTCTTTTACTCTCATCCGTTATACCATCCACACCCAGGTCCCAGGTGTGTTTGAAGGTGAGGTGTGTCATAAGAAGTGTGGGTCTTAAAGGCAGAGAGGGGGTACTACTGCTCGGCCAGGGCAGGCAGGTCAGCAACATGGGCATGGGATAGTGCATTTTTCTCCATGTAGTATAAGCAGTTAGAATAAATGTTCCAGCCAGGCATGGTGACACACGTCTTTAATCCCAGCACTCTGGAGGAAGGGTCACGTAGATCGCTGTGAGTTCTTTCAAGGCCAGCCTAGTCTACAAAGTGAGTCTAGGACAGCCAAGGCTACACAGAAAAACCCTGTCTCAAAAAAAAAACCCAAAAAAAAAAAAAAAGAATAAATATTCCATTATGTAAGAAGCACGTGTTTTTGTGCAGATGGCCCCAGGGAGCCCAGAGCTGGTTGAATGGGTGTGGGGGAAGGCAGTGAGGCAGTAAGTCTTGCAGCTGATGTGGTAGAGACACCCAACAGCCTAGAAGAGGAAGAACAATCTAGCCAGCCCTAAGAAAACCCAACTAAATGAATTGTGTTTAGATAGACTTTTTTTCCCCCTAAAACTGCATAACAGACCTCATTAGACAGGACAAAAATCTTTTGAAAAGCTACAACAATTTTTTCCTTCCCTTACAAGCCCTTCATAAACGCTCCCCACGACATTTGTACCAGCCTTTACAGAACCAAATGTCAATGCAGAAAGCAAGAAGGCCTTGGAAGGTGTCACTTGAAGAGCGTGTTCCTTCCACCTGATTATCCACTTAGTCCTGGAGAAGATTCACATAGCTGACGTATAATCAACAAACTATTCTGAATAACCGTAGACTCCCCACATCAAAGCAACTCAAAGGAGCGAGATTAGAATGACCGTGTGCCAGAAAACCAAATTCAGTTCATTGAGTTAGTTGGTTCTCCACCCAGATCCCCCCAGACATGGAAGACATCCCAGCCCTCATCC
Source organism: Acomys percivali (assembly GCA_907169655.1). Lineage (NCBI taxonomy): Eukaryota > Metazoa > Chordata > Mammalia > Rodentia > Muridae > Acomys > Acomys percivali. The sequence continues at coordinate 123,454,396 of OU015747.1, forward strand.
ATCCCAGCCCTCATCCATCCCAAGGCCAATTAGTTCTTTGAGGCCATCCTAAATTGTTCTTTTGGCTTGTCACGAGTGAGCCAATATATCTATGGTAAGAAGATTCTATTTTTATTTATGTGTGTGTGTGTGTGTGTGTGTGTGTGTGTGTGTGTGTGTGTGTACCTGCTTGTCTGTATGTGCATCAAGGCCATGCAGGTGCCCTTAAAGGCCAGAAGTGAACATTGGAGCGTCTGAAACTGGAGTTAAAAGCGGTTGTGAGCAGGCTACGTGTGTGCTGGGAATTACACCCTTGTCCTCTGCAAGAGTTAGTGTTCTCAACTGCTCAGCCGTTTCTCCAGCCCATTTATTTATGTGTGTATGTATGCGTCATTGCGCATATGCGTGGTTGTGGGTGTGGGTGGGTGGATGGATGGGTGTGGAGATGTGGGTGTGGCTATGGGCATGGGTGTGGGTGTGCATGAGTGTTTGTTCGTGCATGTTTGTGTATGCAAGGACCATGGCACATGTGGACAACTTGTAGCAGTTGCTTCTCTCCTTCTACCACATCCTGTGGGTTGAACTCAGGGTGTCTGGCTCGGCTACAAGCTCCCTTACCCATTGAGCCATTTCATCAGCTCAGGAATCTATAGTTGTTTTAAATATGAATCATTTCTCAATGGTAGGTGCTATGAATGCTTTTCAGTTTGTGATTCTCCTTCTGCATTCTTTTCTATCTGGGAGTATATGGAGGGCATATGTGCTCATGTATTAGCAGGTGCCTATGCATGCCTGATGTCAACCTAGGCTGCCGTTCCTCAGAAACCGGCTACCTAGCTGTCTCTCCCCGGGACCTGGGTCCTACCAATTAAACTGGGTTGGCTGGCCAGTAACTTCCTGTCTCCACCTCCCAGCAGTGGGATTACAAGTGTGCGCCACCATACCAGGCGTTTGTTTGTTTGTTTAATGTGGATACTGGAGGTCAAACAGGTCCTTATGGTTGTAAGACAAGCACTCACAGACTGCGCTATTTCCCCAGCCCCACTCTATGTGTTTTAAGAACACTTTATTGAGATATAAAGACATACACACAATACACATGTTTAAATAGTAGACTGTGATGAAGTTGGATAAAGTATGCAATGTGAAACTGTTGCCACAATAAGATAAACAAAGGAGTGGTTCCTGAGATGTCTCTCATGGCCCTCTGGGAACTCTTCACCTTCTCCAAGGAACCATTGATTTATTCACTGTCACTATGTCTCATAGCATGTTTTCTGCTGTAATTTTGTATAAATTATAAAGCACATTTTTGTCTTTTTTTTCACTCAGTATAACAGCTTACAGATGATTGTTGTTGCATCTGTCATTACCTCTTTTTATTTGGTGTATGGCTAGATCATACTCCGCTTATCCACTGACGCACTGGTTAGCCATTGGACTGTTTCTAATTATGGCTGTGACAAACAAAGGTGCTATGCACTCTTAGCTACACATTATTTCATGGACACCAGCTTTTATTTATGTTGAGTACCTTAAAGTGTACTGGCTGGATCCATACAGGTACATTTAGCTATGTATTGTATACTTTACTATTTTTTACTTTATAAATTTATTTTGCTTTTTTGAGACAGAGTCTCTCTCTGTGTCACTGGCTGTCATGGAATTCACTGGGTAGAACAGGTTGGCCTCAAAATCACAGAAACTAGTTTGCTTCTGCCTCCCAAGTGCTGCTTTTTAAATCTTCTGTGTCTGAATGTGCACCTACAGAAGCCAGAGAGAGGGCAACAGGTCTCCTGAAACTGAAGCTGTTGTGAGCAACCATGTGGGTGCTGAGAATTGAACCCATGTCCTCTGCAAGAGCAGCCCATGCTCTTAACTACTGAGCCATTCCTCTAGCCCCCTCTCCCCTTTTCTTTTAATAGTTTGGCACAGAATTTTATACTGTAGATCACACTGGCCTAGGACTCACATCTATCCCAGGCTAACTTTGAATTCACAACCATCCTCCTGCCTCAGCCTCTTGAGTGCTATACAGGCATGAATCATATCTAGCTTTGTTTTTAAACTTAAGGAAAATGCTAAACACTTCCCCAGATTGCCTCATTCAGAGCTCTGCATAGAAATGAAACTAATATTAATATGTGAGGAACTTATTCTAGATTTTGGCCTGTGTGCTTATGAAGACCAGCAAGTGCCACCTGCTGTCTGCAGGCAGGTGAACCAGGAAAGCTTGCTGTACATTTGAAGTCCCAAAGCCCGGATGTCAGGGAAGTTGTGGTTCCTCCAGCTAAACCTGAAGAAGAAGTGAGAAGCAACAGTGTTGCTATCTAAGGGCAGGAGAAGATGGACTGCCCAGCTCAAAAAGAGAAATTAGGTTTCCCCCTCCCCTCTCCTCTGCCTTTCTGCTCTCCAGATTCTGAATGGAATGGGTGTCGACCACCCACAGTGGATGAGGGCAGAGCCTCTTTCCCCAATCTACTGACTCAAATGTAAATTTCTTACAGAAGTAGGGTGACTCTGTACTTTGACAGGCATGTAAACAACACCATCATTCCAGCACTACCCAGAGACACAGACGGATAAGGTTGCCACCCTATACATTTATCAAAATAAACTGAAACTGTGGGAACATGGGTGTATGAGAATTATATCAAGGAAACCAGGCCCAAGAACCTATTAGACCCATCAAACTGAGGACAAGGCACCATCAGTCCTTCATCTGAACCCATGAAAGGGACGACTCCTAGCATTGCAATGACAATGGCCTCCCCAACCTGTCATTTGACCATCTAGTGTTTGCCAAAGGACTGACAGCCAGAGAACTCCTGACTGTCCCTGGAGCTTCAGCTCAGCAAGAGCCTACTGTTGGCACAGCCTACGTGGATTGTCATCCATCCATCTGGCCTCTTGTTCTTTCATGAGGACCACATCCTGCTCTTTGCTTCTGTAGCTTCCATGGTCCAACACCTTGTTTCTGAAGCTCAGCTCTGACCTTGCATCCTGACTCTATAGCAGTAGTGGGCACAGTGTTTCCAGCAGACCCTCAGCCTTATTCCTGAAGAGACTTTACATACTCATCAGTGTTCCAGCTTCAGCCTCTCAGGTTTGCTCTGAAACTTTTAGAACTTTTCAGTAGCCTCTTAACTCCTTGCAACCATCCTGTAACCTACAAACAGACAGGTAGGTAGGTGGATAGATAGATAGATAGATAGATAGATAGATAGATAGATAGGCAGATGATACATACATACACACATACAGATATAGCTTGATAGATAACAAATATAGACAGATGATAGATAATAGATAATAGGTAGAGTATAGATTCACAGTGTGATGTGTAATGTGTGAGTGATCTGAGTGTTAATATTAGTAATTAAGATTAGAATAAAAGAACTTGCATCCATATAGGCAGCTGTCAAAGAAAGAGGAACTACTTGGCAAATTGTTGCCAACAAACCCACCACATTTGTGAATTTATAGTGAAAAGATACAAATGTGTTGATGTTTCTGTCATCGTATTCATAACTTCTAGGTAAATGTCTGGGTCTTTTTTCTTTGCTTTTCTTTCTTTTTGAAATAAAATCTGATGGTTCATTTCAAAAGTGCCTCAAACCAACTTAGGTCAAGATATAAATAAATAGGAAATCCTAGACCCCTGCCAATGCCTGCAAGTCTTGCTACTCTTCCCACATCCACACAAACTACAAGTGAACAGTAGAAAACTATCAACATCTAGGCTTGCCTGAGAGGTCATGTATGTGACAAGCTTTAAAGCAAACAGGATGTGAAACATTCAGATGGAATCACACAGAGTTTGGTGGATGAAGGGAGCATGAGTGACAGATGGAAAGATATGACCTGAATGACACCTAAGACTGGGCTTCCTGATTCCTCAAAAAATAGAAAGGGTCACACATTTAGAGCTTAAGTGGTCTCTGCACTCAGTCAGGTCATAAAATAAACTGCCTCGTTTTCACTACTCTGATGCTCTTACTATGAAGTGAGAATTAAAGGTGGCTTGCAATGCCACGGCTGGTGATGGTTTGCTTTTAAATTTATATGCCTGGGGCTGGGGTGTGACTCTGTGGTAGAATCCATTCTTAGCAAGTACAAGGCCCTGGTTACAATCCCCATTTTCAATCCCCATGGACTGCAGCCCATGGAATGTGCTACCCACATTCAGGTGGATCTTCCCATGGGCATCCCATGGTGACTCGGCAAATTTGGTCATTCTGCATGGTACAGGCTAGAGGCAGGCAGGTGGGCTCTGTCTAGCTAGAGCTAAACATGAAGGATTATCTTTGCTTTCTTTGTAGCTTTGCTTGAGATTGCTGGCATAGGACCCAGGCTTTAGTTCTCAGCCACCATGGATTCTTTCACTTAATGTGTTAATGAATTGAAATAATTGTTGAAACAGAGTATCTGGCAGAAATGAAATGGGCTAGAATGTGTAGAGTACAAAAAGGTACCAGGTGTGGTGGCTCACACCTGTAATCCCAGTACTCTGGAAGTTAAGGCAAGATTATGACTCTGAACTCCAGGCTAGTCTGGTTACAGTGTGAGTCTGTCTTAGAGAAAAAAAAAAAAAGCAAACTGTGTAGTTGCTAGAGATTGATGCAACCACAGGACTGTGTTACAGCACACATCATGTGACCACCCAAACAGGGAAGAAACAAGACCATCCCAACTTGGTAGGAACCAACGGGACATATGAAGACAACCACAGCTGTCATTGCTTCACTGTGGTGTCTTCCCCTCATGTTCTCTGTGGTGCAAAGTCTCATGTCCCCATCATTGCAGCAGACACCATGTCAATCCAAAAACCTCAAATAAGCACAGAAGAGCATGCCTTTAATTCCAGCACTTGGAAGGGAGAGGCAGGTGGATCTCCAGGTTTGAGGCCAGCCTGGTCTACACAGTGAGTTCCATGCCAGCCATGGTTGAACAATGCTATTCTCAGGAAAATTCCATTCTACTCCCTGGGTAGGTGTCCCCATACTCCAGGCACACCTTACCTCATGCACAAGGCCTTCCTTCCATGAAAGTTTATAAATAAGACAATCTGTGCAAAGCCTCAGCAATGACACTCTTTGAGAAACACATGAAACGCCTCCTGAGTGCATATTTTCACTCTACAGTAAAGCTTTCTCTTGGTTCCTTACTTTGTCTTGTCTCTGGATTCTTTCCCTGATGGCCATAAGATCCTGGAAACAAGTAGGTAGAGTATGGAACCACTGGCTTCTTGCCTGCAACGTGCATAGCCAAGGAAGTAAAAGTGTCTGTGATATGCTTCTGATTCAAGACTGACAGGGCAGGTTTACAGGTGTTTATTCTACATGCTAATACAGAGATACCAGCTACAGCATTATTGCCTAGCCACCAAATTCTGAAATAAGATAACCAAATAACCCAGATGTGGGTGGTGCACACATTTAATCCCAGCACTTGGGAGGCAGAGGCAGGCGGATCTCTGTAAATTCGAGGCTAGCCTGATCTACAAAGTGAGTCCAGGACAGCCAGGGCTACACACAGAAACCTTGTCTTGAAAAAACAAAAAACAAAACAAAAAAACCAAAAAGGAAAAGAAAAGAAAAGATAACCAAATGAAACCATATCCTTTAAGATAATTTTTCTTGGTGTTTGGAGAGATAGCTCAGAAGTTAAGAACGCTGGCTCTTCTTCCAGAGGACTTTGCTTTGATTTCCAGTACCTAAGTAGTGGCTCAAAACTGTCTGTAGCTCTAGTTCCAACATCTCTGATGTCTTCTCCTGGTCTCCATGCACGCAGTGTACAGATAGATATACATGTAGGCAAAATATCCATACACATAAAATAATAAAATGTTTTAAACAATTTTTTAGCACATGACATTTCTTAAAAGAGTCTCACTAGGCCTTCTTAGCACTATTTTAGTTCAAAAGACAGATTGATATTAACAAAGAAAGTTGGTAAACAGTTACAAATATTTATACAAGGTTCTTTTTTTCCCCTCTGTGGTGAATGCGGTGGTGGTGGTAGTGGTGTTGAATCAAGTGTTTTGTGCTGAGCCCATAGGTCAACAATTCATATAAAACTCCTTTTTTCCGTTTTGTTTTTCAAGACAAGGTTTCTCTGTGTAGCCCTGGCTGTCCTGGACTTGCTTTGTAGACCAGGCTGACCTCCAACTCACAGTGATCTGCTTGCCTCTGCCTCCCGAGTACTGGCATTACATGTGCGCGCCACCACACCTGGCTCATATAAAACTCTTTAATACATTACCAAATCATATTCTTTTAACAAATAATTTATTTATTTTCATGTGCATTGGTGTGAGGGTGTCAGATCACCTGGAACTGGAGTTACAGACAGTTGTGAGCTGCTTTGTTGATACTGGGAATTGAACCCAGGTCCTTTGGAAGAACAGACAGTACTCTTAACCACTAAGCCATCTCTCCAGTGCTCCCAAATTATATTCTTGAGCCACAGTTATGCTACAGAAGGATAATACCCATGTTGATTAGAAAAAAGTGAGATATCTTTTCAGTAACTCCTTTTGTATTAGTGATGAAATTTGCATCTTAAATTTCAGACCAGATGGGAGGTGAGGACCAATACCCAAGGTTGTCCTCTGATACCCACATGGCATATGGGCATGAGCATGTGCACACACACACACACACACACACACACACACACACACACACGATCAGGTTTGTTAGTGCACATGTATAGTGCCAGATACTTGGAAGTCAGTGACAGGCGGATCCCCTGAGGCCACTGGACAGGGGCTACAGTGTCTGCTTACATAGAGCATCAGTAATGGGACTGTGCCTGTGAGCAGCTACTACACTCTGTTTTGGACAATATAGTAAGACCCTGACTCTTTTTAAAAAATCAGAAGTAGGAAAAGAATGTTAGTCAAGACTAAAAATTATTCAAATGTATGAGATAGAAATCAGACAAAGAGAACACAAGAAAAAATTCCAAAGCAGCCAGACACAGTGGCATGTGGCAGCACTTGACAGGCTCAAGCAGGAGGATTAGCATGCCTTTGAGGCCAGCCTGGTCTACAGAGTGAATTTCAGGGCAGCCTGGCTATTATCTCACAGGAGCCATCTGGGGGGAGGAGGAAGTTGTAAAGTGTGCATAGGTGAAATTAAATTCTTAAGGATCTTTCTACCCAGAGTGACAGTTCGCAGGTGACTTCAGAGAAGCGCCATGCCTGTGAGGTAGACATCAGTGGTATTTCCTATACATCCCATGCACCTTTTCCTACACTGCTCCTGGAAAACATACTTTAGCCTCGCAAGAATATAAACCAAGAAGTCAGGATTTGGGATAAAAGGACTTTAGTGCCAATGTCGAGAAGTCCCAGGGACACGCTAAGTGAGAGCCCTTAGAGATGAAACATGCAAATTAGTGTTGAGGAGGGACATTATTTTGAAGAAAAAGAAACAGTAAGTACCCTGTACATCTTACCAGACAGAAAACAATGTTAAGTTTCTTTGCAGTGTTCCCTTTGCAGTATTAGGAAAAAGCTAATAATAGACATGCATTCAACTAAGAAAGTGACAAAAAAGAAACTTTGATTGTCTCGGGTGGGGGGGGGCAGGGGTAGATTGTTCAAGAAAGGAAATGTAATCAGACAAGTGTCTCTGGAATAAACAGTGACCATCAAGTGTGATGTGAGAGTGTTTGGTGAGAAAGTGGGAAGCAGGTAAGCACAACGGGACAAGAAGGGTCCCCACAACCTACAGCATGAAACCAAGTAGATGAGATCAGCATGGAAAAAAAAAAAAAAAGACTCAAAGAATAGCAACACAGTGTATTGCTTGGAAATATGGAAGTGAGTTCTCAGAAGACACAGTTGAAGGAATTGAAGATGGTTCCATATGGGGTACAGGACTGAGGGGATGTGGGGAAAGAAGGAAGTCAAACTGTCTTGTGATGTGCCTGTACTGTGATGCAACTCAAATTAAGTGGGAGTACTGCAAAATATGATCTCTTTGTCAAGGGACAGCATTGTCTTCACACTTGCACCTACAGATATTCATGAAGAGAAGTCAGACAGGCCATGCTTGCTGGCCACTGTGCAGTGAAAGCAGACAATAAGAAAGAGCGCCCAAAACAACACAACAAATGCTTAGCTTCAGTTAAGAAGAGAGGAAAAGATCTGGAGAGATGGTTCAGCTGTTGTGAATACTTGATGTTCTTTCCGAAGACCTGAGTTCAATTCCCCACACCCACATGGCAGCTCACATTCTGTAACTCCAGCTCCAGCCTCTGTGTGTACTGCATGTATGTGTACACACACACACACACACACACACACACACACACATGCACACACACACACACATGCACACAGAATCTTGGTTTCTTTCTTTTTCTCTCTCTCTCTTTCATGTTTGTTTGTTTGTTGAGACAGGGTCTCTGTGTAGACTTGGCTGCCCTGGACTCACTTTGTAGACCAGGTTGGCTTCGAACTCACAGAGATCTGCCCGCCTCTGCCTCCCAGAGTGCTGGGATTACAGGCCTTCACCACCATGCCCAGCTAAGTTCTGGTTTTAGAGCATTTCATTCTTCAGCAATCCCAGAATGCTGGGATCACAAGTGTGCACCACCACACCTGGCTGGTTTGCTTTCAATGATTGTCATAAAACAACCTGACTGAAAGCAACTTGGAAAAGAAAGAGTCCATTACAGTTTACAGTCACTCGTGAAGAGAAAGCAGGGCAGAATCTCAAGGCAGTAACTGAGGCAGAGGCCGCAGAGGAGAGCTTTTTACTGTTTGCTCCCCACTCCTTGCTCAGCCTGCTTCCTTACATGTGCCATCTGCCTGGGGTGGCACAGCCTGCAGTAGGCTAAGCCCTCCCACATCAATAATTAATCAAGAAAATGCCTGCAGGCAATCTAATGAAAGCATGTTCTTAGCACCCTCTTCCCAGATGACCTTGGCTGCTGTCTAGTTGACAACGCACACACACACAAATAAAAATAAAGCTTAAAAAAGAAGAAATAAAACTAAAATTATAAATTATGCAGACAGAATGTATTATTGTTATAACTCTTATAAATTATTTTAAAAGACATGCATATTTAAGTCAAATACTTATGGTCAGACTCTTTTTTTTTTTTTTTTTTTTTTTTTTTTTTTGGTTTTTTGGTTTTTTGAGACAGGATTTCTCTATGCTATCTTGACTGTCCTGGACTCGCTTTGTAAACCAGGCTGGCCTTGAACTCACAGGGATCCACCTGCCTCTTTGTTTGTTTGAAAACAATAAATTTAGAAATAAGTAATATAACATATAACTCTAAATAAAGTAGAAACTAGAGTGCTTGAAAACAAGCAAAAAGCAAAATATTTGTTTAATAAATCAAAGTTATCACAAGAAAAAAAACAGACATGTAAAATAACTTTTATTCTCCTGGCTCAATTGTTGTCTGGGATGCTTACTGCCTTCTTCTGCTAACCTGGGCCTAGTTCTGGAAGCTTCTAGCCTCCATACAATCTAATCTAGGCCTAGAATGTTTTCAGCCTTTGAGACTTCCTGCTTAATAAGCTCACCATTACTTGTTCTTTCTGAGCTCTGAGATGGCTGATTCAACTCAGCTATTCTGGCTTAAACTCTTCTCCCAGCTGACTTGTTCAATCTGGCTTCTCCCTTGGCCTGGAATTGCTCTGCTTGGACTTAAACTAACTCAGCAATCTGCTCCAATCTTCTGGCTTCTTCTCATTTTCTGGCACGTTCCATATTTCCTTGAGTTCTCTCTCTGCAACCTTGAGTTCTCCTTGAGTTCTCTCTCTGTTACTGTCCTGGTAAAACTGCCTCTTCAGTAGCTTCCCTTTCCTCTCTCTTCACTTGAGAGTTGGTTGAATCCTATTCTGTCAAATCTTCTCTGATTCATCACTTTTTCTGCCATTCAATTAGACATCACTTTCAAACCTGAACGCTTCCTTCTACAAACTAACTTTACCTTAGTTTAGCGCTAAAGGCATGTACCACCACGCCTGGACCTAAGCTTTTCTTTACCTGATACTTGTTCTATGCCAGGCTGGCCTTGAACTCAGATCTGTTTGCCCCTGTCTCTTGGATTAAAGGTGTGTTTGTATTCCTGCAGGATCACACAGACCTAGAAGACCTTTGGGTGTGATCTCTTGCCAGAGCAGCTATGTTCTGAATGAACGTTCCTCTACACAGGCCCACCTTTAGCAAGGCTTCTAGGATGGACAAAGACACACTGACCAGGTGTTTCAGTCTCAGCACTCACTGTACATTGAAAGGATTAAGTTATATATGCAATGGTCATCTTAGTCTACTTTTACATCAGTGCTTGAAGAATGATCTGTCCTGATCAATACAATATGACAGGAGCATTACCAAGGGCTTCTGAGAATATTTTCCTGGCTCTCCAGCACATCAAAAAAGTAAGTAGTCCCTTTTTTCCTAGATACCAGGATATGACATTATGCATTGCTGTGTATTCCTGCTAGCCTAAGGGCTACTGCCAGAGACTTTCAAAGAAAGAAAAAAAAGGGAGGTGAAAAAAAAAAAAGGACTCAGAATCTTGATATAAGGAGACGACGCTCTGTCTCTGGACTTTTTGTTATGAGAGATAATCAATTTCCTTATTGTTTAATTTTAACCATGACTTCCTGTTATTCTTAACCAAGTCATCCTGATAAAAGACAGAAGCTAGAAATGGGGGAGGAATCCATGAGAAAGTATAAACACACAGATTATCACAAAAGAAAACAAGAAGAGGTTGGATTTGGGTTGGGGGATAGCTCAGTGGCAGGAAACCCTGAGCTTGAGTCTCAGGACCACATAACTGGGCGTTGGTCACACACCTGTAATTCCAGCATCTGGGAAGAGGAAGCAGGACTATTAAGGCCATCCTCAGCTATGTAGAGTGATTTTGAGGTCAGCGTGGGCTACATGAGATTCTGACAGAGAGAGAGAGAGGATAGAAGGAAGGAAGAGGAAGAAAAGAAAAGGGGTAGCAGTATTTGGCTAAATACCAATTAATAAAATGTGAGATTTTCCAGGACTTTTTTTTTTTTTTGGTTTTTCGATACAGGGTCTCTCTGTGTAGCCTTGGCTGTTCTGGACCCGCTTTGTAGACCAGGCTGGCCTCGAACTCACAGCAATCCACCTGCCTCTGCCTCTGCCTCTGCCTCTGCCTCTTCCTCCCGAGTGCTGGGATTATAGGCGTGAGCCACCTCGCCCGGCTTAAAAATTACATTTTCAAAATTGGCTTCAAATATAATAGAAAATTCTCATCAAATAATAGTGATATGAAGGGGGGAAAAAAAGTAGTCTAGGCTCTAGTGCAATAAAAGACCTTATGGGGGCCGGGTGTGGTGGCACAGGCCTTTAATCCTAGCACTCAGGAGGCAGAGGCAGCCAGATCTCTGTGAGCTCGAGGCCAGCTTGATCTACAAGTGAGTCCAGGACAGCCAGGGCTGTTATACAGAGAAACCCTGTCTCAAAAAACAAGATAAAATAAAATAAAAAATAAAAGGCCATATGCTATAGCAGCAGTTTGTTATCTAAACAAACAAGAAGCTGTAACTTGAGAGGTCTCAGTATAACACAGATGTCAAACCTTACCCAAGTAATCTACATAGAGAGTAGAATTCTCCCAGCACCCTATGCTATGTGGAAGTCTATAGTCTATCTGGAAGAGAAACAGCACAACAGCCAAGAAAATATTGAAATAAATTATTAAGAGAAAATTGGGCTTTCTATGTGTCAAAATATTCTATAAAGCTACAGTAAATAAGTGTGTGCTGTTGAGGCAGGAAAAACACAAATGGAATAAGGCAACAGAAGAGAGGCTGAAAGCAGATGTAGACGTGTGTGTGGGAGTTAATGGTACTGGCAGCATTTCCAATCATTTGTTAAAGAAATGACATTGGAATAACTGACTTCAAGACAGGGAAAAATTAGGTTAGGTGTTTACCTTACACCAAATTCCAACTGTATTCAGATTCTGATCTTTTCTAAATCATTTAAGAATTTTAGATAAATTGGCAAGGTTTCAAGGAAAAATAACATGTAGGTTTTTATTGGACTCTTGAGATTCAGAAGGCCTTCCCCAGGTTGCTATGACAGAATCCCACGGACTTGGGGAATTCCTTATTAACATGTGGTTCTGGAGGCAGAGAAGTTTGAGGCTGAGGGACCAGACTCTGGTAAAGGCTTTCTTCCTGTATCGTCCCATAGGTTTAAAAGGGGGGGGGGGAATGGAGCAGGAAGGGGGGACAGAGTCAAAAAGACACCGAAGGAATCAGCTCCCACAGCGCACTGCCTGTAAGCTCGTCACCCACAGCAGACCCCACCTCCCAGCTCTGTTGCATTGGTGGTTATGTTTCCAGTACATGGCTTCAGGGGAACAAATCCAGGCCACAGTATTCAGAATATCAGATAAACCTGGGCCAGGTACCTCCATGGTAGAATACTGGACCAGCATGCAAGAATATGCAATAACCTGGAAACTGAGAGGAAAGTTTTATTCATTGATTCACTCAACAATGCAATCATTGTTCTCGTCTCTGGAGTACATTAGTGAATAATGAAAACATAGTGAAAAAAACCATATATATGAGAATATATGAACAAGAAGATACTTAATGACCTACACTGTACCATGGAGAAAATAAAAAGCAATAGCAGTGGTGAAGAGAGGCCTTGCTAAGGAGGATATGAGAAAGAACTCACTAGAGACCATGAGGCGTGTAAGGCTTGTACTTAAAGGTACCTATTAGGAATGCAAGGGCTTCTAGGGTCATTCTCCCTAGTGTCAAATGAGCTATTTGTTCTATGTGTTTGCATTCAACCACTAAGATCCACGCAGCTGTCTCAGTTATCAAGTAGTTCAAAGCAGAAATTCTGAAGAGGGTTTTTTTGTTTTGTTTTGTTTTGTTATTGTTTTGTTGTTGTTTTTTGCTTTGTTTTGTTGCTGCTGTTTCTCAAGACAAGGTTTCTCTGTGTAGCCTTGGCTGTCCAGGACTTATTTTGTACACCAGGCTAGCCTCGGAGTTACAGAGATCCACCTGCCTCTGCCTACCTGAGTGCTAGGATTAAAAGCATGTACCACCATGCCCAGCTGAGGGTTCGTGTTAATTAATTAGTTTGTGTGTCTGCGGTATGCACATATGTGGGGATGCCTATGTGCAAGTGTACTGGAGTCAAAGGAAAACATTGGTACCCTGTTGTATCTCTCTCATCTTAATTCTATGAGATAGGGTCTCTCAGTGAACCTGGGGCTAGGCAGGCTGACATCCAGAAAGCCCTAGAAAAATAAGTCAACAGCATAATCATATGTAAAGTATCTTATGTATAGGCTTTCTAAAAACTATGATATAGTAAATATACATACAAAAATCCAAATGTACACTAAACTTACAATAGCAGTTATTCATTAAAGAGAGAGAGAGGGAAGAGGGGAAAGAGAGAAGAATTAAGGGGGATGAAGTCAACAAGGGACTTCTGCTTTTTTCTCCTTTATATTTATGCTCTCTGAACATGTGTGGTTACAAGCTCAAGTTTTTGTTTGAGTGATTTTGTGAACATATGAAAGTATATAAAGTGGTCCGGTATTAAAAGTACATATACCAGCTCAGTAAGCTGGCACAAGGTCATAACCCCAGCAGTTCTGGAGGTGGAGGCCGCAAGATCAGTTCAAGGTCGCCCTTCAGGTCCCACTGGCATCCATCTGAAGTTTGACTTCCTCAGAACTTGGGTTACATAACAGAGTGATGGTTATTCTGCTCGTCACAGGAGGAAAGAGAAGAAGGAGGTGCAGCCACAAGAAGACAAGTTCAACAGGACAGCCCAGCCTTGATCAACCGGACATGCATAAAAAATGTTAATTTAGAAGCCAGGCATGGTGGCACACACCTTTATTCCCAGCACTTGGGAAGCAGAGGCAGGTGGATCACTATCAGTTCGAGGCCAGCCTGGTCTACAAAGCAAGTCCAGGGCAACCAAGGCTAACACAGAGAGACCCTGTCTCAAAAAAACCACACACATAAAGAATGTTAATTTAGAACATGGCTGTTCTGGCAAGAGATCCCATCCAAAGATCTTCTAGGTCTGTGTGATCTGGTTGGAATACAAACATGCCTTTAATCCAGGAGACAGGGGCAAACAGATCTGAGTTCAAGGCCAGCCTAGGATAGAGCAAGTAGCAGGTGCACTTTGGTCCATTTGAATCTCCTGAGAGAGCTCCAAGTTGCATTTGTGTCCAGCCCAGACCATAAAAGCCTGGTTGGTCTGGCTCTGGAGCAATGTTGTGGATGTCTCCGGGCTCTGGGGCAGGGGGAGGGGTGAGCCTCTGCTTGCAGTTGGTCCTTCAGAACCCAGATGGCAAGACACACAAAGCACCGACCTGGGTCCACAGGCAGGAAGACCATGGCTTTCAGTGGCTCTATTAGCTTTCCATCAGACTCCAGGCTCAGGTGTGTGTGTGTGTGTGTGTGTGTGTGTGTGTGTGTGTGTGTGTGTGTTTCCTGAATGAGAGCCCAGAAACGTTTCCAGACAAGTCCCTTCATGTAGTAGTTCTTATGGTGCTCAGTCAGAGCTGATATGGGAGCACAGATAATCATGTAGGGGGAGCCTTTATGGCTGCTTCTCTCACTCAAACCTCAGTGCGGCCTAAAGTCTGGTCTGAGGGCATTGCTTGTGTGTACTTGTCATGGAGGCGGGGGGAGCAGGCCTGCTTGGTTCTCCTGTCGGGTTTTAGTCCAGTAGAGTTGTGGGAGGAGGCCTGGTCCAGGCGACACCAATATTGCACATTTCAGCCTGCTCGAAAAGAAAGCTATATTCTTCCAGAGTTGTTTATAATGTTAATTGGAAACAGCCTAATTAGACACGGTCTATTGGATGATACATGTAAAGACAGTTGTGGGACCTTTACACAAAAGAATATTACTTAGTTTTTTTTACAAAATGAAATCATGAATTTAACGTGTAAATTGAAGTACATATCATCATGAGTGTGGTGACCTAGACTTAGAAAGGCAAATAGGGCGTGTGAAAGTTTCCTCATTTGTGGATGTTTTCTGTTGATTCTTCCGGAAGCATACAGAGGTTAGGTATGGAGAGAGAGACTACTGGGGAGCAGAATTGATGCCCCTAGGAAGCCATTACAGAGTCCAGTTATGTGTGTACGAAGGGATGAGTGGGAGGGGCGTGTGGAGTTGCACATATTAAGTAAGGAGTATTTGAGGGGTTGTATAGAAACCTAATACAGTAGAAGCTTCCAAAAATATGTACATCTATGATGCAGTCTTAATGAAATCACCAGAACACTGGCGAAACAGCCCCAGTTGGACATCTCTTGGCACCAACGGACCCTTCCGATACCAGAAATGGGTTGTCTAACCAAGTTGTTGGCCAAAGAGCTCTGATGTTAACCCACACTATTGCTAAGTATATAGGTTGCTCTCCACAAACTCAGAGTAAGGCCCTCTTTCTGAAGACAACACTTACACAACTCACTGAACACAGACTCCGAGATGCTGCCTACACAGAGGCTTCGCCCATATGGACTAGTGTTCATGGTACTGGGAAGTGATCTGATCACTACCAAAGGAGAAAGATGAACACCAACCCAGCTACAAAACCTTCAGTCTACAGTGATGATCTGCCTGCAAGATCAGTGCAATTCCAACCAATACCTGACTGGTTTTTACGACCACTCCATGAGAGGGAAACTGCCCCCAACACTGCTGAGGTTGCAGAAGAACTTGGCCCTAGATAGGACAGGGATGGAGGGGAAACCCCAATACTACTGTTTTCCTAAAGTAGCATGGCAGTAGAAAGCTCCTGACGGCATTCTGCTCTGCACTCATATATAAGCACCTTACCCAGCCTTCATCAGAGAAGCTTCCCTCTGCAGTAGAAGGGAACAAATACAGCCAACGTCCAGAGATTAAGAGACCTTGGAGCACTCAGTCCTAAATGGGATGTTTCTCAATTCTCTCCCCTCAGGTCTCAGAGATCACTGAGGATGAGGAGGCTTAAGATTGTAAGAGCTGGGCCATGGAGACTGAGGCCACATTCTATCCAGGCAGGACCTCTAGTGGAGGGGGTGGGGGGACACCAACCCACCCACAAAACCTTCGACCCAAAATTTACTGTGCCTAGAAGAAGTGCAGAGATCAAGATGAAGCTGAGGTTTAGGGAATGGCCAACCAATGACTGGCCCAACCTGAGACCCACCCGATGCAAGAGAGCCAACCTTTCACACAATTAAAGATACTCTGCTATGCTTGCAGATAGGAGCCTAGCATAACTATTCTTTGGGAGGCTCCACCCAGCATCTTATTTAAACAGGTGATGAGACTCATAACCAAACATTAGGGGAGTCTTGTGGAAGTGTG
Source organism: Acomys percivali (assembly GCA_907169655.1). NCBI lineage: Eukaryota > Metazoa > Chordata > Mammalia > Rodentia > Muridae > Acomys > Acomys percivali. Next base: position 123,470,753 of record OU015747.1, read on the forward strand.
TGGGGAAGGATAGAAAGACCCAAAGGGGACAAGAACACCACAAGAGCGAAAAACAGAGTCAACTAACCTAGGCCCATGGGGGCTTATGGAGACTGAACCACCTACCAAAGAGCATGCATGGACTGGACCTAGGCACCCTACACATATGTAACTGGTGGACAGCTTGATATCCATGTGGGTCCCCTAGCAAGTGGAGTGGGGTCTGTCTGTGACATGGACACCATTGCCTGATTTTGGATCACTTTACCCTAGTGGGGCTGCCTGGCCTGGCCTCAGCGGAGGAGAATGGTCTTAGTCCTGATGCAACTCAATATGCTGGGGTGGGTTGAAACCAGGTGGGGGGCTCCCCTTTTTCTGAGAAGTGGAGGAGGGAACGGGGGAAGACAATAGGATGGCGGGACTGGGAGGAGGGAAGGAGGGTGCTGCGTTCCGGATGTAATGTGAATAAATAAATAAGCTTGGGGGGAAAAAAAGATTGTAAGAACAAGAGGGCATGGGAGAATTTAAGAATACAAAGCTTTCTGAACACTGCAGAACCTACAAACATAGGAACTCCCAGAGATTGTGTTTGAAAGGGCCTTCAAGCATCTACGGCTGGGGGGGGTCCCAGTGCTAGTGGACACCGGACTCCATCCCTAAGCCAGAAGCTATCTCTAGTTGATAAGCACTTGCAAATTAAAAATTAGTTTTCTCCAACAGTCTCATTGAGGATACAAAACTCTCTTAAGGTCAGGCCCCGTGTGTAGCAGTATGTGTCCAACACATAATGAACTCAATGCCATCTTTGGAGGGTTTTTGTTTGTTTGTTTGTTTCTTAACATCATTTAGATTTAAAAAAAAACTTTACAGGGCCTTTGTATGTATATCATTGCTTCCTATTTTGTGTTTTTATGGGATTCCTGTCCAAATGATGTCCCTGAGTTTCTATGTTTATTGTGCTTTTTCTTTTGGTCTTTTTCTTCCGTTTGTTTTGTCCTATTCTGATTTGTTTTTGTTATATCTTTTTATTATCACTTTATTATTCTTTAGGTTTCTGTTTAAGGAGATACACTGTACATGCTGATAGGAGGGGAATTGGGGAGGATCTCTGAGGAATTGAAGGAGGGGAAACAGTAATCAGAATGTACTATAAGAAAAAAATAAATAAACAGAAGAGCAAAGAGCCAAGGACAGCATACGGACACTTACAGAGTACGCTAAGCTGGGGCCATGGGGGCTCACAGAGACTGAACCACCACCCAAAGAGCATGCATGGGCTGTACTTAGACTCCCTACACATATGTAGCAGATGTGTAGCTTGTTCAATATGTGGGTCCCATAAAAATGGGAGCTGGGGCTGTCTCTGACTCTGTTGCCTGCCTTTGGATTCCTTTCCTTTAACTGGGCTGCCTTGTCAGGTCTTAGTGGGAGATGATGGCTTAGATCTAATGAGATACCAGGGTGGGTTGGAACCCTCTCTGAGAAGGAGAGGGGAGAATGAGAGGGGAGCTCAGAGAGAGGAGGGTAGAACTGGGAGGAGCAGAGGGAGGGACTGAGATCAGGCTGTAAAAGTGACTAAATAAATAAAGGGAGGAAAGGTCAAAAAAACTTAAGAGCTATTACAAGGACAATTCTCTGTTTCATGTATTATGAAATAATTTTTAGAGTGACAATTTGTTTAAAAAAATTAAATAAATTACCTCATATAATAGTTTTTAAATTTTGTCTTAACAATAAAAATAATGTTTGATATTAAAGTATATTATAAAATGAATATTATTATAAATAAGTTGAATATAGTATAAAGGTTATTAAAATTTTAAGGTCAAAATGCAAAAGGAGGAGGAGAAGGAGAAGAAGAAGAAGAAGAAGAAGAAGAAGAAGAAGAAGAAGAAGAAGGAGGAAGAAGAAGAAGGAGGAGGAGGCAGGCTCACTGGAAGAATGGCCAGTGTCAATCAGAGGGAGGGCACTACTTGCCCTTTACTTTAAATCACCATCTGGCCTCTCTCCTGCCTCCTATCAGTGACCACCAGGCTGGTGTGATGAACAGTAGCACATTCTTGTCACCATAGCGCTCTGGAGGCAGGGGCTTCAGGACTGAGAGTTTGACAAAGATCAACTAACTGAAGGTGGGCAGGGGATGGTCACCATCTATGCAACTGTGAGGAAGTTGCCACCTGTGCTAAGACTGCTGTTTCAAGGTCACTCACACCCCTGTAAGGAACCCTTCACTGCGTTCCCATAAATAAGCCCGATAAACTCACTGGTTTATCATTATACCCAAAGCAGACTTGGATATAATCAGTACCTTGGTTTGTCATGAGCTCCCTATCTGAGATGCTTATGTCTCCCCTGAGAAAATTAACCCATCTCCTCAAGATTCTTCTCAGAGATGACCAACAAACCCCCAGGGAGCTCGGTCTACACTCCAATCACTGCAGCCTTGAAAAAAGTAAACAGAATGTTGTCTTTACAGTCTTTTACTATAAAATTAACATGTGACCTTTACAGAAAATAAGGAAGAAGATAAAAGTCACTTATCATACATTCTGGCAGCTTGAAGCATCCCTTTTTGGCCTGTTGGTACAAGTCTATTTTATCACCGCTTAGATCACGTGTCCTAACATAATTGTTCTCATGTATCCTGTAATATAAGCAGTTCCTGTGTTGATGTAGTCTCTTAATGACAATAAGTTGGTTACTTTTATTGGCTGTGTGGATCTATAGCAGAGGAGACTTGAGTTGGGAGGTGGTAAGGCATGCACGTTGTTAGGACAGTCAACCACGGTCTGCTGGTGTCGGGACTCACATAGGTGGCTCTGGACATCCTCTTTAGTATCTACAGCATCCCTTTGACCAGGAGACACTAGATCCTGGCCTCTCTGGTCCCCTTTTCCCAGTCCCAAGCTAAGACAAAAGAGATTAGATGCGGTTCTGGTAATCGTGCTCCTCCTCTTCATTCAGAGCTTCGGGATGCTTGAGAAGTGAATAGGTGATGGACTTCTCCTCGGCCTAGAGGAAGCAGAAATGAGCCATGAGAGCTGCAGAGGGGTGGTGGGGAGAGCAGAGCAGGGGGAGGGAAGGGGACACGGCTGGGCTCACTCACCTCAGTTTTGGCAGGTTCTTCATGATCAGGATTGTCTGTGGGTGAAAAAAAAGTGATCATCTTGGGCACTGCTGGAAAAGAGGGTCTGGTGTGCTGTCATGGAGGCTGCAAAACTAAAGCTCAAAGCAGAGCTAAGACAAGGCTTGCCAACTCCAACCCAGGCCATCGGGCCACACGGTGCAGCCATACAGCCCCTTCCCTGACCGTCTTGGGATACAGCCTTCCCCACTGGCCACGCTGGCAAAGGGAAACAGACACTTGTTACATCCTTTTCAGACAATCACTAAACTTCCCTAGCAGCAAATCAGGCAGCTTTGAGGCTCTGGGAAGTTGGAGAATGGGCAAGGGTTTAGATCAGAGTGAAATAAAGTCCAGAGTTTTGCCTGCTATAGACGGTAGGGAGAGAACAAAATGGTCTTTTCCATTTTGGACAAGTCGAGTTTATTCTTGTTGAAGCACTGAAGAACCAGGTACTCTATGTAAAAAGAAAAATAGGGAGGAGAGGGAGAAGGAAAAACAAAAGGCAGAGCGATAGGGAGGATGGAAGAGGGGGGGGACAAGGTTCCTTTTGCCAGTATGAAAAGCAGGCCTAGCAGCATTTTGGGAGGGGGGGGGGGGTGGGGGTAAGAAGTTGAGACAATGCCTCCAGTCTCTTCACTGGATCCCTGGACACAAAGAGCCTCATTTGCCATCTTCCAAATTCTGTCCCACGACACATTCAGAAACTCCCCCTGCCCTCCATCCCCTTTATACACTTCTTAGGAATCCCAGCAGCTAATGACGCCTTTAGGGGAAACCAGCAGCCCCAGCGCCAAGCTGCACAGACACCTTGTGAATGTGTTTATACCAGAGCGTGCAAAGCCAGGCAAGGAAGGGAATCTGGTGGTGATAGACATTCTTTGTAGACCTGGTTTGATCCTGAGTGTGGATCCACATCGCCCAGCTGAGGAGCATGGGCCTTGCTGAAAGCAGAGCTAAGGGCATGCTATTTTGCACAAGCTCTCATATCTGTTGGCTCTGCTCTGAGTCACACTCCAGCCCCCTGAAGAGGAATCTCAAAGGAACTCTTTTTCCTGCCTCTGTCTGCTGTCATGGAAGCCCCTGGAGAAAACGCCATTTGCCTCTATGCTCTGTCTTTATCTATAGTCAGGCAATTGCCTGAAATGCTCTCCGTCCTTCTATGTCCTTCCTCCTGCACCAGGGTTGAAAGGTCACTGGCTTTCAAATCCCAGACCCTGAAAGCTTGAGAGGCCATCTAAACCACTCACCCACCAAACCTATTTCTTCAGAGAAGTAACTTCGACCCCATCATGGGGAGCAATCTACTCCAGACTCAGCTGGATGGAAGGATCAGGCCAAGTTTGATAAACCAGCATTGAGTAGGTGTTAGGACCACAGGTGCTCACAAAGTATAACCTATGAATCGCTCTTATCCTCCAGAATTTCCTCAACTCAAAGCTCCTCTCAATAGTCTACTAAAAGTTGAGCTGTTCTATGCCTGACCCTACTGCTACAGAGGGACAGAGTCCTGAAATAAAAAGTCTCCAGGGTCACTTCAAGTCTCCTCTTTTTGTCTTGGTACCCCGGTCCTTAATCCCAGTGGCCTCCACCCTAGGACTGCTAACCCTTTCCTCATATCTAGAGAGATCCTCCTTAGGTCTAAGAGTTAGACTCAGCATTGACCAAGAGATTTGAGTCCCAGCCATTCTCCCACTGCTCCTCCCTCTCCTGCACCCCCAACTGAACTCACACGAGCTGTTGTTTCCTGGGTCCAGTCCACTTGGAGGCCCTGGGCCGATCGGCACTGGCACTGTGCCCTCAGAGAGCATGCTGTACTCACCTACTTCCTCGGGAAGGGTTTCTCCCATGTCCCTGTGATCAGGGTTTCCTGGGAGAGCTAGGAGGGGCATGTAGGAAGTTAGTAGGATTATGGGGTGAGTCCTAGGTATCAGGACCACGGACCAGGGTCAGAACAGAGTTAAAAGCAACAGAGGCCTTTCCCTCACGCTGTCAGCCCTTCTCTTCCCCACTCCCCAGCTCCCCTGCCCAGGACATTCTACAGCCCATAGTGACTAACCCAAGAGGACTCCAAGGGATGCCACAAAAAACATCTTTCTTGGGCTTGCCCAGCCTTTTAAAGGTGTGTTTTTTGGTTGGGTGTGATGGAGCACACCTTTAATCCCAGCACTCAGGAGACAGCAGCAAAAGGATCTCTTTAGTTTGCCAGCCTGGTCTACACAGTGAGTTCCAGACCACCTAGGGCTACACAGTGAGACTCTGTTTGCAAGGAAAAACTGTCTTTCTCTCTGTGTCTCTCAATATTTCCTTATCATCCATAACAAAACTCCTATAAACCAACTGTGAGGTGTGCTATGAGGTATTAGGTGTTAGTGTTTTCTTTCCCAATGGCTTCCATTGACCTGCCTACAGCATTGCTCGTTTCCATGCTTTGACCACAGTTCCAAGAATGTTCTGCTTTACGAAGCTAATGGCTACCTGCAGATGTCACCCTTCGACACAGTGGAGACAGCTAATACTCATGTGTTCTTTTTTAAAAAGATTTATTTATTTTCACTTTATGGGAATTGGTGTTTTTTCCCTGCATGTATGTCTGTGGGATGATGTTGAATCCCCTGGAGCTAGAGTTACAAACAGGTGTGAATTGCCATGTGGGTGCCAAGAACTGAACTTGCATCCTCTGGAAGAACAGCCAGTGCCCCTAACCACTGAGCCATCTCTACAGCCCCGACTTACATGTTCTTTACTGCCTGTCAGGCTCTAGTACAAAGGCTTTGGGCTTACTCATTTTCATAATACTCCTTCCTGTTAGGTCCAGACTGTTCTTCATCTTCCAGACAAGTAAAGTGAGGGGCCAAGGTTAAATAACTTACTCAACATTGCAGATCTGGTGAGCTGTGAGCCGAGATTTGAACCATAGCAATCTGGTTCCCCACTGTGTATTTCTATTACTTCATCACATTGGCTCCCCAATGAAATCTTCCCAACTGCCCCAGCCAGGCTTCCTGCCAACGTTTGCATGGGAGATGTCCATTAAAATCTCATGTGTTAAATGCTTGGTCACCAGGTTGGGTACTTGGGAGGAAGCCAAGGCTTTAACGTTATGGGCCTAGCGGGAAGTCTTTGGGTCATCAGAGACATGCTCTTGAAGAAGACTGTGGGATTCCCCAGCCTTCTCCTTGATCTCTTTGCTTACTGGCCGTAAGGTAAGCAGTGCTATCCTGTTGTGTATATCCCCTGTGATATTACTGCTTGTTACAAGCCCAAAACAACAAGGTCAAAACAAAACCAAACAAAAATGGACAGAGTCCTACACAGCTGTGCTAAAATAAACTTTTATGCTTATTTACTTACTTAAGACAAGATCTTAAACTTGGTCTCCTGAATGCTAAAATTATATGTACCTGTTACCATGCCTAGAACCTTTTCCTCTTCATAAGAGGATTATCGGAAGTACTTTCTTATAGTCACAGAAAGCTGACCAACACGTGAGGTTATGGACCCTTCTCTCTTTTTCATATGTGCACAGGGTCTTGCTATGTAGCACAGGCTGGCTTCAAACTCATCCTTCAGCCCACACTAACTTCAGACTCCTTGAAAAAGACCTTCTAACTTATTTATTGTTGGGGATGGAGGCTGGGGTGCGGTGCACACCATAGCACATCTATGAAGGTCAGAGGGTCACTTTGTGGGATCAGTTCTCTCTTCCCACTTTACCTTGGGTACCAGAGATTGCAGTAGGACCACGGGGCTTGTACTGCCAGCACCTGTAACACCTGAGCCGTGGCCCTGGCCCTGGCTTCAGACTGCCTTTTGCCTTACTGCCCTGGGAATACAGAAATCTGCTACAACCTACAGATCATAATCATGTCTCCTTCGTTTCATTACTCTAATCCCTTCTTATAAGTATCCATGTGTGTGTCCATGTGCCTCACAACGCTGAGAACCAGCTGAGGGCAGAAATGGAACCAAACACTCCAGTACCTAGCACAGTCCATGGCACATCATCCAGTTTGTTCAAGTCTTGTTCAGCAGATGGATTTGTAAGTAGATGAATGAAGACGATGAGACTGTATCAACAGCAAATGAGTCTCTAACCCCCAGCTAGCCCCAGCTAAGTAGGAGCTGATAATAAGAGGGACCAAAGAGAGCCACCAACCTGGAGCCTGTTTTCGCTTGAGACAGATCAAGGATACTAGGATAATAACAATGGCTGCTACGGCAATTCCTGTGACAGCAGCTACAATTGTCAATACTGGTAAAGACCTGCTGGATTTGGGTCCTGGAGAGAATAGACAAAGTGGCAAGTAATAAGTAATCCATGTGAATCCGCCCCTCCTCCAAGGCTATGCCCAGTGTTTGTCACCTAGAGTTGCTATGTCTGGGTCACTCATAGGTGTAGTACATTACCCTGAAACCTCATCTGCATAGGTTTCTGTGAACAGACTCCCCCATAACCAAGTGTTTCCACCAAACTAATGAGGGGACACTGGTGACAGAGTAGTAGCAGGAGGGACAGTCCTCAGAGGCAGCGGATGGATCTGAAGCCTCCCAGAGTTGGTGGTGCCACTATGCTGTGGAATGTGCCAGGCCTTCATGACTGAATGACTATTCCACAAGGTATAAGAAGAAGTTACACTTCAACTCTTAGGAGAGTCCAGGAGCTTGGAGAAGCTATGCACCAATGATAAGGTCCCCTTTCACTGTTGCCTGGCAGCCTTGTCATCCACCACCTGCAAGTGAAGAGCTCTGGGCTGAGCCCACTTGCCACCATTTGGCAAGGCCTCCACACCTCTCCCCTTTGCGTCAAAGCCTAGTTTGCTTCTGTGGCACTTCTGGATCTCCATGTGGGGCCTTTGTCTATCTCCTCTTCTCCATTTCCCACATCTTGACAGAGCCCACATACCTTGCACAGTGATGGTCACAGGCTGGGAATTGTGTGCTGCCCTTCCTAGATGTGCTCTGCAGTAGTAGTCACCACTGTGACTGTGGTTGGCGTTTGAGATGGAGAAGGTATCTTCGGAATGATGAAATTTCACAGCCTTTTTATTCTGGTAGAACACGATCTTGTTTAGGTGTTTGTTCATCCAGCTATGGCACCTTAACATGATGGTTTCACCTTCCTCAAACATCAGTTTAGGGGTCTGGAGCAGCAGCCAGTCTGGAAGACACAAAAGGACCCTAGTATTCAGAGGGCCTTGGCTCAGCTCTGAGACCCAGGTCAACTATCCTGGTAGAATATGGTCTGCTAAGGGAAAGAGCTTTAGTTTAACATCAGAAAAAAAAAATTTTTGTGCTTCTTATTGTTGTTGTTTTGTTTTGTTTTGCTTTTCCACACAGGGTTTCTCCACATAGACCTGGCAGTGCTAGAACGCTCATTGTGCACTCTGCCGGCCTCAAATTTACCTGATCCACCTGCCTCTGCCTCCCTAGGTCTGGCATTAAAAGCCTGCACTACCATCTACTGTGTTGTGATAATGGTTAATGGCACACAGCATATCTGATATAAAGAAGTTTATTTGGGAGAAGGGAAGGGGAGAGGAGTTAGGGCCTCCAGGAGGAGGGACAGAGACAGATGGTTGATTGGACACAGACAGACAGACAGACAGACAGACAGACAGACAGACAGACAGACAGATGTGGACAGAACTATGAGGGCAGAGAAGGACAGAGGTGGCGGGGGAGAGGGAAAGCTGGGGTGGTGGGGGTCCTTATATCCTGCACACACCTGATAGGTACCTGGTGGTGGTGGCAGATGATGACATAAGCGGTTGCTAGGACCCTAGAGGCAGATTAGTGGGACCGCCTGTGCACTAACAGCCTGGCCTGCATTAGACAGTCTTGGTCTCTGGTTCTAGGCACAATCATTTGTAAGCTCTTCAATCTTGGGCAAGTAATTTAACTCTTCTGGGCCTCGCTTTCCTCATCTACAAGAATGGGCATGATTAGATTTTGCCGCTACAGTAGTTCTTGATGCGTGACAGGTATCCAAGACACATCCCTGTTCCCTTCCTCCCCTGAGAGGGGGGCAGCTGCTGCCCAGGGCCATCAGTAAGAATCAAAGAGATGGGATGCAATCCTTTCCCAGCAGGGAAGCCAAGGACTCCAGTCTGACTGAGGAGGCAAAGATGAGGAGGTTCCGGCAGAGCCTTCTGCTTGCGGGATAGTGGGACATCTGGAACCTAGAAAAATGTTGGTTCCCTTCGTGACTAGTAATAAATGTGGGACTACAGTCCAGCAGAGGCAGGGGCAAATATTAGCTTGCTGTGCGCACACTTTTGAAGAACCTGGGATCAGGCGATAGGAGGGAAATAAGTGAACAGGAGCAGCAACAGTAGTTGTTAATGTGGTCGCTTGGTGGCTTTTCTCTGGGGAAAACCTACTTTTTGCCAGTAGCCTTGTAAAATCACTCGGCAAAGATTTAATAAGCCCTGCCCTAGTTCAGACACTGCAAATACAGAGATGGATGAGACACAGATTTTCACCTCAAGTGCCCACAAGCTAAAGGAAGAAAAAGAAAGGCAAGGCCTCCCAGGACTGCAAGGTCAGGAGTTTGTGGAGGAAGCTTCTGCTTCCCAGGACCTCCCAAGAGAGGCATAAGCACTGTCAGGTGAACAGATCTGAGAAAGCTGGACTCAAAGTTTAATAAATTAGCCACACTTCCATGGTCTTGGATTCAGTGGCCGGCTGTTGACATTTTTCTGGGTGTCATGAAACAGAAGGGTTTCTGTGAAATAGGGACTTCCTTTTTCTGTCACATTTAGCCTCCTGCGTCCATGAACTTCTCTTGCTCAATTAGGGCTACCACAACAAACAGCTATTCACACATTCTGAGGAATTTCTCAGGAATTTGTATGCCCTGCACATGCACGCTAAGCAAACGGGCTACTTAAAAGGGAAATGACTGGGCAAACGTCCTTTGCAGTGATGCTTCCCAGAAACCAGGCAATCCCTTTTCCTGCAAACCTTGCAGTAAACAGATCCACCCCAAACCCACTCCCAACTTCCTGGTACCCCAGCTGTTCCATGGGCCTGCCCCTACTAACCGGAAATCACTCCCAGATGTACAGGGTCGCTGAGGCGAGTCTGCTGCATTCGGCACCTGTATTCCCCACTGTCATTGACTGTGGCCTTAAATGTGTAGTTGGGCTGGACCTGGCTCGGGATGGATCTCTCACTGTGGAGCCACTGAGTAGAGTAGTTCCCAGGGTTGTGGGTCCCTTCGCACCTCAGTGTCACACTGTCATCCTTGAGCACCTGGATCCACGGGGGCTCAAGTTTCACCACAGCCTTGGGAAGATCCGCTGAATTGTGAATTGAGAAGACAGTATGAGGCAAGGGAGACCCAAGACCCTAATCCGGCTGAGTCTCAGGTGAAAATGGCACCCGAGTGCAGGACCAGACTCAGATAGATTCTTCCATTAAATCTTTCCACTTATTCCATCCCATGAGAACTCAGAAGGGATGCATTGATCCTTAACAGGAGTAGAGCAAGAGAGAAGATGGGAGGGAGCAGAGGAGACAGCCCAGAAATCCATATCTCTTACCAAGATACATTTACATTTCTCTTGTCCCTGCCTGCTGTCACTTACTCCCCTGCATGCAGATGGCTCTCGGCATCAGAAGAACAGGCCTTGCAGCTCTGTGCTGGCTAGTCTTATGTCATCTCAACATACAAACTAGAGTCATCTGAATGGAGGAAACTTCAGTTGAGAAAATGCCTCTGTAAGATCCGGCTGTAGGGCATTTTTTTAGTGATTGATAGAGGAGGGCCCAGCCCATTGTGGGGTGATGCCACCCCTGGGGCTGTGTGCTCCTGGGTTCTGTAAGAAGGCAGGCTGAGCAAGCCATGGGGAGCAAGCCAGGGAGCAGCACCCCTCCGTGGCCTCTGCATCAGCTCCTGCCACCAGGTTCCTGCCCTGCTTGAGTTCCTGTTCTGACTTCCTTCAGTCATGAACTGTGCTGTGTAAGTATAAGCCAAATAAACCCTTTCCTCCTCAGCTTGCTTTGTGGTCAGGGTGTCTTGTCTTGTTGCAGCAATAGAAACCCTAACTAAGACAAGCCGTGAGACCCACACAAAGTAGAGAACTTGTCAACGTACGAGACAATCTAGGCAGACAGTGCGGTTTTATGTGCTTGAATCTTATTTAGAGAGACAGGGCTTCCGGGTCTTCTTTGTTTTTTGTTTGTTTGTTTGTTTGTTTTGGTTTGTTTTGGTTTGGTTGGTTGGTTGCTTTTTTTTTTTTTTTTTTTTTTTTACGGTTTTGGGCACACGGTTTTTCTGTGTAGTCCTGGCTGTTCTGGAACTCACTCTGGAGATAGGATATACCTAAAGCAAATCCTCCCCAACGCTTGGATCAAAAACACGTGCCCCGTACACACAGCTGTCTTTGTGTTTGTTTGTTTTTATTAATCTAACAAGGCTTTGAAATTTTTTGATACATAATAAGTGGACGTATTTGCAGGGAACCGTATGACACTTCAGCACATGCACACACTGTGCAATGGTCAGAGAGACCTGCGTGTCTGTCACCTCACACATCATCTGTTTGTATTGAGAATGTTCAAATCCTCTATACTAACTACTGTAAACTGTACAGTTAACTGCCAGCCACAATTCCCCTTTGGGATAGTTTGAATGAAAGTGCCCCCTATAGACTCAGGGAGTGGCACCATTAAGAGGTGTGGCCTTTTTGAGGAAATGTGTCACAGGTGTGGACTTTGGGTTTTCAGATTCTCAAGCCAGGCCCAGCAGCTCACACTTTTCCTGCTGCCTGCAGCTGCACATGTAGAACTCTCAGCTCCCTCTCCCGCACCACGTCTGCCTGCACGCTGCCGTGCTTCCTACCACGGCGATGATGGACCAAACCTCTGAATTGTAAGCCAGCTCCAGTGAAATGCTCTCCTTTATAAGAGCTGCTGTGGTCATGGTGTCTCTTCACAGCAATAGAAACCCTAACAGTAGGCACCCTTCTAGCTACAGCGCATTAGAACTTAACCCTCCTCTCTGACTCTGTGCCTGTCCCCACTAACCATTTCGTCTCCGTCATCACCCTCTCCCCCACCCTTCCCAGGCTCTGTCATTTACTCTCTGCTTCTTTGAGCTCAACCTTCCAGAAGCTCTCAGTTTCACCTGTGGAGTGGAAGGCAGTTGAGAACAAGAGCTCTCATCGTGTGTCTGGTTGTCCACACCTCACTGGACCAGAGCTAGAAGCGTCCAGACACTAGAGAGCCATGGTTTCTGACCACCTGGCTCCCCAGGCAGAGGGAAGGGGGAGAAGGGCAGGGCACCTTCCGGGAACAGTGGCGCTTTCCTGCACCTGACTTGGTCCTGGGGTTGGTGGCAGGCGCAGGTGGAACACTTCCACAGACCACAGGGAGGAGAGGGAGGTGCTACACAGGACAGTAGGAAGACAGAAAACAGAACCGAGGACTTACCACGTGTCCCAGGGACAAGATCTGTAAGAAAGGAAGCACACGTCAACCAGGGCCCAGACCCAGAGCCCCCTTCATCCCCACAGCCCAACCCTCATGACATGGCCCTGCCCTGGCACTGCCTGCATGAAGTGCGCTTTCAGAAGCACTTAAGCACCTTCCCCTGGAACACCTGTGTTGTGACATTTTCATTTGGCTGACCGCCTTTGACTGAGGAGGTCCCTGTGGAAGCTCACATATGATGTGTGTTTCAGTACATCAGACTTTGCCAATGTCCATCTTGAAAGCAGGGTTGTTCTTTTGTGGGAAGGGACTACAGATCACACACGCAATCCATAATCTTTATTGAAAAATAGAATTACTCATTACAAGATATTCCCATGTAGTATATGTGTCCTTAGGATTTCCCCACAAAAACGTGTGTGTGTGTGTGTGTGTGTGTGTGTGTGTGTGTGTGTAATGTTTGTATACAGATAAAAAGCAAAGAGGCAATACCAGAAAAGTGTTTTATGTTGTCATTTTAGCAGCTGTGCCCTATCCTACAATTTGACATTCCTGTGATTTATTTCACATCTCCATTGCTCTATTTTTTTTTTTTTCCGAGACAGGGTTTCTCTGTGTAGCCTTGGCTGTCCTAGACTCACTTTGTAGACCAGGCTGGCCTTGAACTCCCAGAGATCCAATTGCCTCTGTCTTCCCACTGTTAGGATTAAAGGCGTGCACCACCATACCCGCCTTCTTTGCTTAACATTTAAGTTTTTGCTGCTAGGAAAATCTGATAAGAGGAAGAAACTACAGAAGGATACCGTGGGGCTGGAGAGACACTCAGCAGCTAGGAGCACAGGTTGTTCTTCCAGAGGACCTGGGTTTGAGTCCCAGCACCTACACAGTGGCTCACAGCCATCTCTACCTCCAGTTCCAGGGATCTGACATCCTGTTCTGGACTCCTTGGGCACCAGGCATACACATGGTGCACAGATGTACATGCAAGGAAAACACTCATTGGTGAAAAATAAAACTTGAAGTAAAAGGATACTGGTATACTATGGTAGCAGACGGAATGATACATCGTGAGGGAAAGGGCTTCCCAAGTACAAGTCAAGCATGGGACAGGACCAGTGAATGGAGGGATGGAGACATGGATGGAAGGATGAGACATGGATGGAGGGATGGAGACATGGATGGAGGGATGAGA
>OU015747.1:123484495-123500686 GCA_907169655.1 Acomys percivali
TGGATGGAGGGATGAGACATGGATGGAGGGATGAGACATGGATGGAGAGATGGCACCAAGCTCACCAAGCTGGGTGTAAGTAAAGCATATCCTGAGATAAGCTAGAGCCTAAGGTTTGTTCCATGTACAGGTGCACTTATGCACCTGTCCATGGTGAGGTTTCTGCTTACAGTTGAGCTGAAAAAGTCAAGAGCCTTCCAAGTCTGAATACTTTGGGGGGGGGGTGAAAGCAAGTGCAGAGAAAGGAATGTTGTATGGAAAGTGTTGTTCTAGCTGTCTAGAAAACTGGATTCTGACCCCCACATCACCACATGTCAGTATCACTCCATCCCCCTGTAATCCCAGAAACTGCATGGATTGCCTCCTGGGCTGACATTCATGCAGAGTGTGCCCAAAGGACAGGGTACAAGTCTCACATCCCCACTGAAGTCCACAGTCTATGGTAAGAATAAACGTGTGTGCAGTGTAATCTTTAAAAGATTTTTTTTTTCCCAAGACAGGGTTTTTTTGTGTAGCCTTGGCTATCCTGGACTCGCTTTGTAGACCAGGCCTTGAGAGTGCTGGGATCAAAGGTGTGCACCTTTAATCTCATTATGTAACCTGACTGGCCTAGAACTCACTATATGAACCAGGCTGTCCTTCTACTCACAGCGACCTCCCCGGCTCTGCATCCCTAGTGCTGGACCACCACATCTTATAGAAGAGTATGGACAAATGCTACAGAAGTTCGGAGGAGGAAGACACTCTAGGGCTTTGTATTTGGCTGCATTCAGTCTAGAAGGGAAAGTGAGAAAGTGGTGTTTGTCATGCAGCTTCAATATTGTATAACTGTGACAAACAGAGAAGGAATAGTCCCTAAGAAAGATTGATGGATACTTGTCAATACTCATCGCAAATTGCAGCCTGACTGTTGCTTTGCTCTGTTTAAAAATAAAAATAAAAATAAACACCCTCAGTAAGGAGGAACAATGCTGACAATGGAAGTGGATGCCAGTTTAACTAAAGTGGTAAGACCCACCCTGCATATGAATATCCTCACGCAGCAGGCTGGGTCCCTGGCCCAAATACACCAGAGAAAAGGAGGAAGCCAGCTGTGTACTAGCATCTGTCTCTCCCCGTTTCCTAACCTTGGCTGTGAGGTGACCAGCCAAGGCGCCTGTCACCATGCCTTCACACCACAATGCCCTCGAGTGATATGCCAAAATAAACTCTTTCTTAAGGTGCTTTTGCCTGGTGTTTTATCAAAGAAACAAGAAAAGTAATTAAGACAACTGATGTACAGTGACCTTGCAGAGGTAACTTTACTTTTCTCTGCCTTTCCCTTGCTTATAAATGGAAATGATGGCAGCAATCCCCCTGGCATCAACTGCTGCTAGGATTCAGTGATGATCCAGACAAGGCATCAGTGTGGTTCCAAATGTACCATATGGGTACCTTTTAAATTGTCATAAGCAAATGTTTAAAGTTTGCCGTCTAGTTCAGTAAACAACGAGACACTCGTTTTGGAGCTGAGAATGCTGTGTCAGACTAATTGGGACAGAGGAAGTACCAGAGATTAGTAAGAAAAAGATGGTTAACAGTGGCCTAGAGCGCATGTTAGTGGCCTGCGCAACATCTAGATTCTTCATTCCTTGACCGACTCATCTGTAGTGAATCTTCCCATACAGTTTAGCCACACAGGCCCATGTTACACCTCAAGGCCTTGTCATCATCACTGCAAACCACACCGACTTCAAACCCACAAAATCCAATGTTCCAGGCTTCAGTCACAATCCTCCATCTCCCCCTCCTTTCTTCTATTTGTCCAAGTATACTTGGCAAATGATCATCTCACTGCTACTCTTATCTCTCCGCTGTATACCACTAAGTCCACATTTGCCTTTGTGCAGGCGTGTGTGTGTGTGTGTGTGCGTGCCCATGTGTGTGTGTGCGTGCCGTGTGTGTGTGTGTGTGTGTGTGTGTGCCCGTGTGTGCATGCCCGTGTGTCTGTGCATGCCCGTGTGTGTGTGCGCGCGTGTGCCCGTGTGTGTGTTCGTGCCCATGTGTGTGTGTGCATGCCCGTGCGTGTGTGTGTGTGTGTGCGTGCTCATGTGTGTGTGCGTGCATATGCACACACCATCTCCATCACCTCATTGCAAATCCCTTTATCTTTTTGTTGCTGATGTTGTTGAGACAAGGTCCCATGTAGGCCAGGCTGCCTGCAAACTTGTCATATGGCCCATGTTGACCTTGAACTCCAGTCCTTCCTGCCTCTACTTCCCAAATACTATAGATGGATCCCTTAATTTATTTACCCTTTGACCCCATGAAATGTACCTACCCTCCCTTATTGCCTTGCTTGCTCATCTGTATTGACAATAGGAAGTAAAGAAGGCTCAACTGTGAGAGACACTTAAGACACAACACTGAAGAAAAATTGGCATGTAATGAAGCATGAGATTGATAAAAGTGGACCAGGGGAAAGTGGCTTTGCTCATACAAATGGAAATATTAGAAAGATAAGAAAATTTGTAAGGAAATGATGCTAAGTTGAATCTTGAATAAAAAATTGTTTCTGGGCTGACAAATCTAATTATAGATGTCTAATCAACACGCAGGGAAGTTGAAGTATACAGAGGAAGGAAGGACAAGTAAGTTTGGGAGCTAGTGACATAGAAGTAATAGTTAAAACCCCTGAATATGTAGGACCGGCAAGGGGGATAGTACAGTGAATGAAAAAGAGAGAGAAAAAAAACAAAACCAAAGAGATGCGGAATGGAGAAGCCATGATTTACATTCATTCTATATCCAACAGACAGCATTGACAATTATGTTCGTGTCTAACGTACTCACTGTAAGGGAGACAAATACCTTGTGTTTTAGGTTAGGAAAATTGCCTGTTTTGTTCACTGGCATGACCCCAACCCAGAACAGTGTGTGGGCTAAAGAACTTTAGGGCTCAGCAGAGCTGGGCGGTGGTGGCAAATGCCGTTAATCCCAGTACCTGGGAGGCAGAGGCAGGCGGATCTCTGTGAGTTTGAGGACAGCCTGGTCTACAAAGTGAGTCTAAGACAGCCAGGCCTACACTGAGAAACTGTGTCTTGGAAAAAAAAAGAATCAGCAGAAATACAGGTAGGAAAAGCCAAGTGTAGTAACCACACAACCTGCTTGAGGAAGATCAATTGTGGGTGAAGCGGGAACTTGCTGAGCCGGGCAGTACTGGAGCTTTATTGGGAGACAGTAGGACACACTGAAGGTACTTAGAAAGCTGTACGCCTTCGTATAGCCGTGTAGAGGTAATGGAAGATTCTATAGCTACACAAGACCCAAGTCAGGACCAACCAAGACATAGTCAGAGGGTGTTATAAAATTGAATCAAGTGATGAAATCTCAAGTGTGGAGTCCCAGAGAAGAAGGGGGTGGTGGAAAATGGAGATTTGCCAAAGGAAAATGGAAGAGTCTTCACCAGGTGATTGATAGCGGTACAGCACAAATAGAAAGACATATTGCCTCTCTAAGACTAAGCCTTCCTGTGTGAAAACGGAGCTATCCAGTGTCACTTTCATAGTACTTGTAGCAAAATAGCCTCTCTTCCATACCTCTCTCGCTGGTAGCCACATGCCACAAACCCTGACAACTGAGGTCCCTGGACACCGACCAGATTTCACTATGAGTCATAGCAAGTAACTTGGGGCAGGGGGTGGAGGTGGCTGTGTGCCTTCTTCTCAGCAGTATGGGTAGAAGCCCCAGGAACTGAGGTTAGAAGATGGTCCAGAACTCCCTTACTGCGCTTCACCCAGATTCTTCTAATCATCCAGCCCCATCAGTTTCTGTCTTGTGGACCACAGATGAGACCAGGACCAGAAAACCTTCCTCCATCTCAGCCTATGCCCCTGACCCTAACTTCCTTACTAAGCAGGGCCGAGACCAAGTGCCATGGTCGATGCGATGGAGGAGGCACCGGAGAGTTCTCCTGCCACACAACTGACAGCTCCAGACTTGGCCTGGTTTGTGATACTCTGAACCCAAGCTTCCAGGATAACCCAGACATTTCTATGCCTCTCCATATACAATAAAGGGGGTAAGGGCTCCTCCGGCGGGTAGAGTGTCATCATGGGCACAGAGAATCTCCATGCCACCCCATCAAATGCACGTTAGAGCTTCCTCCCAACCCTTGTCTAAAGCAGTACTAGACATCTTGCCTAAGAGTTGGTCCTGTGTGAATCACAAATTCAAAGAGAAACTGGTGGTCTAATTTATTACTCAAGCCTAGGACACTAGATTTCAGTCAGAGAAGGTTCTGATGGAGAGGGCGGTAGTACATCAGGGTCCTGGATACTAAGTGACAGTAAGTTCTACAGAGGAAGGAAGGGGCGCATCAGGGTCCTGAGTACCGAGTGACAGGAAAGCAAGTAACAACAAAACTCTCCTGCCAACTCCGGTTTTCAAAGGCCAGCCAGCTGTCTCAGTTCATTTAATAGTCCACTGCCTACTCCTGATTCTGCTAACACACTTCCTGTGCCACCTTCATCCCTACACAAGTCCCACCCCAACCAGGTGTCCTCACCCCTGCCTCCCTTCTGGAGGTCCTACTTACTTAGCACAGCTGTCCACAGGAGCATATGGCACAAAGTCTGTGAGAGCACATGGGCCTTGCAGTTGCTCTCCGTGGGGAGAGGTAAGAAGGGTGAAATTCGCATCATCCCTGAAGCGAGTCAGATGCAGGCACCAGCTTCTCTCCAGGCTTGGCTGCTTTTACCCAGAGAACTGATAAATTCTGGAGTCCGAATGGGGAAGTGAAAAGAAACGGTCTGTTTAATCACTGGCTCCGCCCCTTCCACCCTCTTTCATCTGTTCCCTATTAGAAGATTCAGGACTGACCAGAATCAACTGGCTTCAGCTCAAATCACAAAGAGATTTGGAAACTGAGAAGTGACTCCCCTCTGGCTCTGCTGGAGCCTTAGCTGGCCTGGGCCTTTGGTACAGAGAGGGAAGCGGTCACCCAAACTCAGCTCAGAAATCATTTGCCTCGCTCCCCACGGTCCTCAAGAAAGGTGATGGAGGAAGGTGGACAAGCATCTTCTGACACTTCTTCGTTTTGGAGGGCCAGTCTCTGGAATCTGGATGCCTCTGGAAACTGAGCCAAGGTTCTTGAGACCACCTACCATCATGTGGGTTTCTCATGTCATAGTCCCCCAGCTCAGTATCTGTATTGTGGACCAAAAACAAGAATATAGGACCAGGACAGCTTTAGGACACTAGTCCTTGGCACTTCCCTCTAGCCACTTCTCTGTTCATTAGCTGAACATCTCAGTAAGCACCTAGGGAGCATCCATTGTGTCCTGGTTCTTTTTTTGGGGGGGGTGGGAGTTGGGGGATTGGGTTTATTTGTTTGTTTGTTTTTTCTCTAGATAGACAGGGTTTCTCTTGTAGTCCTGGCTGTCCTGGACTCAATTTGTAGATCAGGCTGACTGGCCTGGAACTCACAGACATCCCCCTCCTTCTGCTGGGATTAAAGGTGTGTGCCACCACTCCCAGCTTGTGCCCTGGTTCTTAATCCTGATTATTTTTCCCCATCACTGTTCTCATCACTATAGCGTGGTAAAAGACCATAGGTTTCCATGTCTGAGCATCAGGGAGCTTCTGAGACCTCTGGCCCTTGGTCTGAAAAGTAAAAACCATTTCTACCCACTAAAACACAGTTTCTTGGCTTCCACAGCACTGACATTTGTAGCACAGAAAAAAGAAAAAAAAAATTAAGAAGTGTATTGTTACATAATCCAGGCTGGCCTAGAACTGCCTCTGTAGCCCAAGGTAGCCTCAGGCTTGGCTCCTCCTACTTCAGCCTCAGGAGAGGAGGACTGCAGTGTGCACCATTGCAGCAGCTGCCACATAATTCTTGTGAGGGCTTGCCCTGTGCATTGTGGGATGTTTAGTAGCTGGATGTGGCCAAGAAATTTCTCAGTAGTGAATGAAAAGAGACCAAAGACTTTGATAAATATTCCCCTGAATAAGGTGTGCAAACCTGTCACTAGTGAAAAACCAGCTGTACCCAAGGTTTTTGGAAAATAGAAAAGGATATGACTGCATCGTGAGCGGACGCTATTTTTATTTTTCTTGCCTCCTGTCAGCATCTTCTGATGATAGGATGTTCTGGGGGTCAATCTTGGGGTGCTCTTCTGGGGCCTCTTTCTCAAATGCCCTTTCAGGAAGCAAGCTGTAATGCTCAAGGAAATGACATTATAAAATCATCTTACACTCTGTGGTCTTCAGAAACCTTCACCAGTTCCACCCTATCTACCGTGTGACTTGACCACTGGTGCCACACCTTACCTCCCAGTCCCACCCCTGACAGCTCCTATCTGATTTTTAACCTATGGGCAGAGAGCAATTTCATGACATCAGTACTCTAAAAATATCATTAGATAAGAAAGCATCCTGACTTGCCTTGGGCTTGGACCTCTGGCAGCAGTGCTGAGGTCAGCGACAAGGAGGTCATCACAGTGTCCCAGGGCTGTGCTGCTGGCAGTGGAGGTTAAATGTAAACTCAGGGAATATCCAGAGGCCTGCCCACCGCCATGCCACACAGTGCTGGTGCTGGTGGGGAAAGACTCTCAGATACCTGCCCTCCATCCACCACAGCATGGACAGGCTGCCCACAGAGAGCTCAGCTCTGCCTGACACTGCAAGGCTTGGGTGGACTGTCGACACTCACAGAGGCCCTCCTGCCACCACTCCAAGTAGTTTAGAAGGGCAAAGATGTCCATAGACCTGCCTGGTCTATGCTGTCATGCCACATGGGCCCTGGACCAGCAGTAGACACCTAGAGACCTGCTTACTGCTATGCCATACAATGAGGGCAGAGAAGGTCACCCAGGGGCCTACCTGCAGTGAGAGCCACCACAGTGTGCAACTGTGTGGTGGACAGTCGGGAGAGAAAGAGAATCATCAGAACAGCTTGGGCATTGTGAAGGGAGAGGGAACTGGAGACAAGCGGGAGGAGAGGAACAGCCTGTCCTAAGAAAGCCAGCCCGGCCACTGGAGGCCATGGTGAGGCCGCATGGCACTATTGCTGAAGGCCATGTCTGGGTCTGGGGCTAAGCAGCAGCAGGGATCAGAGTCAATGTCCGTGGCTCACGTTACCGCTGGAGACCGTGGGGTGCCCCTGGTCTGGGCAGCTGCCTGAGACCACATGGATGTCCAGGAGCTGTGCAGAACTGGCCTGCCCCTCACTGTGAACAGTTGGGATGTGTGAAAGGGCCAGTTCTGCTGATCCAAAGCTGCATCATCTCCATGACACAGGGCAACAACAGGGTAATGAGGAGGAGTCCCAGTGAGGATCCTGTATTGATGGTGTCACAGAAGCCAGAGATCTTGGACCAGGCCAATGAGTCATTGCAATGAACATTTGCAAGTGAAGACGTGTGGACAGAGGGACATACTGTGGGGCACACCATGACACACTACAGCTTCCACTATGAGATGTTCTCTCTGCTATCTTTTTATTTGTTTTGTTTGTTTGACTTTTGTTTTGTTTTGGTTAGGTTTTTTTGAGACAGAGTTTCTCTGTGTAGCCTTGGCTGTACTGGACTCACTTTGTAGACCAGGCTGGCCTCAAACTCACGGAGATCTTCCTGCCTCTGCTTCCTGCATGCTGGGATTAAAGGTGTGCGCTACCACGCCCAGCTGATTTGTTTATTTTTGTGTGCATATATTTTTTTATTTTGGGGGGAGGTTGCAAGGACAGAGGGTGGATATGAAGGGACGGGGAGATGAGTGGGACTGGGGTGCATGATGTGAAACTCAAAAAAAATCAATAAAAAGTTAAAGAAAATAATAATCAAATAAAATTTATCCATCTGGAAAAAAGATGTTGGCCTCGTGATTAGTCTCACTCCAGTGATGTGCCCCCAAAACTGTGACTTTTTCCTCTTTGGAAACTTAATAAAAATATATACCTTTTAAGAGAAAAAAAAGAGAAAGAAATGAAAGCATAAGAACAGTATGTAGTTAACAAACTAAGAAAGAAAATTGACAATTATTACTAACCATGAAGGAGGCACTAGACTTCCCTGATGATTACAAGAAAGCATCATCACTGCCAATTTGCTCATGAAGAACTTCACTTCAAGGAAGCCAATATGGTTTGTTCCAGGCCAGATGACCCTAAGTGACAGAGTCAGAAGACAAAGTCAGGTGTGTTCGGCGTTAAAGATTTCCTGCTCACTACAGCTTTCCAAACTCTTCAGAGACTACCTTCGTGCCTGTGTTTGTGAACTTCTACGCCAACCGTTTGTCTTACTCAGGGTTTCTGTGGCTGCAACAAAACCCCATGACCAAAAAGCATGTTGGGGAGGAAAGGGTTTATTTGCCTTACATTTCGATACTGCTGTTCATCATTATAGGGTGTCTGGGCCGGTTGTGATGGTGCATGCCTTTAATCCCAGCACTTGGGAGGCAGAGGCAGAGGCAGGCAGATCTTTATGAGTTCACGGCCAGCCTGGTCTACACAGCAAGTCCAGGACAACCAAGGCTACATAGAAAAAACAAAATAAATAAATAAATAAATAAATAAATAAATAAAAAGGAAGTCTGGAGAGGAATTCAAACAAGGTAGGAACCTGAAGGCTGTAGCTGATACAGACAGAGGTCATAGAAACATGCTGTTATTGGCTTGTTCATCATGGCTGCTAAGTCTGCTCTCTTATAGAACCCAGGACCCCCAGCCCAGGAATATCACCACCCACAATGGGCTGGGCCTTCCCCCATCAATCACTAATTAAGAAAATACCTTATGCCTGGTGCAATGGTGCATGCTTGTAATCTCAGCACTTCCGGGAGGCAGAGGCAGGTGGATCTCCATGAGTTTCAGGCCAGCCTGGTCTACAAAGCGAGTCCAGAACAGCCCAGGCTACATAGAGAAAACAAAACAAAACAAAAACAAAAAACAAGGAAAGGAAGAAAAAGAGAAAAAGAAATGACTTGGGCTGCAGAGATGGCTGAGAGGTTAAGAGCACTGACTGCTCTTCCAGAGGGCCTGAGTTCAATTCCCAGCAATGACATGGTGGCTCACAACCATCTATCATGTGATCTAATGCCCTCTTCTGGTCTGCAGGCATATATGCAGGCAGAACATTGTATATGTACTAAATAAATTAATCTTTTCAAAAAGTCTTACTTTTGATCTCATGGCATTTTTTTCAGATGACTCTACCTTGTGTCAAATTCCCATAATGCTTGCCATCCCACCCTGTGAGTGTCCCTCGTGCTCCAGAACGGCTTGATGGCACACTTGTGCCAGCTGTCAACAGCCTCATTTGCATGTGTGGTATTCTCTGAGCACCCAGGTGTGAAGATGGCCAGAAAGCTTTGCACACTGCACGTAACTTTTCTGAATTTTCTCAGGCCCGACGGCTTCACTGAGATGGAAGAATGAGAAAATAGCTTTTGGACAACCTATTAAATGAGATAGTCACAAGGCCAAGTAGGGCATTTCCAGGAATACTAAACTGAAACTAGGAATCTCTTCCCATCACAGCTGGGAAAGGACAACACAGGAGATACGTATAAAAGGAAGTGGTTGCAATCATGAGGATACACAACTGAAAACTGAAATATGCTAGCCGGAAAAGAACATTCTTCAGAAGGGACTTGAGATAGAGAGTGTGTATGTCCAGTCCTAAAAAAGGTCTAACTGGAAGAGAAGTCATGAAAGTCCACTGATAAAGAACAAGATGACCATGGCGGTATACACCTGTAACCTCAGCACTCAGGAGACTGAGGCAGGAGGATGGTAAACTCAATAAAAACTTAGATGACATAGTAATTCAAGTCTACTCTGGGCTACATAGAAAGAGCCTATCTCAAAAAACTTAAAACAAACATCCTAGAGAGATGGCTCAGAGGTTAAGAGCACTGGTTGCTCTTCCTAAGGTCCTGAATTCAATTCCCAGCAACAACATGGTGGCTCACAATCATCTATAATGAGATCTGGTGCCCTCTTCTGGCATGCACGTGTGCATGCAGGCAGAACGCTATAATAAATAAATCTTTTTTTTATTATTAAAACAAACAAGAATAACAACTAAAGACCACAGGCTTCAGGAACAGACGCAGAGCAAACACCTGGTCCTTCAGCAGACACACAGTCCTGGAGATATTATTTCCAAGCTCTGTGAAATGGAGGGTTTTCTTAGTGTTAAAACACAAGCCTTTAGGCCTGATACCAAGGTCTGAATCAGGTGATGCCTCTCTGCAGAGCTCACTGATCAGAGTTAAGGAGCATTCTGTGTTATGACTTGACAGCTCTCAATTTATGGCACCTGGCTTCTCCCTGTTTTGTCACATGCTCTACAGTGCACTAAATCATATGAAGTTTCCCGCCCCCTCCAAAACTTTACAAAAAGTCAGACTTTTCCTTTGTTCTGGGGATTGTTGCAGGATACTTGATCACATTGTGAACCATAAGATTGTGTTGTTTCCTGGAAAAACCAGTTTCTAGTTGTGGTGTGGCTCGGTCCTAGTGCGCACCTTTAATCCAAGAGCTCTCTGCTTGAACTTGAACTAAATAAAATCAACCATAGATCAAGAGACAGAGGAAGCAACCAGTTGATAGGGAGTGAATGTAGGGGGGAAAAACATAAAGAGGAAGAGGAAGTCAGGAGGACGGATAGAGAGACACATAAGAAGTAGAAGGAGGGAGACTCAGTTTGAGGGATTTCTGAGAGTGTGTGGGGAAGGAGCATTGCTTTTGGGACATCGACTGAGAAGGAAAGGTCAGCTGGTTGCTTTCTCTGACTCTGAGCTAGCAGGCATTCACCCAGCATCTGGATCCCAAGTCTTTACTGGTAAAACTGAAAGACTGAGGTTTTGTTAAACAACAAGGGATGAGTCCAAGACTCTGCGTGGAGGTTTGGTCCAGAGGTGAATGAAGGCTGATACTCCTCGAAGAAGCTTACCTGGCTTACCCCCACCATCCCTCCCATGGTGTGCCCCCACCTACTCCCAGAGCTCTTTCTTATTTCAGTATGACTGAGTCTTTGCTCTGAGCTTTAGAGGGAAACCCCCTTTCCCCATTAAAGTCTTACTTCTTCCACCTTGAGGCTGAAGGTGGCCTTGGCTGCCTCCTAATAAAACTCATTAAAGAGAACTACAAGTCAGCTTCTACTATAGCCTTTGTTTTGTTTTCTTTTTTAAACAGTATTTATGTTGTAAACATTAATAAGGCAGTGCACGAATAAAGGTTCACTTAAAAGCTGACTGACTGGTAGGCTTGAATAGGAATGGCCCCGTAGACTCATGTTTGAATGCTTGGCGGAAAAGGAGTGGCAGTATTAGGAGGTGTGGCCATGTTGGAAGAAGTGTGTCACTGGAGGAGAAGGCTTTGAGGTCTCCTATGCTCAAGCTCCACCTAGTGTGGCACAGTCTCCTTCTGCTGCCTGTGGATCAAGATGCTCTCAGCGCCTTCTCCAGAACCATGTCTGCCTGCATCACACTGTTTCCCACCATGGCGATAATGGACTAAAGCTCTGAAACTAAGCCATCCGCAAGTGAATGTTTTCCTCTATAGGAGTTGCCATGGTCATAGTGTCTCTTCACAACAATAAAATCCTAAGGCATTGACATCTATTCTCTTTAGAAGTACTGTCATTAAAGACTAGAAAAGTCAAGTTGGCTGCTCTTAGCTTCCAGTATCAACTGTGTTTATAGCCGCAGATTGAGAAGGGTAGATGAGTGGTGTAAACTTTGATTGGTTCTCTGCTCCTGCACCATCTCTGCCTGTTCTTTTTGTTGTTTTTGTTTTTGAGACAGGGTTTCTCTGTGTAGCCTTGGCTGTCCTGAACTCGCTTTGTAGACCAAGCTGGCCTCGAACTCACAGTGATCCGCCTGCCTCCACTTCCGGAGCGCTGGGATAAAGGCGTGAGCCACCATGCCCATCCTGTTCCTTCTTCTCTGTTGTTCTGTTTCTCTTCCTCCTAACACCCTGACCACCATTTCAGTGGATCCCTGTGATATTACTTTATCAGCCCCTCTAAGATTTCCTGGTTATAACCACTTCCCCATGAACCGAGTCTCCCTAGACACTACAGGCAGATGCCACCTCCAGGGGAGGGCAGGCCTGTGAGGAAAAGCAACCACAAAGAATGAGTCAGGGAGGATGGCCGAGTTAAAGAGATTCTGGTTTGGGACATCTCAGCTAGGTCCAAACAGCAGCATAGCCCGCCTAGCCTGAGAACCTCACCAAGGAAATCAAAGGTCACCATCCCCAACCTTCTAGAAATGCAAATGGCCTGGGCTTTGTGGATCACTAACTCCGGAATGTAAGTCTGTCCACAGGTCACTTTTCTTCAGAGCAGCAACAGTCTGAAGAGGTCTACTGAGAAAGGGGTGGGGTGGGGGGAGTACTAGGCAGCTATTTCTAAGGAAGCCAAGACCTTCGACATAGTGAGGGACTTAAACTACAAGGGAAGGTTTGTCTCTAACTGCCTAAGTAGGGAAGGGAAGGGAAAGAGGAAATTTGATTTTTTGGCCCAACGGTGGATTCACATAACCTTGAACAAAGTACCACCAGGTCTCTGGACTTTAGGAAATGATGCCAACACATGGGTATTCTTTCTCAGATAGGGGTGTCTCTTAAAAATAAGGTGTGCTGTCCCACTCTAAGTGTACCCACCCTGGAAGGAGGGGAGACAGTCTAAAGTGACACGTGTGTACCTATCATACTATTGAAACAATGAAATTAAAAATTCCCTGGAATCCTAGGCTGAGGGGAGAAAGCTTTAGTGCCAGGCACAAGAGGAGCTTGCCTCCAGGAAAGGGTACATTCTTGACTGGTGATTGATGTGGGAGGACCCAGCTCCTCCTGGGCAGTGCCACCCCAGGGCCAGTGGTCCTGGGAGCTATAAGAAAGCAGGTTGGGCAAGCCATTAGGAGCAAGCCAGTAAGCAGGACTCCTCCATGGCCTCTGCATCAGCTCCTGTCTCCAGGTTCCTGCCTTGAGTTCTTGCCCTGACTTCCCTGGATGGTGGACTGCAAGCTGTAAGATGATAAACCCTTTTCTACCCAAGTTGCTTTTAGTCATCTGGTGTTGGCACTGCCATAGAAACCCTAGCTAGGATGTCCCTCTTCCCAGTGTGCCCAGACTAAATACATCTCCCTACCCCGTTTCACCTACCACAGTCTTTCCTCTTCTCTTCCTCCTCCCCTCTCTCCAAAAGCTTTAACTGTTGCAGATCATCCCGAGAGCCAAAGGGTGGCTATCCAGCATCTGCAGTAAGTTCAGTGCAGCCCGAGACTCTTTGCCTGACCCCAGCAGAGCGAGCAATCACCGTGCTGCAGCACAGCGACCTTTTCATATTGCAGAGAATATGGAGCAGCTGGTGCTATTCATGAATCCTAGGACAGATGTGTGCACCTTCCCTGTGACTCATCCCATCCAGCACTTTGGCTACCCTGGTCAACATGGTAGGCTGGCTGTAGCTCATGTCCGTACTGGCAACCATCTGGTAAAGACTGTTACTTGTTTCTCTAGTTGGCATAGAGGAGATGGAGAGTCAGGCTTGTTGGACCCGCCAGGGACCAGCTCTTACCTTATAACCCTCTGGCAGCACTGTTTGCTGAGCCAGGAGAAAAGCCACGTGTTAGGTGTTTGTTCTCAGACACACATGCAGAGGGAAGGTTGAAGGGTCCCACACAGATGCTGGAATCACCTTAACCGGAGCCTTTGTCTGGCCTGTGTCACCTGCTCTCCAGGTGACAGCACTATTCAGTAAGGCAGAGAAACCGGTGTGTGACCTCAACACTCCTGAGGTCCAGTCCTTTGTAAGAGCGCCTGGTGGGTACAACTGGGGCCTTGCCCTTCCTTCTCCTCATCAGTTTTGGGGTTCTTTGAGCTATTTGGGTCTTTCTTAAGCTAATCTGAGTCTCTACCGCTTGTCTGACAGTAAGAACGGCTCCTTGCCTGAACCTCTGGGGCTCCGTTTGGGGATATTTGTGGTCCATCTTCTCTTTGGAAGCTTTTTTTTTTTTTTTTTTTTTAAGTAAACTGGGGCTCTGTTGAACTCTTCAGGTGTCTGATGTTTTGTGATAGGCTTTTCTTCCTGAGCTCTTTTGAATTACTCTGGAATTTGGTACACTACTTAGGCATCTACCTAAATTGTTTTAGTAAATAGCAAGGAAGGGATGGAAAGTGCCAAACAATAGTGTTGAGGAAACTGTGATTTCTCTGTACGGTCCTAGGATAATTCTAGCTGAACAGTTGCAAACTTATGATAAGTTATCTAAGAAGGAGCCTGAATTGATGTAATTGTTTTTGTGGGTGTCACGTTGTGTCTGAAACAGCACAAGGCAAAAGTTAATCTGCTCCTAGAGCTCCTAAAATAACTGACTTGCATTTTTTTCCACTTACTATATATTAAAATTACTATTCTTGGTAGACCATATTAAAAATGTGTATGTGTGTGTGCTTGTGCACTTGTGTGCTTGTTTGTGTGTGTGCCTGTGTGTCTTGAGGGTGATTTTTGGACTACATTGATGCACAGATACTGTTGCTTCTGTCTATTCTGCTTTTACTCTTTCCTTTCTCTACTCACCGCTTCTTTTGCAAAAGTTGTTAGCTAAAATGAAAGCACTTGAGAGTCAGCTGAGGCTGGGAATATAGCTCAGTGGCAGAACTGAAGAAAGAAAGAAAGAAGAAAAGAAGAAAGGAAAGAAAAGAAAGAAAGAAAGAAAGAAAGAAAGAAAGAAAGAAAGAAAGAAAAGAAGGAAGGAAGAATAAGTTAACTGTAGAATTTGGGGCTGAAAGGGGAAAGTTACTCAAGAATTTTATCTTGCTCTGCCAACTAGAATATAGATAGTGAAATGTTCATTTGGCCAGGCAGTGGTGGCTCAAGCCTTTAATCCCAGCACTGGGAGGCAGAGGAAGACACATCTCTGAGTTCAAGTCCAGTCTGGTCTACTGAATGAGTTTCAGGGTTGCCAGGGCTGCACAAAGAAATGTTAATTTTGAGTTTCCTGTTGATTTAATGTCATTTCTTAAGAACTTATCTTTAATTCTTATTTGTGCATATCTGTGTTGTCTGTATGAGTATATGCCATGTGTGTGGTATGTGTGTGGGTGCATATGGGAACCAGAAGAGTGTGTCAGGTTCCCTGGAGTTGGAGTCACTGGTAGTTGTGGGTGTTGGGAAGTGAAATCAGTTTCTCTGGTAGAACAAGAAACACCCTTAACTGCTAAGTCATCACACCAGCCTCAATGGTAATTCTTAAGAATCACACGCATACCATGAAATCACCTCACACCCCTCAAGGTTGAGGTCTAAAAACAAAAGGAGGCCATTTATGTTCCTTTCTTTGGCTCTCAGACTATTGAAACAATGGACCTCAAAGAATTAGAATTTCCCCAAGAATCCCACGCTTGGGGGAAGGAAGCCCCCATGGCAGCCAGAGGAGGAACTTGTTTCCCAGGAGAAGGTTCCACACAATCCTGATAGTTATCAGACCGTCTTGCTGGACAGGCAGAAGAGCAGATCAGGGGTGGGTCAGAGTGGACGGACCCTGCCCTTAACCAGAACTAATTATGCATACTCTTTGACTTCTATTTACATATAAACTTCATGTTAGTAACCTGAAGGTGGATATGGGGGTAACTAGTCCCCCTCATTTGTTCCTCTTTCCAGTGTGGCCACATTGAATCAATCTTCTCTCTCTCTCTCTCTCTCTCTCTCTCTCTCTCTCTCTCTCTCTCTGCTTTTTATATTACTTGTTTCTTTAATTGGTATATTTGAGATGAGTGGCTGAGCTAAGCCAAAGCATTGAATCTTTAAAAAAAACTCTGGTAACATTCTTGGGGAGGAAAAACCGCATAGCAATAATACAATAAGGAGATTTTAATTGTATATTATTTGGTTAACGTTAAGATTTTTAAGTCCTTTCATTTCTCGATCAGCTTGACTTTAAATAGGTAAGTTTTAATTTATTTCTAGAGCCTGTTTTCGAAGAAAATCAACATCTATGTAGTCAGTGCAAAATCTGTAACTTAACGAAACATTTACCTTGTTTCTGGGAAAACTGGGATACCCTTCCAGGGATTCATTAATTACAAACAACAACAATAATAATAATGGACTTGAAAGGCAACTTGATGACACTCTTTAGAGCTTGAGAGAAAAACAAGCTAGGTAAGCTGTAAATCTTGGAGGCTTCCTAGAGGAA
>OU015747.1:123508004-123549623 GCA_907169655.1 Acomys percivali
ATTAGTTGATTGGCTTTCTAGAAACAATGTATAGTCTACATATAATATCTATATAGTCTTGGCTGTCGTGAAACTCACTACATGGACCAGGCTCTCAGAGATCTGTCTGCCTCTGCCTTTGGAGTGCTGGGATTAAAGGTGTGAACCATCATGCCTGGCTTTATTTTATTATTTTTATTAGTGCGTGCGCATGCGCTTACCGGAGGTTGGAAGACAACTTGCTGGAATTGATTCTCTCTCTCTCCATCGTGTGGTGCCCTGGTAACCAAACTTGCATCTGCAGGCCTGGCCACAAGTGCCTTTACTATCTGAGTCATCTCACTTTCTCAGGGCCTAATTTTGTTTTTTTTTTAAGTCCGAGTCTCTATGTAACTCTGGCTTGCGTGGAACTCTCTATATAGACCGGGGCTGGCCTCAAACTCAGAGACTCACCTGCCTCTGCTTCCCTAGTGCTGGGATCAAAGATGTGCCTGGCTCAAGATATTTTTTAAAAGGAGTTAAGTACTGGGGTTGTGAGAAAAGAAGGTATTCAGGGAAAGAAAATAAGATATGCCTAAGACATGGGTGTGGACTTCTCCAAGACAAGCAAAGACGTGGCCAGGCGCGAGTGTGTGCTCCTCAAAGGAGAATGGCAGTCAAGTGCTTTAGGATTTATCATATACTCCAGTTCGGTGGCTTTCAGGTTGTGTCTCAAGAGGTGACAGAAAGTTCACCCCCCCCCGACTTTTGCTAAGTGAGATTTTGAGGTCGTTGTGGAGGTGTCCTGTTCAGAAGACAAAACCCGAAGCCATTAGAATTATACAAGGACTTTGGACATGTCCTTTCCTGTAAGTGAGATTTCTGCTGTGACGCCAGAAAATCGTAGGCTTGTGGTTAGAAGAGGGGAAAACCGGCAGCTGCTGGTTCTTTGCTAGCGATCCACTTCCGGTTGTGGGGCTTCTTCCGGATCTGATCTTCCCTGAGATTCTGCCTGTTTTTTAATCCTGCCTAAGGATGCACTAGCTAAAATAAAACAAAGTAGTATTTCCATTTCCTTTTTGTTTGTTGATTGGTTTTGGATTTTTGTTGTTGTTTGTTGTTTGTCAAGACAGGATTTCTCTGTACAGGCCTGGCTGTCCTGGAACTCACTCTGTAGACCAGGCTGGCCTTGACCTCTCCGCCTGTCCCTGTCTCTCATTGCTGGGATTAAAGGTGTGTGACACCACCTCCTGGTTCCCATTTTTTTCCCCCAAGAGTTGAGTCTTCATTTCCCTATCAGGATCTCTTGACTATTTTGTGTCTGAGTAAAAGCAAGAATTCCAGTTTTATAACTAATTTTTGGTTTTTGGGGTTTTTTTGTTTTGTTTGTTTTGTTTTGTTTCCAAGACAGATTGTCTCTAGGATAGCTTTGGTTGTCCTGGACTCACTTTGTAGACCGGGCTGGCCTCGAACTCGCAGAGACCCACCTGCCTCTGCCTCCTGAGTGCTGGAATTAAAGGCATGCCCCACCACCACCTAGCACTAATTTTTACATGATAAAAGCTTTGCTTGTTCTTTTACCTGTCCAACATCAACTAAAGACCTTCATTTGGAGTTTCGGGAGAGAAAGAATACACTTTCTTTCTTTTTTAATATTTTCTATTAATTTATTCATTTAAACACTTTACAGTCTGATTGCAGTCCCCTCCTTCCTCCCCTCCCAGTCCTACCCTCACACAAGCCTCCCCCCATCTTCTCTGAGGAAAGGAGGCAGAATATCACTTCCTACAGTGTCTAGAAATTATCTATGATGTCAGCCGTGTGGGGTAGAGATGCGAGGTCCAGCTCCCCAGTATGTCACCCACAACATCCAGAGGAACTCGATTCCTCTTTTAGAAACTGTAACTCAAGTCAATCAATCAGGGTTTCAAGGCTTTGGCCCAGACAAGAATTTCAGGACTAGTCTGAGGACAGGGTATAGTAAAGAAATTTAGCATAGACTTTAGCGTGACGGCTAAGAGGAAGCCGGGCAGCGCAGAAGCAACAAGACACGTCTAAAAGCAGGAGCGTGGGATTGCCTGAGAGCCCTTCCTTGCCTTCGCAATATTCAAATACACCATTTGAGGGGGATTGTAAGATCTGCTAAGGAATGTAAATGAGATGGGGTGCGGTGGGGCGCTGACAGGATTTCACAGGATATAGGTCTGCATCACCTGAATACGTGGCGGTAAGACATCTTTACTGTAAACCAAGTTGACTGTCCCAATTGAGATTCTCAGGAAACATCTAGAGAAATGAGTGAGGCCCCGATGCA
This sequence comes from Acomys percivali, assembly GCA_907169655.1. Taxonomy (NCBI): domain Eukaryota; kingdom Metazoa; phylum Chordata; class Mammalia; order Rodentia; family Muridae; genus Acomys; species Acomys percivali. Next base: position 123,510,277 of record OU015747.1, read on the forward strand.
AGATCGTATGTACACACTCCTCAAGCTTAGTTCCCTGCTGTTTTAAAATAAAGTGTCTCTACATAAAAGGATGTCCTTTTTGTGCTGACATCCTTCACAGTTGCATCTAGCCTAATTACTTAACTTTACAAATGAGGAAACAGACGCAGGGAAGGGAAGTGGTTTGATGCCCCATGAAACTGAAACCAAAACCTGGATTTCCTTCCTTCTAGAGCAACATTCCTCTCATAGCGGGGCACTGCAATAACAGTCTTCTGTTCTGAAACTTTAAAATTTGGCTATTTCAAAGAAGTGATAAATGCGTCAGGAGACTGGTATTATACACTTATAGACCAGCGTGGAAACATCACAGGGTGCCCATAAGTACATAGAGCTTTTCTTTTTTATATACCAGTTAAAAGATAAAACCAAGTTTTAAAAATTATTTAAAAATCATTTTAACCTTCATTTTATTTATCTATTTATTTATCTTAGTTTTTTGAGACAGGGTTTCTCTGTGTAACAGCCCTGACTGTCCTGGAGCTCACTCTGTAGACCAGGCTGGCCTCGAACTCACAGAGATGCACCTTCTTTTGCCTCCTGAGTGCTGGGATTAAAGGTGTAAGGCACCACTGCCCGACCTTTTCATCTTTATTTTATGTATATGGGTGTTTTGCCTGCATGTATATATGTGCAGCATGTGTGTGCAGTACCTTTGGGGCCCGAAGAAAGCATCAGACCTTCTGGGACTGGAGTTACAGATGGTTATGAGGCACCATGTGGGTCTGAGAGCCAAACCCAGCTCCTCTAGAATATCAGCCAGTACTCTTAATGGCTGAGCCATCTCTCAAACCCCCTGAAACTAACTATTAAAAAAAATATATTATGCCAGGTGTGGTGGCACATGCCTTTAACCCCAGCACTCAGGAGGCAGAGGCTTGTTGTGAGTTCAAAGCCAGCCTGGTCTACAAAGTGAGTCCAGGATAGCCAAGGCTACACAGAGAAACCCTGTCTCAAAAAACAAAACAAACAAAAATTTTGTAGGATCTGGAGAGATGGTTTAGGGCTTAAGGGCATGTATTCCTCTTGTGGAAAACCCAAGATTGGTTTCCACGGCCCACATCTGGTGGTTCACAACTGCCTATAATTCTATCTCCAGGAGATCTGATGCCTCTGGCTTCTAAGAGCACTTGCACTCACATGCATGCACGCACACACACACACACACTCATTTGTCCATGCATTCAAAAGTGCACATGCATGCACACATACATAATATAAAATAATAAAAATAAATATACATTTAAAAATTACTTTCAAATGACTTTGTAATTTGAGCAGAGTCTAACTGTGCTCTAATGTGGCACAACATAAGGTAGGCTGGTCATAAGACAGTCTAAGAGGTAGAGTCATCATAGTCAGGAAAGTTTTCATATGGCAACAGGCTTTATTATTTGAATACTCACAGGCAAAGTAAACCAGCTATGCCTTAAGGTCATACACCACTATATGTATTTAAATCCTTTACCATTTTCTTCTCTTACTTCCATCTGTCTCTTCCTAGTTGTGGGAGTTGTTCTCAGCTGGTTCCCATGACTGCATTTCTGCCTCTAGGTGTAACTGTTTCCGGATCTCTCTGTGTCCAGAAACTGACTCTACATTCATTTTCCTCCTGTTTCTAAGAGTCGATGTTAATGAACTTGAATGTCTTCCTTGGTGTCTTCTTTTCACTTTTCCAGCATCTGCTGTCATGTCTCACCCCACGCACCCCACAGCTGGTCTGGAACTCACTGTGTGGACCAGGCTGCCTTCAGCCTCACAGAGATTCCCCCTGCTTCTGCTCCTAAGTGTTAGGATTAAAGGTGTGTGCCACCATATCCAGCAATATCTTTCTTTCTAATTCCCTCTCCGGAGGCTCTCGCCTACCCTTTACCCTATTTAATATCTCTGTGTCTCTGGGACTAGAGGGATAAAGGCTCAGTTAAGAGTGCTGGCTGCTCTTCCAGAGGATCAGGGTTCAATTTCCAGCATCCACATGGCTGCTAACAACTGACTGCAACTCCAGTTCCAGAGGCTGTGGTGCCCCCTTCTGGACTGCATGGGTACTACAGGCACCTGCTGCACACCCATAGACAAAAATAAATAACATATTCATGTTTTTACCACCCTATTCCTCATTAATAATATCTTCATGTCTTTAACTACCCTGTTCTTCATTCTATATCGCCAGTTTTCTATTTCTTTTCCTCACTTGCTAGACACATAAAGTGAACTTTTTTTTTTTTTAATTAAAATGATTCTGGTACTTACTAGATTTATAACTGTGCTCACATAGTTTGCTATGAAAATTAAAATAAACATGTGGAACAATTGCTTAAAAGACAATTAAAGATAAGTGGAGTGGTGTCTGTACTCCCAGCTCAGGGAAACTTGAGTAAGGGGCTCTCAAGTTGGAGGCTAGCCTGGTCTACATAGTGAGACCTTGTCTCCACAAAACAAGGCAATCAAATATCTTTGTGTCTTTTTGTAGACATTAACTGTTAGTTCCTTTGTGAGCGAGGGTGGGGGGGGTGTCATTTTTTCTTAACCAGATATTTGTTAAGATACAAAGTTGGCTAGGTGAGTAGAGCATGCCTTGTAGAGCCTATACTTGGGAGGCTCAGGCAAAAAAAAATCACAGTGAATTCAAGGTCATCTTGGCCAATATATATATAAAGACCTTGAAACCAGAAGGGCATCTTAGCAAACGTAGTGTGCTTCCTCATTTCACAGATGTAAATACTGAGATCTGGTCAGACCTGACTTCTCACCTTGGTTAAACAGCCAGGTCTGGAGTTCCTGAGCTTCACGTCAGTGTTCTCTCTTTCTCAGTATCTCTCTTCCAGAAGGAGAGTTTTGCTAAGGGGTCATGGCTTATGCCTGGAATTTCAGCACTTAACAGGCTAAAACTGGAAGATCCCTGTGAGTCCAAGGTCAACCTGGGCTACAGAGTGACATCCTGTTTTTTGGTTTTTGGTGTTTTTGTTGTTGTTGTTGTTGTTGTTTTTAATTGGAATTTCTTTCTTTTTCATTTTTCCAGACAGGGTTTCTCTGTGTATGTAGCCTTGGCTGTCCTGGGCTCACTTGTAGACCAGGCTGGCCTCGAACTCACAGTGATCCACCTGCCTCTGCCTCCCAAGTGCTGAGATTAAAGGTGTGTGCCATCACTCCTAGCAAAAAAAATTGGAATTTCTTATCCTTTGAGTAGATATTAAGGAAATGCCTATATATTCTATGGCTTCCTTTGGCTCAGTGCAGCAACTCAAGACCTGCTTAAGCAAACAGGAGATGTACTTTAAATTAAAGATATCTGAATTGGGTGCCTCAGAAGTTCCTGGACACACCAAAACCACATTCTATCCTTAATTTTTGTCATTGTTGTCATTTGTTTTTATTTTTGTTTTTGTTTTTTTGCCTCTGACCTTGGTGTTCACCTCAAAGTTCCAAGCTGAGTGCATCACTAAACTATATGTCGAGCCCGGGTGTGGTGATGCACGCCTTTAATCCCAGCACTCGGGAGGCAGAGGCAGGCAGATCACTGTGAGTTCGAGGCCAGCCTGGTCTACAACGCAGTCCAAGACAACCAAGGCTAACACAGAGAGACCCTGTCTTGGAAAAAAAAAAAGATGTTTAAAATATATCTCAAGCCCTTGGATTTGGGAGGCATAGTCTCACTATGTAGTCCGTACTGGCCTTGAACTCATGGTGCTCCAAAGTGCTAGGATTACAGGTGGTACTATCACAGCCAGCATCAGTCTTTTTGTAGACTAGGCTGGCCTTGAACTCACACAGATACGCCAGCCTCTGCCTCCAGAGCACTGAGATCAAAGGTGTGCGCCACCACGCCCACCTTAACAGCTCTCAGCGGAATCTGAAACACAATCAACCATTCTTGTTCCATAGAAGAAAGAGACTCTCCCAAACATGGCGCTCTTTTCTACCTGGTTGATTTGATTAGGGCAATGCTTTCCTTTCTTCCACATGAATAATAAAAGCTGGAGCAGTGCCCCATTCTCCGAGGGACGTAGATCCCCGAGGAGCCACCATTCCACATAGGGATAAAGTCGACTACTGAATAAAGTCAGGATTGTACTAGAAGGGAGGAAGATGGGTAACAAATCAAATTCTGCTGAATCAGCTGGATTATAGAACTGTTGAATTGGCAAGAACGCCGAAATCATTACAGATTCAAATTCAACAAATCCGTGCTTCTTGCATACGTTGGTGTTCCTCTGTAACTGAGCTGAGAACGGTTCCTTGCTGTTCTAACCTCCAGCAAACTTCTGCATGTGGAAGGGAAGGCATGGGTAACCTCTGACTTTCTTGTTTCTACTTGGTGTCAGCTAAATGCTTCTTCTTTAAAAACTTTTTTTTTTTTTTTTTGTGAAGAGAATGAAAGTTCTGTTGTTCCTTTTATATACCAACAAACAAAACAAAAACAAAGACAACAAGAAACTGCAAATTAATTGTCCTGGACTCCCTTTGTAGACCAGGTTGGTCTCGAACTCACAGAGATCCACCTGCCTCTGCCTCTGCCTCTGAGTGCTGGGATTAATGGCATGAGCCACCACCAGCACCTGGCGTTTGTCTTGATTTTTGAGATTTATTTCTTTTTATGTGAGTGTTTGCCTGAACCATACTCCCTTGTGTAGCACATGCACGCAGTAATGCCCTCTGAGGCCAGAAGAGGGCATTGGATCCCCTGGGACAGGCATTATGGATGGTTGCAGGCTGCCATGTGGGTGCTGGGAATTAAGCCTGTGTCTTCTGGAAGAGCAGCAAATGCTCATAAGTACTGAGTCTCATAAGTACTGAGCCGTCTCTCCAGCTCCTGTGTGGGCTTTTTAGCTGTCCTGATGATTATAATGCGGTGGAAGGTGAAAATGTGTAGCTCCCAACCCTTGTCGTAAAGGCAGATTTATTTTTCTGGAGCTTCTACTCTTAGAACTCTAAGCTACCGTGTAAGAAGTCCAGCTGCCACATGGTGCTGCTACCTGTGGGCTCTCCAGTTGACACTTACAGCTGAGCTCAGACTTCAAGCTTTCCTAGCCTGGATACCAGGTGTATTGGGAAGAAACCTCTTTGGGATCCCAACCTCCAACTGTCTGAGTCCTCTGAGAGGACCTGGGTTCAGTTCCCAGCACCCACAGGGCAGCTCACAACAGCTCAAGCTCCAGTGCCAAGGGGTCCCAACTCCCTCTTCTGACCTCTACTAGCATGGCACACATGCAGTGCACAATTAAACCTACAAAGAAAACACCCACACACAAAACAAAAACAAGTAATGCAATGTTCTAACCAGTTACGTACTTACTTATTAAGGAGTGAGTGTGCCACTGTATGCATACGGGGGTCAGAAGACAACTCTGTGGAGCCAGCTCTCCTCCCTCCACCTTTGTATGGGTTCTACGAGCCAAACAAAGGTCAGCAGGCGTGTGCAGCACGCAACTTTAACCCACCGAGTCCTATCATCAGCTTTGTTTTTTATTTTCACTCCTTTCTCTTCCTTTTTCAGGCAGGGTCTCATGGAGCTTTGCTGACCTTGAATTCCCAATCCTCCAGCTTCTGTATCCCACGTGCCCGGATAGCAAGCATGCCCTACACACTCAGCTCTCAGAATCCGTTTTTTTGTTTTTTTGTTTTTTTTTTAAATAAAAATAAGCCTGATCATGGTGAGGCAGCAAATACAGCAGAATAGTTAAACACATTTAATGCCCTTCCAAAGGACCCAGGCTCAGATCCTTGAACCTACACCAGGCAGCTCGCAACTGCCTGTAACTTCAGTTCTGAGGGATCTAACATGCACGCCGCCCCCCCCCCCCCCCCCTGAGGTCACCCCCAGGCATGTGGTTCACAAAAAAATAAATCTAAAAAAAAAAAGAAAAGAAAAAGCATGCAGCACTCACAACTTAATGTTACTCTACAGCGGAGACTCTTTTATTAGTTCCTGGGAGCTCTCAGAGTTAAGGAGTAGAATGCACAGCACTGTTTCCTCTGGGATCCCCCTGGCCAGTGTTAGCTCAATCCTCACTAGATGCCGCACCACACCATGGCCTGAGTATTGGGAACAAAGTCATCGAACAAAATGAGTAGACCCCTGGGGCTGGAGAGACGGCTCAGTGGTTAAGAGCACCACCTGCTCTTCCTGAGGTTCTGAGTCCAATTCCCAGCACCCATATGGTGGCTCACAGCCATCTGCAACGTGATCTGATGCCTTCTTCGGCAGATAAAGCACTGATATATAATAAATAAAATAAATAAATCTTAAAAAAGAAAATGAGTAATCCCCATAGCCTCCAAGGCCTCCTGTTCATGATGTGATGCGTGACAATGTCGAGTTCCAGAGGTCAGCTGTGTCACAGCTGTTACGGTTTAAATGTGCAATGCCACCCACAAGCCCTCGGCCCCTAACCAGCGGCAGTCCTTTAGGAGGTGCTGGAACCTTTAAGAGATGATGTCTAGCTGAAGGAAGTGGCTCGGTGAAGGGGGTTGGGGTTGGGGGGGTAGCCTTTAAAGTTTGTAGCTTCACTCTACTTCCAGGTTCCTCTGTCTTAGCTCTCTTCTCTGCCAAGCCAGTGCCAGCTGCATACTCCCACTGATGTAGTGCCGCCTGCAGACGCACCTTCTTCACTGTGGTGGACTGCGTCCTATGAAACCGTAAGCCAAAACAAATCCTTTGGTCATAGTGAGGAGAAAAAAAAGAGACTAATACCACAACTGAGTCCGGAACATGAAGGAAAGCCTCAACTTCCCATCTTCTACCTCTCCCACTAATCAACAGGTATGGCTCCACATACCAGACCACCAACTCTGTCTGAACTGTTTCATTTAAATTCCGCAACCCCTTGGGGTTACTGTTATTACGCTAGCCCCACGTTTACAGAGAAGGAAACTGAGGCCTATAAGGCTTAAATAAATGGTAAAGTTGAGATTTGATCCCAGGCTCATTTGAGACGAGATGTCACATGAACAAGAAGTCTGGGGGCTGGAGAGATGGCTGTTCTAACAAAGGTCCCGAGTTCAATTCCTAGCAACCACATGGCCGCTCACAACCATCTATAAGAAGATCTGGTGCTCTCTTCTGGTCTGTAGGCAGAATACTGTATACATAATAAAAAAGAAAGAAAGAAGCCTGTGCTTCTTTTTTAAAAGATTTATTGATTGTATATATATATATATATATGAATACTCTATCTACACGTACCCTTGCATGCCAGAAGAGGGCATTAGATTACATTAGAGATGGGTGTGAGCTACCATGTGGTTGTCGGGAATTGAACTCAGGACCTCAGAAAAAACAGACAGTGCTCTTAACCACTGAGCCATCTCTCTCTTCATCTTTTGGGGTCCAACTAGCACATGTTCTTCCATGTAGACCTTTCATCTAATGGACCAGCCACTGCCTTCTCTGTGCATATGTAGTATTTATTTATTGATTTATTTTTGTTTTTTTGAAACAGAGTCTTTCCGTGTAGCCCTGGCTTTCCTGAACTCACAGCGATCCACCTGCTTCTGCCTCCCAAGCGCTGGGAATAAAGGTGTGCGCAACCACCACCTGCCTGTATCATGTAGTATTTCAAAAGCACTCTCGTACTTCCCACAGCACTTCAGATTCTTACCTGGTGGTCTCTTTCCAGGAATCCATAAGTCTTGTGGAATAGCAACTGATTGACTTGTGTAATCTCAGTAGTTTGTACTTTGAATTCCAGTACTGAAGGAAACAAAGAAAGAGGAAAAAAAGGGGGAAAGAGAGGAAAAGAATGAGAGGGAAGAGGAAGGAGAAAGCACAAAAAGTGAAGCTAATCATGTGTTCACAGATCCCGTGTAAGACATCGCAAGTCCAGCTACGCCTCGGTGGGAAAAGTTATTTTTACCTAACTCTGTAATTTTAATCCTTGCAACAACCTCAATAACATTCCATTTAAGGACTAATACTCAGTCCTTCTGGTCTAGCTGTTGGCGATCTGAGTGAGCATGGGCCCGATAAGCTCACATATTTGAATACGTGGTCCCCAGCTAGTGGAACTGCTTAGGAAGGATGAGGAGGTGTGGCTTTGGTGGAGGAGGTGAGTCACTGGAGGTGGGCTTTAAGTTTCAAAAGTCCAAGTTTCCAGCATTCCTCTCCACCTCCCACCTGCAGATTAGGCTGTGAACTCTCAGCTTCTGCTCATGTGCCACGCCTGTCTGCCTGCTGCCTTGATGGTCATGGACTTACCCAGTGGAACTCCAATAAACTCCTTTTTCTTTAAGTTGCCACGGTCATGGTGTCTTATAACAACAATAAAAAAATAATAACTCAGATATCACCTATCTTGGGCTCCTTTATCTTCTCCTGTGCACACTTTCCTCTCTTTCCTGTGAAGCATATGCCCATGTTACTAACAGCTTTCTCCTTTATTTGAGGGTGTCGAGAAAAGATGAGTCAGAGACGAAATTGAAACCTCAAAGAAGGAAAACTAAAATGAAGCCTTATGCCACAAACAAAACAGCAGAAAGCTACCAGGAAATTGAAGAACAGAAAGTGCCTGGGAACACACATCCTTTACCTTAGAGACTGCCCACAGGCCTATAAGCACCTTTTTTTTTTTTTTTTTTTTTTCCTGTTTCAGGTTTTCTACCTAGGCGTCAAAGCGCTGTAGCAAAGAGCATTAAGATTTCAGAGTCTCGGCTGTGTTTTGTGCAATGTGACTCTATTGAGCAACATTAGAATGTCTGGGTCACGCCCATTGTCCGTCTTCATTAAACATCTAAGCCATGGGCCAGTTAAGGAGGGTCTGCTGCAAGATCTCGAGTAGGATTGGGTGGCAATGGGCAACTGTGGAGGAATTTTAATCCAGCAACATGGCTACTCAACAAGGTATCCCATCCAAAGACCTAGGTCTGTGTGATCTGGCTGGCATACAGACACACCCTTAGTCCACATCTTTAATCCCAAGCAATGACATCATCGAGGGGCAGACAAAGTGATGAATCAGAGAGAGATTTGACAAAACGAGTCAGAGATCGGACAGTCAAGAGAACTACGGGAAAGGGAGGCTACTTAAGAGCAGTACAGGGAGAGAGAGTAGAGCTGAGTGGATGCAGTTCAGTTGCGTGCAGCTGAGCTCAGCTGAGTTCGTGCAGTTCCCTTCTGTCCTGTTCAGTTTGTGCAGTCAGTGCAGTTCACTTCATGGAGTTCCGAGGCAGTTTTTCCAAGCAGAGCAATTCAGTCAGAAGCTGAGAGAAGCCAGATTAAATCAGTCATCTTGGGGAGCAGTTTGAGTCAGAACAGCTGAGTTGAACCAGCCAGCCACAGTTCAGAAAGAACTAGAAAGGGTGAACTTATTCAACAGTGAAGTCTCAGAAACATTCCAGGTCTAGGTTAGCAGACAGAGGCTGGCGGCTTACAGAAGATTAGAGTGTATGGAGGCTAGAAGCTTCCAAGCTAAGCCAAGGATAGACTGAACAGAGATAGAAATGCTCTGGCTCAGCCCAAGCTGTGTATTCATAAAGCTTAGGTATGGCTCTCACCTCATCCCTTCCTATGAGGAAGTAAAAACTTTTGCAGGCAACAGTCAACTAGCTCTACCCATAAACAAAACAAAATGAAAGTAAAACATGAAGAGTGATTTTCATATGATTCTGGAGTAGGGAGAGCATTAGCGCAAAGCAGCGGTCAGCAGGAGTCTTTGGCAGCCCCTACTCCACTCAGCCCTTGCTAATCTTCACTTATTCTGACTTGCTCACCCAAGTCAGATGAGAGCAGGCCGGATTCCTAGGAACCCACTGGGAGAGCAGCCCTACCAAACAAAACACTTCATTTCTTTTGTCTGGTTGTTGAGCTAAAATGACCATCAAACCCTTAGCTTTGTGAAGAGGTGGTTGAGGGAGAAAAGTGTGTGAATGTGTTGGGGAGAAGGTGGGAATGAAATGACATTAACCAATCTTACCACTTCCTGTTACTCCACCCTCCATGTTTTCTGTTGAGGAACCCTGCGCTTTGGCCATTTGACCCATAGACCAAGCCACACCCAGAGAATCATTGAAGACAGAGCTCCCCTGTGGAGTGAAGATGAAGCTTCTAGGCTTGCTTCCTGTTTATTGGTTGCCATGAGGTGAGCAGCCTCCTCTGTGACATGTTCCTGCCACCACAACGTCCTGGTTCACCACAGGCCTACCACGTGGAGCCAAAGGCTGTGAAACTCTGAGAGGGAACCCGCTGAGAATGATGTAAAAAGGATGGTGACATATCAAATAAGGGTCCTCTACTTCCTTTGGTCCTCTGCTGGACACTGAACTGGGACAGCAGCAACTATATTTGGAGCTCAGCACTAAGTAGCTACTGTTCCATTCAGAAACCAGCTGCCAAGTCCCCTCAGCTCACATCTTCATCTTGGTTTTCCACAAAAGAAGTGCGTATACTTGGTGTGCTGGCTGGTTCCTATACAGAATCAATGGGAATCATACAGAGGGGGAAAATGTTTAAGGAGTGCTTGTTCTTACCTTGCACCCCCAATTCTCTGTTATTCTTCCTCTCACTGGTTTCTTCTCTTCCCAGAGCATGCCTTCTCTGGTGTGAGTTTCTTTTAACAACAACAACAACAACAAGCTATCAAATTTACACTAAGAAGTTGGTAGCTTCTGTGGACTACATATCCCAAGGGTAGACATCTTGAAAGAACATGTAGGTTGAGATAGTATTGAAAAGAGATATTCGTGGATTGTAAGGTTTAAATTACTATTTTATATTTATGAGGTCAGACCCTGGGCTGGAGACAGATGGGTCTGTGCCGGGCAAGACAGTGATAAATTCTGAGTTAGATCCATCACCAAGGCCATGCTGCCCCATTCTTGACCCTGGAAGCCTTGAGACTGCTAAAAGTATACTCTGATAAGTTCTCCACTCCATGTGTCCCCCATAAGCTGAGCTGTTATCTCCACAGAACAAATGGGCCCCTCCCCTTCCTACCCTCTCCAGATAGTCCCCCTCCTCTCCCTGCCCTGCCACAGGGCTCGCCCATCAGAGTTCACGCTCAGAAGTCAGATAATGTTTCTGGAGAAAAGAAACTAGTGAGATGGACTCGGGGGTTGGGGAAAAAGCCACTTACTTCCTCTCTTCTAGGCAAATAGGCCCCTTAAGGGTTTCGGATATCTGTGGTAACATTTTCAGTCTGGTCCAACCAACATGTGGCGGCTACTACCACCAGCAGCTCTGTTACTTGTAGGTAAGTGGGGCTCAGTCGAAATGAAGGTAAAAGCTTATGATGGCCTGTGTTCAGCAGAGAGCTCCCCTTTCAGGTCAGGCATGGAATCCCCGCTATGGGACTGGATTTAAGTCCTAAGACAGATTGTTAGAGTTGAAAGGCACCCCGGCTCTGATTTGGGCTTCATGTGGAGGGGGCTGTGAGTTCTCCTGGCCGGGTCTCCATTTCCCTAAGCATCAGCTGAAGAGCAAGAACTAGGTGGCTCCTAAGGTTTATGCCTTCCATTCCGACATCCCAAGTTCTTTTTTCGTTTCCCCTCTTTCCAAGTGGGGTTTAGGTTTTCTTTTTACTGAGACAGGGTTCCTCTGTGTAGCCTTGGCTGGCCTGCACTCGTTTTGTGGAGCGGCCTGGCCTCGAACTCACAGCAATCTGCCTGTCCTTGCTTCCCGAGTTCTGGGACTAAAGGAGCGTGCTACCACGCTGGGCGCAATCAATCTTTACTTTAAAAACAAAACAAAAACCCTGACAGTTTAAACAGGGAACAAGCAAAAAGGAAACAATGTTAAAATCTAGGATTTGAGTTTCCTACAGGACCCGCACAGGGTGTTAGAGGATAGAAGGAGCCTACGGGAGTGAAGGTGGGAGGGAGGCTCCCGACTCAGCACCTGATTCATGCTTTTTTCTCCTCCCCCTCCCCCACCCCAGTTTCAGTTTCCTCGGACATTGGAGCTGGTGAGTTTCCCCTCAGGGCCTTAGGCTGATCTAAGCAGGCACATACAAAGCCACCGGAAGTTGGAAAGGGACTACTGTATGATGGCTGGCATGTCTGGGGGGCTAGGAGCAATACCCTAACAAAGTCAGGACCCGGCTTAGTAGCTCTGGCCAATTTTTCTCCAACTACAGAAAGGGTCAAAAAAAAATGGGGCTAAGTGCTTCCCTGCCTGGATACCCTAAGAATGAGCCATAGATGGGCTTAGAGCACTGTGGGTTTGCTCCCTCTGCCAGTGTTACCCTGGGAGTGTCAGGGAAGGGCGGACTCATCTGTGTCCTCCTTACTCCACATTCTCTTGACTCCACATCAGGTCACCAAAAAGCTAGGGTGATCCTAGACCCTGGATGGGTCCGGGTGCTCGAGAAAGACAATGTGACGCTCAGGTGCCAGGGCACCTACTCGCCTGAGGACAATTCTACAAAGTGGTTCCATAATGAAAGCCTCATCTCATACCAGGATGCCAACTATTTCATTACAAGTGCCAGAGTTAATGACAGTGGAAAGTACAGGTGCCAGACAGCCCTGTCCGCACTCAGCGACCCGCTGGAGCTACAAGTCCGTATAGGTAAGTTGAAGGGAGAGAAGGAGAGCCAGTATGGTTTGGGTTAATAGAGTTGAGATGTGGTCCATCAGATGGGAACTGTAAGTTAGCAAAGCATCAGACTCTTTTTTTTTTTTTAATTTTATTATTATGTATACAGTGCCCTCCCTGCATGTACACCTGCACACCAGAAGAGAGCATCAGATCACATCATCACATTATAGATGGTTTTGAGCCACTATGTGGTTGCTCGGAATTGAACTCAGGACCTCTGGAGGAACAGCTAGTGCTCTTAATCTCTGAGCCATCTCTCCAGCTTCTCCTCCTCCTCCTCCTCCTCCTCCTCCTCCTCCTCCTCTTTCTGCTTCTTTAAAGATTTAGCATCAAAACTCTTGCAGTGAGTACAGGATGGTGGTATTGGACGATTTCAGGAATTAGCATTTTCACAGGATACATACAACATAGCTATGTGCTCTGTTGTCAGTGCATGCTCCATAATATTCATTAGTTAGACTGATGAATTTGTTCTTAGCATCTCAGTTTTCTCCTCATTCTCAGATGTTACCCTCAAGTTCATCTAAAAGGTCAAAGAGCGGTCCTCCTCAATCTCAGACCTTTTGTTTTGTGTTGTTTTTGTTTTGTTTTGTTTTTGAGCCTGACTATTTGCATAGCGGTTCTATTTGTAAAATGTGTGGGACAGGCCTGGAGGGGTAGAAGGTGGCACAGAAGAGGCACTACATCAGGGTCCCATTGAACTGGGCCTATCAAGTTGGTTCCTGGGGTCCCTTTGCCTCTAGCTATCCAACTAGGCAACACATTCCTCACTCTGCAGAGGTGCAAGAAGGAATATCAATTATCTTGTTGGATGAGAGGAAAGGAAGCAATAGAAAAATCACATCTTGGGGCTGGGGGTAAAGATGCTTGCTGCTGGTAGGTGGATCGCTGTGAGTTCAAGGCCAGCCTGGTCTACAAAGTGAGTCCAGGACAGCCAAGGTTACACAAGTCTCGAAAACCAAACAAATAACCAAAAAGATGCTTGCTACTAAGCCTGATAACCCCTGAGTTCAGTGCCCAGAAGCCGCAGGGTGGGAGGAAAGAACCTATGCCTGTAAGTTGTCCTTTGATCTTTATAAACATAATACTGCACATGAGTACACATACACACACACACACATACACACACACACAAACACTGCACACACCACACACTCATACACACCACGCACACTTACACCACACATGCACACACACGTGCATATACACACCCACCCACCCCCACACACACACTCGCACGTACCACATTCACACACATACACACAGGTACATTTTAAAAAAACAGGGAACTGAAGGGACAGGCATGGTGGCTTGTTCCTTTAATCCCAGCACTCATGAGGCAGAGGTCAGCTTGGTCCCCATAGTGAGTTCCAGAAGAGCCAGAGCTACATAGTGAGACAAACAAAACCAGAGATGACAAGGACAGCTACCATTCGCCTCCTCCTCCCCCCACATCTTCCTCTGCCTTTCCTCCCTCCCTCCCTGATTCCCCACATCCAGTCCCTTCTTTTGGCTTTTATACTGAGGGCTCCTACACTATTGTTGTAACCACTTCTATGAAAACTCAGTCTCCTCAATCCTGGCCACTGCAGACTCTCTCAGTAGCCCTATAACTGCCTATGTCTTTTGAAATCTAACTTTTGTTTTGTTTTGTTTTGTTTTGTTTTGTTTTGTTTGAGATAGGGTTTCACTGTGTAGCCCTGGCTGTCCTGGAACTCACTCTGCAGACCAGGCTGACCTTAAATTTAGAGATTCGTCTGCCTCTGCCACCCAAATGCTGGGATAAAAGGCATGTGCTACCAATGCCTGGCTTAGGAAGCCATTTTTAAATGCAATTTTTACCCTTTGGCTTAAAATAATTGTGAGTCTTTATTACCTGCCAAATGTAAGCCCAGCACATAGGGACCCTGCAGTTATCCTCAGCCAGCTTCTCACCCTCCTCATTCCTAGTTCTTCAGTCTGTGTGTGTGTGTGTGTGTGTGTGTGTGTATGTATGTGTGTATGTATGTATGCATGTGTGCGTATGCATGTGTGTATAGGAATGTGTGTGCATGTGTGCATGTGTGTGCACATGTGTGCATGTGTGTGCATGCTCATGTGTGTGTTCCTCTTCTCCTTTAGACGAAAGGTCATGGTGTGAGCCAAGCAGCTGTGTAGGACAATTCTCAGGCTGGATTTCCATCGAGCCGAGGGCAGAATGGTGACTTTCCCCTGTAGAAGAGACCCACAGTCAGAATTTGGCCTCCCACACCGTGACCTCTCTGTCTTCCAGGCTGGCTGGTGCTTCAGACCACTCAGTGGCATTTCTGGAAGGGCGACCTCATTCGGCTGAATTGCCACAGCTGGCAAAACAGACCTGTGTATAAGGTCACCTACCTGCAGAACGGCAAAGGCAGGAAGTATTTCCATAAGAATTCTGAGTTCAACATTTCAGAAGCTAACTACAGCCACAGCGGCTCCTACTTCTGCAGAGGCATGATTGGCCACAACAACAAATCTTCAGAGACCCTGAATATCATTGTAGAAGGTAAGGATTCTTTAGGACCATGTCCAGTGTCCTAGGACTTCATGCTGCCATGATGATGATGATGATCATCATCATCATCATCATTATTATGTTTTTCAATTGTATGTGTGCATGCATGCCTTTGCATGTCTGTGTGCATGTGCCACAGCGAGCTTGTGGAGGTCAGAGGACAACTTTTGGAAGTCAGCTCTCTCACCTTCCACTTCACGAGTCCTGGGGATTGGACTAACTAAGGTAGTGAGGATTTGCAGCAAGAGCTTTTGCTGGCCTCTTTTCAAATTTTTTAAATCTTAATCTGGCACAGATATGGAGGACCTAGTGTATTCTCAAAGGGTGTCTTCGTTATTTTTATATATTACTGTGAAGAGACACCATGACCGAAGCAATGGAAGAAAGCATTTAATTGGCAGTTTGCTTACAGTGTCAGAGAGTGAGTCCATGACCTTCATGGTGGGGATCACGGCAGCAGGCAGGCACGGGCCCTGGAGCAGTAGCTGAGCGCTCACATCTCCACAATGTTTCACATAGAGGGAGAGAGAATGAGAGACTGGGCCTGGTGTGGATGCTTTGAAGGCCACCCCAGTGATATGCCTTCTGCAACAAGACCACGCCTACTAATCCTTCCCCAAAACAGTTCCACCAACTAGGGGGCTTTGAGTGGGCCACCACTTCAAACCTCTGCTCTTGTGGAAGACCTGAGTTCAACTCCAAGCACCGACATGGTGACTCACAACCATCCTTCCATAACTCCAGCTTCAGGGATCTTATGCCTCTTCTCACCTGCTAGGGCACTATGAGAACATGGTACACATACATGCATATGTACGTACGTACATACATACATACATACATACACAAGTAACTAAATAAATATTTTTTTAAATTAAAATTAAACTAGGCCAGGCATGTGTCACATGCCTTTAATCCCAGCACTATGAGGCAGAGGCAGGTGGATCTCTGTTAATTGAAGGCCTGACAGGCTTAGCTGGGGCCACATAGTAAGACCTTGTCCTAAGCAAAACAAAAAGCAAACAAACAACAAAAATAAAACAAAACAACAGCAAAATGCAACTAGGGCTGGGGAGCTAGCTCAGTAGATCTTAAAGTGTTTGCCTCACAAGTATGGATGGCCTGAGTCAGAGCCCCAGAGCCACATAGCATGCCAGGCATGGTGGCACACCATAACCCAGTACCAGGAAGTAGGGACCAGGGATCCCGGGGCACTCCCATTTAGCTTAAGTGGTGAGCTCCAGGTCAATGAGAGACCTTGTCTGTCTTAGCTTGCTTTCAGTTATGATAAATGACATGGCCAAAAACACCTGTGTGTGGGGGAGGGCAGGGGTGCTGGGGGGGCGGGGAGGGGGGAGGGATTACTCCAGCTTACACGTCTAAGTCCTACTTCATCACTGAGGGAAGTCAGGCAGAGACTGAAGCAGAAACCGTGGAAGAGCACTGCTTACTGCCTGCTCTCTGGCTGATGCTCAGCTAGTTTTCTTCTGTAGCTTACCTGCCTAGGGATGGTGTTGCCCACAGTAGGCTGGCCTTCCCATATCAGTCATCTGTCAAGACCATTTCTCACAGATGGTCCAACTTGGGCAATTACCCAGCTGAGGCTCCACCTTCCCTATGACCTTAGGTTGTGCGGTAATGACAGTAAAAACTAACCAAAATATTGCCTAAAGGAAGTAAACAACATTTCTGAAAGTGACACCCAAGGTTGTTGCCTGATGCTCTATAGCAGGCTGGCCTACACACACAAACACATACACACTTACACCCATACTTACATACACAAACACACACACATAACTCAAGTATATGAGCACACAAGCACAAACACACCACATGCATAAAAATTTTTAACTAAAAAAAAAATGTTAAATCCAGCCGGGCATGTGGCACACTCCTTTAATTCCAGCACTCAGGGAGGCAGAGGCAGGCGGATCGCTGTGAGTTTGAGGCCAGCCTCGTCTATAAAGCAAGTCCAGGACAGCCAAGGCTATTACACAGAAAGACCCTGTCTCAAAGAAAAAAAGAAGTTAAACACAGGGCTGGAGAGATCCCTCAGGGGTTAAGAGCTCTAGCTGCCCTTCCAAAGGACCTGGGTTTGATTCCCAACACCCACATAGTGGCACGCAGTTGTAACTCTAGTTCCGAGGAATATGACATTCTTTTCTGGCTTTCGTGGGCACCAGACATGAACTTGATCCACAGACATACATGCAGGTAAAATGTCCATATATATAAAATTAAAATTTAAAAATGTTTAAATAAGAAAAATATTGAGCTGGGCTTGGTCTGTTCGCATCTTTAATAGCAGCACTCAGGAGGTAGAGGCAGGTAGAGCTCTGAGTTTGGGGACAGTGTGGATTACATAGTGAACATAGTAGACCAACCAGGCTACATAGTGAGACCCTGTCTTTACAAAATAACACAGAGAGGGGCTGAAGAGATAGCTCAGAGGTTAAGAGCGCTGTGTGTTCTTCCAAAAGTCCTGAGTTCAATTCCCAGCAATGATATGGTGGCTCACAACCATCTATAATGAGATCTGGTACCCTCTTCTGGCATTCAGGCATACACTCAGACAGAACACTGAATACATAATAAGTAAATATTTTTAAAAAAATAAAATAAAATAAAAACACAGAGGAGCAGGGCGTGGTGATGCACTTCGGAGGCAGAGGCAGGCATATTGATGTGACTTCGAGGCCAGCCTAATCTACAAAGACAGCCAAGGCTACACAGAGAAACCCTGTCTTAAAAAAACCAAAAACACAAAACAAAACAAAACAACCCCCCCTAAAAAAAACCAACAGCAACAACAAAGAGAGAATGAGAGTAAAGTGCACAAATTTGTCCATTTTATAGACAACAGTCACATAATGTCACAACTGTCACAACTGTCATGTGACTCCTCTAGACAACTTACTTTGCCAGACCCTCTCTGTTGCATCATCACCACCCAACAAGGAGAAGCTGTGTCTAAGCGTTTCACCTGCTAAGCTCGGCTCAGGTTTCATAAGATGGTGAGTCAGTGCAAGGGAGCAAAGAACTGGCCCAGGGCCTCCCATCTGTTGCCGATTCTCTTGGGCAGGTGTCAGGAGCACCGTCTGGTGGTGTTGACCTCACCGTTTACTCCAAGTCCCCGCCTCAATGACAGTCATCTTTCTCATGTCTTTATTTCTCCCACCAGACCGGACACCTTCATCCATCTTTCACCCGTGGCATCAAATCACTTTCTGCCTGCTGATAGTGCTCCTGTTCGCAATAGACACTGTGCTGTATATCTCTGTGCAGCGGGGTCTTCGAAGTTCAGTGGCAGACTATGAGGAACCCAACTTCCATTGGAGCAAGGAGCCTGAGGACAAGTGAGCCCTTCTCCCCTGGGGTGGTGAGAGCAGTGATGTGGCATCTATGACCCTCTCTGCGGACTTGCAACCTTGTCATCTGCGTTGGGCACCATGCCTAGAGCAGCAGATATAATACAGAGAAAGACCCCCTCCCCCAACTCTGTTTGTTATAGACCATCTGAGGAGGAAGGAAAGGCCTGGGATCTTCAAAGACCAACAGGGAAGCAGCAGTGAGTACGTTGCTGGCCCTCCCAAGAAGCGATGCTTCAGAGTTTTGCGCTTTCTCTGTCCCAAACATTCCCTTGTAAGCAAAGCCACAGCACGGGCCCTTTCCATGCTTAACAGTTGCTCCTAAATAAACTTCTGTAGAAAAGCGAATGACTGGTTGAACTAGTGGGACAGTGGCCTGCATCTGTTCCCCCACCCCCACCCCCCCGCGGCCGGTTGCCTTCAGGGGATCTCCAGGCTGCTTCCGGGAGTGTGGGAAATGCTGGGGACCTAGGCAGTGCAGCTGACCCGCTGAAGCTGGGGAAAAGGAGGTCTCGCCCCTCCCTGAGCAGCCAGAGGCGGTTGATGATTGGTTGATGATTTCTCCGGGGAGGGGGACATCCCTTTCTGCCCTAGCCTACCACCTGCTCTCAGGCAAGTAACCCTAGTTCAGCTCCAGCGGAAAACAAAGAAACAAGACGAGAAACGAAGTTGGAGAGGGACTTGTTCAGAAGAGCAGCTTCAGCGGGAGTGGGAAGGGGTGAAAGAGGGTAAAAGAGGGTGAGAATTGTCATTACAAGGGTGTCCCCCATCCCCTGACAAGACTGCGACGCCCAGGCTGTGGTAAAGAGTGCAGAGATAAATGACTTCTGAACTGTTTTCAGAAAACAAGCATCTGCTTTATTGCATGCGAGCAACCGCTTATACAGTGGAAGTCTATTGCGTGTGATCGGTTAGCACAATACCTGGGATTGGACAGTGAGCACTCACACCACCGGGGTCTCTATGAGGAAGAAGCATTTTATAGAAGACCCGGAGAGCCCAAACTCCCCCGTAGGCTGGCTCCTCAGGGTACTTCAGAATTCAGTGCTCTGACTCTGAGGCACAAGGCTGGCTGCCGTTCACAGCTGCACTTTCTCCTATGGAGAGTAACCAAAAGTTACTGAATTCATGTATGAAACAGTCAAATACTTTTCAGATTTATTTAGTTTTATGTGTATGCGTGTCTTTCCTTTGTGTATGTATACACATCGTATGTGTGCCTGGTGTTTTCAGAGGTCAGAAGAGGGTGTCAGGTCCCCTAGAACAGGAGTTATAGATGGTTGTGAGCCAGCATGTAGGTGCTGGGAACTGAACCAGGGGTCTCTGGGGGGGGGGGTCTTAACCCCTGAGCCAACTCCCCAGGCTCAAGTCAAGAAAAGGGGGGGGGGGGGGGGGTAATTGTAAAAAGCAGGGGAGGGAGCTGGAGAGATGACTCCTCAATTAAGAGCATTTGCTGCTCTTGCAGAGGGACTGGCTTTGATTCCCAGACCCCATATGGTGGCTTACAACCATCTGTCACTCCAGTTCTAGGGGACCTGACACCCTCTTCTGACCTCCACTGGCACCAGGCACAAAGCACAAATGTGGTGTGGTGTGCATATGTATGCAGGGGAAACACTCATACACATAAAATACGAGAGAGGAGAGAGGGGGGGGGGGACTAGGTCAGATCAGGGGGCCATCACCACCTGAGCCCAGAGATAAGGCTATCTTCCTGGACCAGAAGCTGTGACTAAGGGCATTAATGGGAAGTTGTGTATGCGATGCCAGCTTGAGGTGTTCAGGGGAGTCTCCGTGGGCATTGGGATGGTCTGTAAGCACGTAATATGGAAATGTCTTAATGTGTCGGCCTAGGGCATTGGTCAATTCTCAGGGGTGGGGTTGAAAAAGAAAGCAGCAGATGACTGTATTGTGCTAAGTGAACAAATACAGCTAGCTCTGGACCTGAGCTGGGAAAAAAAAATGTGTTAAGAGACCACCACTGAGTTCCCAGAAAGGAAAGGCCAGAGAGGAAAGACACTTCTGTTGACCAAAGTTGTAGTAGTAAGAATTGCAAGTAAGAGTGACGTTGGGACTATAAAAATCAGCTTTTCTCTTTCCATGTCCCTTCTCTTAAGACATGTGATCCTAGCCCTATGCACTCCCCATTGTACCTAGGCATAAGATGGTAAGTAGAGAAATCTCTCTAAAAGGAGACTGGCATGTACCCCAAACCAATTCAAGCTGGGTCAGTTCTTCCTCCATTCCCAGGTATAAGGGGCCACCCTTAGTGGCTCTTGGCCTAAAACATAGGCAGTTCCACCTTGCCTGTAGGCTCCATTTTCTACACCTCTGTTCAGCATGTAGCAGGCTGAGGGTCAGCCCGAGGCCACGCCACCCAGTCCAGGTCCCAAGAAACTGCTGGTTTACCTTATCACTGCAGCTGCATTCCTCAGAACTTCTCTCCCTATGCTTGAAGTGTTTACTACTGAGATATATAGCAGGACACCTCCATTAGCTCCCAGGAACCCGCTTGCTTATCACCTCTACAGCTACATTCTCTCAAAGTTTACTCCCTTATCGAAGTTTTTACTACCGGGCTAGAGAGCAGAATAGCTGCCCTTAGGTTTCCATAGCAACCCTGCCCTTGCCTCTCTGAGATCCTATAAAAACCCTGTGAAATTTTTCAGTAAACGGGGTTTGATCAGAATCCAGACTTGCCTTCATTTCTTCGTGTCTCCCTGTCTCTTCTTCAGTCCTGCACCCTCTCCCAGGTACTGTTTGAAGACCCCACGGGCCGGGGCACCCAGGTACATTGGAAAGACACTTGAGTAATAGAAACTATCTTGCCAGGCATGATGGTGCATGCCTTTAATCACAGCACTCTGTAGGCAGAGGCAAAACAAAAACAAAAATCAAAAACAAAAAAAACAAAAAAGAAAGAAACTATCTTGTAGAGGAATGTTCACTCAGAACATAACTGTTCTGACCAGAGATCACATGCAAACATCTTCTAGGTCTGTGTGATCTGGCTGAAATACAAATATACTTTTTTGTTGCTTTGTTTTGTTTTTGTTTTTCAAGACGGGGTTTCTCTGTGTAGTCTTAACTGTCCTGGAATCACTTTGTAGACCAGGCTGGCCTCAAACTCACAGAGATCTGCCTGCCTCTACAAACACACCTGTAATCCAAGTGACAGAAGCAAACATCTGAGTTCAAGGCCAGCCTGCTATAGAGCAAGTATCAGGTAAAGAAAACCTCAGGTCCAGGTGTGGTGGTACATGCCTTTAATACCAAATGAAGGTAAAGTTAATTTGTAGAAGGACGCACCTATGCTTGAAAATGATGTCTAATTGAGTGGCAGAAAAGATTTGACAGAATAGGATACGCCCAGAAGAGAAAAGGAAGGGAAACTACTTAAGAGGTCGTTTTACAGAGAGAAGAGGCTGTTTTAGCAGCACAGTAATAGAGATGGCTTCCAGAGAGAACTCAGGTGAAGACAGAACATGCCAGAAAGTGAGAAGAAGTCAGAAGACGAGAGCAGATTGCTGAACTAATTTGAGGCCAAACAGAGCAATTCCTGGCCGAAAGAGAAGCTAGATTGAATAAGTCGTCTGGGAGAAGAGTTTGAACCAGAATGGCTGAGTTGAAGCAGCCAGCCCAGAGCTCAGAAAGAACAAGTAAGTGTGAGCTTATTCAGCAGTAAGTCTCAGAGGCTGAAAACATTCTAGGCCTAGGTTAGATTGTACAGAAGCTAGAAGCTTCCAGGACTAGGCCTAGGTTACCAGAGGAGGCAATAAGCCTCCCAGACAACAATTGAGCCAGGAGGATAAAAGTTACTTTTGCATTATCTAAATGTGATTGTTGCGAGGGGTGGGGAGGCCTACATTATTATTCAGAGATGGTGGGAGGGTCGCATTGTTTGGAGAGGGTAAGTGTACCATAGATAGTACATACATGGGGAGGAACCAGGCTGTCTAGTGCATTATAGCAAGAGAGTGTGTGTATACATAACCCAAAACCAAGTTGCTTTACCAGGTCTGTAAAATGTCTCCTGTGCTTGCCTTTCTCGCGATACTCCCGCCTCTGCCTGCTTCAGCAAATCCTACCGGCGACGGCCTCTACAACCTCACTTCAATATGCTAACAGTGCTGAAAAGATCACATGAACAGCTTAGTCTCATTCTTGATGGAGATGCTTTCCTTCTCGTGAGCAAAGCAGGCAGGTAGCAGGAGAGTGGAGAAAGACTGCTGGGAAAGTTCATTGTAAGAGAGGACATGAAGGCGGGGAGGGGGCGGGGGCGGGAGTGGGGGGCGAGGCACAGGCGGGGCGGGTTGCCAGGTAAAAAAGGAAGAAGGTGGAAGTTCAGGGCGAAGATTCAAGAGTCAAACTGTGAGTTTCGGAGGTGTGGTTCTATCTACTGGATCTAAAAGAGTCGGTGAGGGAGAAGGAGGAAGTTTTGGGGCCACTTGCTGTAAGACAGTGATATCTAAGCTAAAGAGGTGGCATCAGATACCTCCAGGTACTGAAGGAGTTGACGCTGATCAGGTTCAGCGTTAACGGATTCTGGGGCAGCTACTGAGAAAGGAACTCTCAGAACTGAGAAAGGAAACTCCTTGCAGTACTAGGAGGCAATGCCGACATTAAGGAGAAAGTAAGGGCTGGCAAGTGGAGGCTCCAAGAATTGGCAGTCAGGGAGGGGATTCAGGAGTCGCCAGGCACAGACAGGTTCCTCCGGACAGATAAAGAAGAAAGAAGTTGTCCTCGGATCATTAGCACTGAACGTCCAAACTCCCGTAGAGTATCAGTTTTCTGATGTAATTTAAGCAGTAAACCTGCAACCGCATTTGCGAAAACGGATTAGCTTTAAGAGATCTAGCAAAATGCCTGCGCCGAGGTATTTCAGACAATTGGGCTTCCGGCTGCTAGCTGAGAAAGTTAGCCTTGAATTACTTGAAGTACGAATTTCAGGAATGCAAGGTTCAAAACATAACTTCCCGTCCCTGGGTGGGCTCGAACCACCAACCTTTCGGTTAACAGCCGAACGCGCTAACCGATTGCGCCACAGAGACAGATGCTTTTAGGCGTTGCTGTCAAGTCATTTACTAAAGAATATATTGGTCGCTCTCGTCTGCCAAAACTTGTGATTGAAGCTGACATAGAAACTGGCGAAAGGAGGAAGGACACCAGCGCCTACTTCGTGAGATAAAGGGAGCAGAAGAGCGAATCAAGACTCTGGGAAATCAAAAAATGGATGCTCTCTGAGAGTTTGGGAATTCAGCCGGTTTTGCTCAGAAATGTTGCTGGTCTAGATAATTTACCTATACCAATGTGCATGCGTGAGTACTGATTCATAAATCATGATTTTTAACATAACAACCACGTTTCCAGGGGAGTCTGGCAAAAAGTACTAAGGATTCTTATAACAAAGCCAGTCAATAATATCTGTTGTGAAGTCTAATGGCACATGAGTCAGCAGACAAAACAGGAAATTTTAAAAGTCTTGTAACTTAACGACGTTAACAATGATACATCTGCAAACGAATATCAAAGGGCATAGCCCCCTTAGTCTACTGCCTTCAGCTTAAGGGTCCTCGTCAGGGTTGGGGTCTAATGAGGCATTTTCTGTATTGCCCTGGTCTCAGGAGTTCTCTGGAGACTCCACACAACAGACCGCCTCGTGTCTGCTTCTGCAGCATGCCCCAATAATACAGAGATTCAGGTTAAGTGTAGGTCAATGTTTTTAAAGATTTCATACAAACATAAATATCTATGTGCAGAAATTATATATACATATATTTATATTTTGTGTAATATATACTTGCTTTCGTATATAAAATATTATATATAATTATATATATATATATTTGCTACATGACCTTTACATTAAAATTGTTCTACACTTGTGGTGATTTGATTGAGACTGACCCCATAGGCTCATGTAATTGAACACATGGTCCCTAGTTGGTGGATTAGGAGATGTGGCCTTGCTGGAGGAGGCCTGTCATTGTGGGGGGAGGGGTGTTGAGGTTTCAAAAGGCCATTCCCGTTTATGAATCAGGATGTGAGCTCTCAGCTACTGCTCCAGTGCCATACATGTCTGCTGCCTCTGCCATGCTGCAAAAGAATGAACGAAAAGGGAAAAAGAAAAAAAAAAAAAAAAAAAAAAAAGCACTTAAAGAGAACAACAACAGAAAAGAAGGAAACTGACAAAGAAAACCAACTTAGCGGCAAACAGCATACCCCACAACTTAACTACCGTATTACACTGTTTCATTAAGCCTTAACCTAATTATAGGTGACATTACAATAAATGATTTTTATATAATAAAGAAAACAAATGCTAAGTCGTCATATAATATTTTAAAGGCTGAAAGTTGAAGGAATAAATCCCAGAAAGGAGAGTCATATGAGGAAAAGTCAAATGGGGGGGGGGGACTAAGGGAGATCTTAGAGGGGACACATGACTCAAATCCTTGCCTCCCTCCTGAGTTGGGCATGTGCTAGGGAGAGTCTAGGGTAGCAAGTGAGCATAATACATGAAAGTGAGCAGAGAGTCCAGTGCTCGCTCTCACCAGGAACAACAGAAAAGCACTAGAACAGTGTAAATGTTCAAAACTAAGAGACTTTTAATCAAGAAACTATAATGCAGCCACATAGGATAACACAATAATTGAAAGAATGTTTTAGGCTAATATTTAATGACTTGAGAAATAGAAAGATTCGACCCCCACCCCACCCCGAGACAGGGTTTCTCTGTGTAGCCTTGGCTGTCCTGGAGTCACTTTGTAGACCAGGCTGGCCTCAAACTCAAAGCAATCCACCTGCCTCTGCCTCTTGAGTGCTGGGATTAAAGGCGTGCGCCACCACGCCTGGCTAATACAGAACTATTCTAAGTAAAAGTCAAGCAGGATTTTTTTTTAATGTCTAAATTCATGACACGTACAGCACCAAATGAACTAAGGAATCTGTCTTTTACACATACAATCATTTACACTCAAAACAACCATTCAAAACAGGTAAAATTAACACACACACACACAGGAGAGAAAGAGGGGGGAGGGAGAGATTCCTCTGAGGAGCTGGGGGGGGGGGGGGGGAGGAGGAATCCACTGGAAATAATATAAATGCTCAGAAATAAGTTTGTTACCATAAGTATGGTGTAATGCTGTAGCTTAACACAAGGATGCGATTAGAACAAATGCTGAAACTGGGGCTTTAAAAGATTGAACAATTTGAGGTCAAAGAGTTGAGAATCAAGATCGGTTTGACTGTACAAAGCGCAGGATTGTGAGTCCCAGGACTTTAACACTGCAAAGGGTCTTAAAGATCATGGTCCAATTTATGATGGTAGAAAGCATAGTCCAGAGGAATCAAAAGCAGACTCTTCCTTAAAATAGCCAACAAGTAAACAAAAGTCAAAAGTCCAGCCCAGCGCTCCTGCTGTGCTCGGTTCAGATAGGAAGAGTTTGTCATTCCGTGTCGTCTTCTGCAGCGATGGCACTGGAAAGGGGTTCAAACTTCAAAACTTGCCCCAGCCCCTCCCTGCTACCACTTCCCTATAGTACAGCCAAGATGGGAATCAAAGTGCGGTCCAGTGTTTTAAGCGTGAAAGAGTCAGAAACCTAGATACAGGTGTGTTTAAGGTAGCGCACTCACTGAATAGTTGCTGCCCCTTTCCCACTAATTTGGCTAGAGAAAGAGAGGTTCTTGACATCTAAACCTTAAGTTTTGTTTTTTAAAGTGACTTTTTTTTTTTTTAAGAGGACCAATCAAAGATATACATTATAGGAGGGATAAGGGTAATTAAAAAAAAAAAAAAAAAAAAGCTCACTAGCCTCCCCGTCGGGGAATCGAACCCCGGTCTCCCGCGTGACAGGCGGGGATACTCACCACTATACTAACGAGGAGTACTCTGCCAAGAGCGTTAAAGTGACTGCTTAAGAAGGATACATCTAAGCTATTCCTGTTAGAAGTTGGCACAATTTTGTTTTTATTATCTAGAACAACACACTAAAAAATAAAGGTAACGTGGAATTTTTATCTATCTGCCGATTTTCTAACAGCTACATCTAAACAGTGGAAAGAAACAAGTTCCTAGTTAAAATCAGTGGGTCGCAAAACAAAACAAAAAGACACGAAAGTGGAAAAAAGATTGAAAGGAGAAGGGAGGAATCACAGGGTTGGGAGGGAATAAAAGAAGGCTCCAGGTGCACGTAGACAAATCATTACATACATGTGTGAAATTATCAAAGAACAAATTTAATCAATAACAGAGAGACGTGATAAGTTTAATATGTCCTATTTACCCTAATACATCCAAAATATTATTTCAACATTAATCAATCTAAAAATTTATTAACGACTTTTTTTAGCCTTTAAAGTCTGTAATGTATTTTACAATAAAAATTTAATAGGAAGAACAAATAGTATCTATATAAATTTCATAAAAATATATAAATAAGAAATACACACATGTCTGTTTCCTACTTAAAAGTTTTTCAGTATCCGAAATGAGTAGGCATTTACATTTTTCTAGTTAGTAAATGGCTCCGTTAATTCTTTGTTTCAATTAATTCAATTAAATTAAAGTTTGAAAATGCGGTTCTTACACGCACCGGCCAATTTCAAACACTCAACAACTCCCGGCTGCTGTATGTGCCTCTTAGATACAGTCTGGTGCAATGCTGAGATTCTGACAAAAATCCCAGACCCCAGGAGATTCCCAAACAGAAGAGATGAAATAAATACCGTTAGGAGCCTAGTAAACACAACTTGGTAGCGGTGGTTTCATTCAAAGATGTAACATTTAAGGAAAAAAATGCGTTGGCCGGGAATCGAACCCGGGTCAACTGCTTGGAAGGCAGCTATGCTCACCACTATACCACCAACGCCATATACTCCTAGTCCTTTTTTTTTCCTCTTTCTAATATAAGTGAAAAATTTGTGGCTTGTCCTGAATCTGTCGTCTGTGAACCTAAAAGCCTGCCCAATGAGAAAACGCGACGTCCACCTAGAGGAAGACATTTTCTCCGCTTCTCACCCTGCTCACAGCCGGACATTCCCAGCTCCGGGCTCCGCATACACTCAGCTCCGCCAAGCAGCAGCTCCCAGAGTCCACGCGGCGGCACGGGATCGGTTAGGCGACTTAGGACGGAGGGTAGGGAGGAGAACTGGCCGGCAAGAGAGCCTCGGTGGCCTGACTCGGCCCCTCTGGAGGGAAGGAATCAGAGAAATGGTCCCAGCAGAGATGGAGATAGGAAGTTTAAAGTGACGAGGAAGTAAGAGATAAGTAAGACCTGTCAGCCACCTTCATTTTTTCTTCTTCGCCAAAGCGTTCTGGCAGAATTTGCGGGGTTTCTTTGTTTTTTGTTTTTTAACAAAGGTAAAAGAGATACAGATGATGGCTACGTCATCAGTATTAATGATCTTATAAGGAAGTATGAAAACATCCATCCCACATGTCAGGATGGCCGAGCGGTCTAAGGCGCTGCGTTCAGGTCGCAGTCTCCCCTGGAGGCGTGGGTTCGAATCCCACTTCTGACAAATGGTAACCTTTTCTGTTAACTTTCCGTCATCGCTGAACATTTATGGTATAACTTTTGGAAAAAAGAAAATAAAAAAATTCCTCAATCTAGGATCTCTTAATTTGTTACGGTTCAACGCTGAAACAATGTTATCAAAGCGTTGTAAACATAAGATTCTCTCTATCCCCTTGCTCAAGCCCACCACCAATTAAGTAGAATTGTTATTTACATGAATGTGCTATTTCATTCATATAGCAGAACCGAAAAACCTAAATTCTTCATGACATCTTTTTTTCTAGAAGATCGCAAAGAAAACACTTCCTGGTTTAATAGAAGCTCAGTAGGGGAAGGAGGGGACACGGAATTGTCTTTTTGACAAGAGGGAAAGTTGTTAAGAATTTGACCATAATTGTGAGTTTAGGAAATGCTTTAGATAGGTTAGTTAACTAGCCTATGACTCTGAGAAATACATTTGATCTTTCTGAGTCTCAATTTTCTTCCTAGTAAAATGGATATAAGAATTGTTCCTAGTACTGGAAATCTGGTTAAAGCCCATGATTTAGGAGTCACAGGCCCTAAAAGAACCTACTCCTGCTGTTTATAAGGGGAAGCATCAAATTGCCTTCTAAATATTTATGTTTATTAACATAGATTAGAGCTGTTTTCAGCTTTGGCCAGAGAAGCTTAGGAGTTGCCAAAGGTGATGGGAGGGAAGTCTTCAGCAGGAATAGGATAAAGATACATTGTGTGCATGTATGCAATTCTCAAAATAAAGTTGTTTAAAAAAATAAGAGACCACGTGGGTGGCAAAAATCAAAATTCACTCTACAGGTATGTGAAATTGTCAAAGAATGTATTTGTTTGTTTATTCATTTATTTTTATTTACAGAGAAGCTTACTCTATAGCTCTGGCTGGTTTTGAACTTGCTAGGTAGACCAGGCTGGCCTCCAAACTACAGGGATCCTCCGGGCTGCCTCTTGAGTGCTGACGTATCCTATAAAATAATAAATTAAAATTTTAAAATGTCTAAAATCAGACAGGTGAGGGCTGCAGACGTGACTCAGCTGTTCTGAGCACTTGTTACTGTTCCAGGGGCCCCAAGTCTGGTTGCCAGTACCCATAACGGACCCCTCGCCAGCAGCTCTAAGGATGCAGCAGTACTCTCTTCTGGCTATAGCAAGGAACTTTTTTTTTTTTTTTAAATGAACTTCCAAGGAGTTTTCAGCAGCCACTCTGCCCTCCTGGATCTCATCCTCAGACTTGTACTGTTCATCTCACAAATCACCTCTCCATCTCCTCCTTGTTGTCATTGATAATGGTGATCTTGTTAGCACTCAGGGTACCATTGGCATCTATGTGAACATTTGCTTCGATGTGGGGGACTCCTCATGGGGCAGGAGGGATGCCACTTGTCCCAAAGCTGGTCGGCAGAGTGTTGTCCTTTGTCACAACCTTCTCATGCTCATATACTTGGATCAGGAACCCAGGCTGGTTGTCAGAGTAAATAGTGAAGGCTTGGGTCTGTTTGGTAGGGATGGTGGCGTCCCACCAGATTAATGTGGTCACCGTTTCACCATCTCCAGCCCCAGAGACAGGGAAGCCACACCTAACAGTAGGAAATCCTGCACCTTCTCACACTCATCTTCCATCAACACAGCTACCTGCACAGCAGCCCCATGGGCCATAGCCTCATCATGGCTGATGGTTTTGTTCAGCTCCTTGCCCGTTGAAGAAGTCTTATAGACGTTTCTGCACCTTAGAGGCAAAGGTAGAACCACCCACCAGCATGAACTCATGGCTTTGGGCCTTGGCCAGCTTGTATCAGTTAGCGCCTTCTCTACAGGTCCCATGGGGGCTGCAGAAAAGGTCTGAGCACAGTTCCTCAAAGTGAGCATGAGTAACGGACTCATAGAAGCCCACGCCTTCGAATAAAGTCCATCTCCAAGGTAGATTGGGTGCTGGAGGATAGGGTGTGCTTGGTTCACTCACAGGCAGTGTATTATCTGCGAAGGACCGCCTTGTTTCTGTTCCGGTCCTCCCCATGTTTGCCCCGGACCTTCTTCATAAAATAGGTCAGCATCCGCTTGGGCAAGTCCCCTCCACCTGGATAAGTGTCTCCAGCTGAGGCCTTCACATCAAAGATACTATTGTCAGTGCTAAGGACCGACAGGCATCAGAGGTGCCGCCACCCGGACCAAAATCAAGCACATTGCTCTCTCCAGCACTCTGCGGGTCCAGCTAGTAGGTGATGGCGGCTGTAGTAGGCTCTTTGAGTCCCATGGTGGTACCCACCTCACACCATCCTTGGTGGCCTGGCGCTGCCAAACGTTGAAGTAGGCAGGCACCAGGATCACCTCGAGCCTCCCAGGCTGGCCCAGGTAACCCTATGCACTTTGAGCTTGCCTCCACCTGGAATGGCCAATGCTTCATGTCCGTGAACTTGCCTTTTGGCGTCGAACATCGTGTTCTGTGAAGGCCTCGTAGCTGGCATGGTGCGGTTGCCCTGGTCACTGGCAAGGATATCCACCGGTCCCGCTGGAACACACCCACGCATGAGTACTTGGTGCCCAGCTCGATGCTGAAAGCCACTTCCCTAGGGACAAACTTGGCTATGGCTTCTCAGATGCTCGAGGTGGCAGGAGATGAACTTGGTCGTCTTTCAAGCCAACCTAGCTGGAATCCGCTTAGTTTCGGGGCTACGGGGTTTTTATCCGGTTGTGGGAGCCTCTCCTCCGGCCCTCGCTGGAGAGAACCTTCCCGCGCCTTCCTCGCCCACCCGAGCCGAGCCGTTCCGACTCCGGCAGAAGATTCGGACCCAGCGACCCGGAGAGTGGCTGCGCCCCATCCCCCATTTTGATTTAGAGCTGCTGCAAAGAACCACACAGAAAATTCCAACTCTACCCGGCTGATTCTATAAGTGCAAGGTGGTGACCGCCGCTAGTCAAGGTAGCAACACTGCAGACAAGGTCTTCTTTGGAGGGCAGTCCTGCGCACGCGCGAGCCCGAGACTTGCCCCAGCTGCCTTAGGAAGCCCGGCACTTGCTGCCGCGCAAACAGAATCCCAGCTTCTAAGCTAGAAATGTAAATAGTGGTGAGGGGCTTGTTTTAAAAGAATGAATTCTTGAAACATGAGGGTCGAGTTTTCGAGACTGAGGCAAAGAAAATAATTACATAGGACATGCATCTAGGATTAGGGATCAACTGAAATAAGAGTGTGGAAGTACCTTTGCCCGTTCAGCATTGGTGGTTCAGTGGTAGAATTCTCGCCTGCCACGCGGGAGGCCCGGGTTCGATTCCCGGCCAATGCACGAAGTGTTCTTTTTTTTTCCCTCTTTTTAGAGGTTTAATTCCTCTATTTTCTCCAGCCTTCCCAGGAACTTAGGGTTCTTTCGTTTTGACTCATTCTTTTACTGGTTTACCTCTGAGGAAGTCAAACTTAACGCTGTGGCCTAAGGATTCGGAAACGACCTAGTGGACCAACCCTTGAGAGAAAGCTGCCCCGGGAGAGTCCGCATTTCACTCCTGCTTTTGAGAATAATCTTATAAAGTTTCTCTTACAAAGAAGCATCGTCCCAGAACATCTTGGAAAGACTTTGTGTTTTTTTTTCTCTGCGACCCTGTTTTTCCTTGGGTGGAAATGACCCTAGGATTCAGATGTAGCACCAGCCCTAAAGCCGTGTTCTCAGCCTTACGATGCTGCGACTCTTTAGTACAGTTCTTCATGCTGTGGTGACCCCCAGATATAAACTCCCTAACTGTAACTTTACTACTGTTATGAATTTTAATGGAAAGGTCTGATATGCGGATATATGATAATGCGACTACTATGGGAGGGCCTTTGGACCCACGAAGGGGTCGCGACCCACAGGTTAAGAACCGCTGCCCTAAAGGCTGAGGTGGATTGAAACACCTAGCAATAAAACTGCATTGCTACCCTGCGGTTTTTAAAATTGAGTCTTTTTATTGTGTCTTTTTTTTTTTTTTTTTAATTCAGAGCATCCCATTTCGACTTTCTTATGTTGGGCTTATATTAAATCCAAACGATTTCGAGCTGGAGGTGGTAGCGCACGCCTTTAATCTCAGCACACGGGAGGCAGAGGCAGGCATATCACTGTGAGTTTGAGGCCAGTCCAGGACAGCCCAGATAACATAGAGAAACCCTGTGTCGGGGGGGAGGGGGGGGGGCGGGAATGCAAACAATTTCAAAAATCTCCTTGAAGAAGAGGCCAGACCACCTAGCACCCCCACACACCACCCCCGACACACCACTACCTCCTCATCAGGGATTACAAACTCGGGTTCCCCAAATTAATACAGTCTAGGGGTCTTGATCAAATTCGGTTTTTTCTCTGCCAGTTAAAGAATTAAAAGACAACAAAAAGCCGGGCGGTGACGGCGCACGCCTTTAGTCCCAGCACGCGTGAGGCAGAGGCAGGAGGATCGCTGTGAGTTCGAGGCCAGTCTGGTCAACAAAGTGAGTCTAAGACAACCAAGGCTACACGGAGAGACCCTGTCTCAAAACAAACAAAAAGGCAACAGAAAACAGGAGAAGAAAGGAGTTTATTGGGGGGTGAGAGCACATACTTGCTTCGGAAGACCGGAGAAAGACCTTCTGCGAAGAGGAGTGAGGGAGAAGCGCTCAAAAAGCTAGAAAACCCAGTCTTTTCTCAAGGGCTGAAGGTTTTAAAACCTGGGGAGAGTTTTCCTCCCCCTCCTTTGGGGCCGGTCAGTTTGAAGAACGTGAGGATGGTTGATTGACCCAGAATGAGCAGGCCTTGCGCTTGTTGAGGCAGACTGTCAGCAGGAGCCGGCTGCTAAAAAGCCTACAAAGCTGTCGTTCTTAAGCTGCCAGGCTTTTGTTTTAAGGCAGGACGGTGAGAGAGGAGCTGCTCATCTTGGAAATTTGCCACCTTCGTTACCTAGCCTCGGCCCCTCTCCCTGCCTGTCTGCCTACAGGGAGTCTGTCTAACTCCTGGTCTCTCAACACGTCACCAAACAGTCAGAGCTCCCTTTTGCAAGTTCTCAGTATCATCGATAAAAGAACCTAAAAGCAAATCAAAGACCGTTTTATTCGAATTTGAGGAGAAATCACAAAGGAGGCCCATGCAAATGCCAGAGGCGGGCAGGAGGAAGAAGGAAACAGCCCTGCCTTCTGAGGTCAGCCATGGAGGTCTGTCTGCAAGCACCTATAAAGGGGCGCTGGAGGTCTTCAAGAAAACAGTAAGAAAGACAAATCTCAAGGGCAAGCACACTTAGAACTCTGGTCAGCATCTCAAGAAAAGATAGAAAGGGGGAAGAGCTAGGTGTGGTGGCACATGCCTTTCATCCCAGCACTCAGCAGGCAGTGACTGCTTTCTTCCCAGAAAGATAACAACCCAGTTGGGTATCTTAAAATATTTAACCACTTTGAGCTGGAGGGGTACCTATGATCCAATACTGAGTATAAAATAAAGCCAAGCTCTACAGTATGTTTTATAGCATGACCTCAAACTATATATAAAAGTCTGTCAGCTGACTAGCCATATGTTGTTGATCAAGTGATATCATCTATTTGAGGTACACCTTCCTCTATTTTAAAATGAGGAGGTTCGACTATCTGTATGTTTGTTTTTAAGAGAGGGGGTCAGTGGGGTTTTCTTTTTGTTTTTTTGTTTTGTTTGTTTGTTTAGGGTTTCTGTTTTTTTGAAACAGGGCTTCTCTGTGTAGCTCTGGCTGTCCCGGAACTCACGCTGTAGACAGGGCTGACCTCAAACTCAGAGATCCACCTGCCTCTGTCTCCCTAGTGCTGGGATTAAAGGTGTGCACCATGGATCACCTTTTATAAAGACTTTTGCAGCCTGATGATTTCTAATTCCAGACACTAAAGAATGCAAACCAGGCTGGCCTCGAACTCACAGCAATTTGCCTGCCTCTGCCTCCCGAGTGCTGGAATTTAAAGGGGTGCGCCACCCCGCCCAGCTACTTTCAAAAGTTTATTTAGTTCAATTACAGAGACTTTGGTCCAAGTTCAGATGGCCATATTTGCGTGGCTTCTGATGAGAACTTTGGTTTGCTCTGTGCGTGGCAGAAAAGTACAACCGCAAGCAAGGACACTGTGAGAGAGCAGCTAAGCTGCAGGATGGCAAAGCTATCTCTCCTGAAAGCAGCAATCCACGCATCTGTGGAGGCATGGGCTCGTTCTTTTAGGTCTGAGTGCCCCCCTCCCCCCCTCCCTCTCCTCCCCCCATTGCTATTGCCCCACCTCCCAGCAGCACTGCACTAGAATCAAGCCTCAGTATGGGTTTGGGTTGGAACAAGTCATATTTAAACCAAGGCCAAGTGAAACAGGATGTGGTCTCCTGTCAGCCAGAACATCCCTGAGACAGAAAATGTCGATAGATAGAGATATAGCTGCTGTGTTCAAGGAAGAGCAAAAAAAAAAAAAAAAAAAAAAAAAAAAAAAAAAAAAAAAAAAAAAAATGACTAAGAGCAAGCAAGGAAAAGCAGAAGGAAATGAGATCAAACAGAGGAGACCATGTGATGTCATCTTGGAGAACATTGCAAAGTCATTAGATTTCCTTCTAAGTACAAGGAAACACTTTTAAAATTTGTTGTTCTTGTTGTTGTTTTGTTTTGTTTTGTTTTGAGACAAGAGTTTCTCTGTGTAGCCTTGGATGTCCTGGACTCACATTTTAGTCCAGGCTGGCCTGGAACTCACAGGGATCCACCTGCCTCTGCCTCCAGGGTGCTGGGATTAAAGGCGTGCACTACCACCGCTTGGCCTTTTAAATGTTTTTGAGCAAAGAAATCACAAAAAGAAGATGCTTAGTCTGGATTGATTTTTGTTTTATTGCTGAAGGACAAACCAAGGGTACCATGTATAGTGGATAAACAGCTCTGCCACCAAACCTCAGCCCTCCCCTGCTTCTTGTTTAAAAAAAAAAAAAAACAGTGCATTTTAATGTATTTATTTTGTGTGCATTTAGAGAGAGAAGGTGCACCTGCCATGGTAGGTGTGTGGAGGTCAGAGGACAATTTTCAGGAACTTGTTCTCTCCTTCTGCCATACGGGTACCAGGGATCAAACTCTGGTCGGGTCATGTTGGCAGGCTTAGCAACAGGTGGCCCTTCCACCACATACACCTACACAGCCCATGCTGGCCTTCTTTTGCTGAAATAGGATCTCACTGAATTATCCAGGCTAGACTTGCACTCACTCTCTATATAACCCAGGCGGCCCTTGAACTGGTGACCCTCCTGCCTCGGGCTACTAAGCAGTTGTAATCACAGGACCAAACATCAGGCCTTGTTATAAGCTGCTTTCAAAGGAACGTTGTTGGAGAAGCAACAACAAGGCTGAAAAGATGCTGCTGCTACTTCTGTTTTTTTGGTTTTTTGGTTTTTTGTTTTTCCTTACAATGAGATGTCACTTGTCCCGAGGAGCCTCACTCTTTCTGACTGACAGGGTTTTCCTCCAGTACTCCCCAGAGGGTTGAAGTTTTCTCCGTACACAGAAGTAAAGGCCTGTGTCCACTGCAAACAGGAGGCACATCACTAGGCAGAAAGCGACATGGCACCAAAGAAGAAAGATGGTGGATGAGCTTGCTGGACCTGGTAGGAGAGCCAGAAGAATTGAAAGAAATGAGCCATTAAGACAGAAATCCAGAATACACTGTGAGGTCCCTAGTGCAAAGCTTTTGTAAAGTCACCCATACCAAGCACTTAAAGGAAGGACAACAGTAGGTAATAAGTGGGAAGCCTTCAATGGACTTTCTATCTCTCAGCCTTCTCCAATATGTTGTAAAATTTGCATTTTCTAAAGGATGAACATGACCACATCTGTCTGAAGTTATAGAAGATAAAGACTTCTTTTTTGTTGTTGTTGTTGTTGTTGTTTGTTTGTTTTTGGTTTTGTTCGGTTTGGTTTTGGTTTTTCGAGACAAGGTTTCTCTCATGCCCTGGCCTTCCTGGACTTGCTTTGTAGACCAGCTGGTTGCTCTGGAACTCACAGAGATCCACCTGCCTCTGCCTCCTAATTGCACCACCACACCCAGTGAAGACGAAGACTTCTATACACAATTTTTGTTATTGTTTTGTGTTGTTGAACCAGGTTCTCTCTGTGGTTCTGGTTGGTCTAGAACTTGCTATGTAGATCAGGTTGGCTTTAAACTCACAGAGATCCATCTGTCTCTGGCTCTCAGGTGGTGGGATTAAAGTTTTGTGCTACCATGCCTTAATGAAACACAACTTCTAAAGTTTTCCCTATAATAAGCCTCCCATTTCTCTTCCATTTGAGACAAGGATTTTCAGTTGGAGTTTTGATGGAAGCCATCTTTCCCTCTCCAAGATGATCTCTATTTATCATCCTCCTGCCTCAACCTTCCAAGTGCTGGGACTACCGAAATGCATTACCAGGGATCCTTAAATGTATTTCATTGCACTATGAATACAAAGGACCAGAATGCACTTCGAATTCGGCCTGCCTCGGTTTGATCACAGAATCCTTCACTCTGAGAAGCCTGTAGAGAAGTTTCCTAACTAGAAAACAGTCTTTGGGCAACCATAAACTAGCAATCCATAAACCACTTCGCCAGCTCTTCACCAAGCCCCTGTGACAGGGAGGTGCTCACTGACCAATTTTGGTCTGTCGAAGTAGGCTGCAATGCCTCCTGAAAGGCATAATTAGGATTCCACAGTGCAAACTTGAGTCCTATTTTCTTGTGAGTAGAGAAAGTCTCCCAGACCAATGTGGCTGCCCCAAGGTGGAGCTTAAGAGGTCAGTACACAGCCACACCTCTCAGAATCCTAGAATTAGGACAGGAGACAGGGCGGAGCATTTTGAAACAGAGTAGTGTATTTGTTTTAAAGCTGGGCATAGTGGCTCACCTTGCACAGTGATGGTCACAGGCTTGGAATTGTGTGCTGACCTTCCTAGATGTGCTCTGCAGTAGTAGTCACCACTGTGACTGTGGTTGGCTTTTGAAATAGAGAAGGTATCTTCGGAATGATGAAATTTCACAGCCTTTTTATTCTGGTAGAACACAATCTTGTTCAGGTGTTTGTTCATCCAGCTATGGCACCTTAATATGATGGTTTCACCTTCCTCAAACATCAGTCGAGGGGTCTGGAGCAGCAGCCAGTCTGAAAGATGTAAAGAAAGTTTACTAAGAGTAAGAAACAAGGCCGGGAGCTGGGCAGTGGTAGCGCGCTTAGGAGGCAGAGGTAGGCAGATTGCTGTATGTGAGATCAAGACCAACCTGGTCTACAAAGGGAGTCCAGGACAGCCAGGCTACACACATAGAAACACTGTCTCAAAAACAAAAACAAAAACAAACAAACAAACAAAAAAACCCCAACCAAACCAAAAAAGAAACAAGGCTGGCCTTGGTGGTACATGCCTTTAATTCCAGCACTCGGGGAGGCAGAAGCAGGCGGATCACTGTGAGTTCGAGGTCAGCCTGGTCTACAAAGCAAGTCTAGGACAGCCAAGGCTACACAGAGTAACCCTGTCTCGGAAAACCAAATGAAACAAAAGGGCAGCTGGGCATTGGTGTCTCATGCCTTTAACCCCAGCATTTGGAAGGCACAGGAAAGTGGATCTCTGTGAATTTGAGGACAGTCTGGCCAGGACAACCAGGGCTATACAGAGAACTGTCTCCAAAAAACAAAACAAACAACAAAAACCCCAAGGGCCTAGAGATAGCTATCAGTGGAATGCACGCAAATAATCCTGGATCAAACCCCTAGGGTACAATGTGTGTGGTACAATGACAGCATCTCAGAGGTGGAGGTGGAACATTCAGAAATTTGAGGTCATCCTCAGCTGTATAGCAAACCTGGACTACAGAAAACCCTCTCTCAAAAAGGACACCAACCAACGAACAAAAACCCAGAGCCTTAGCCATACCCTCTCACACAGGGCCACTTGATTCACACAGGGATAACATGGCATTGCATCTATGAGATATTAAAAGGAATTTTAAAACAATGTTATGGATTTAAAACACTATACTCATGAGGGAAATATATTAATTTTAGGAACTATAGGACTTATAGAACAGAGCCTAGATCCTTCAGTTTATTATAAGTATAGTATCTGCTGGGCAGGGGTGGCACATGCCTTTAATCCCAGCACTTGGGAAGCAGAGGCAGGTGGATCACTGTGCATTCAAGGCCAGCCTGATATACAAAGCGAGTCTAGGCCAGTCAAGGCTACACAGAGAAATCCTGTCTAAAAAAAAAAAGAAAGAAAGAAAGAAAGAAAAAAAGAAAGAAAGAAAGAAAAAAGAAAAAGGTTTTATGGAAGCACACAGACTGAAGCATGCCAGCCTCTCTGTCGAGGTCTACTCAGGCTGCATTGACAAAGTATCATAAACTAACCACCAAGAGCAAGATGTAGTAGTGCATGTCCCCAGTCCCAGACCTGAATGTAGAACAGAAGAATCAAGAGTTCAAGGTCATCCTCAGCTAACTAGTGAGCTGGAGACAAGCCTGGGTCACAGGATACTCCATTTTGGTAAACAAATGTTAAGCATAACCTTGGTGGCTTGTAAACAATACACACTTACTTCTCAAATTAATCCAAAACAAGATGCCAGAAATGTTTACATCTAATGAGAGCCTGCTTCCTTGTTTATAGAATTGAGGTTTATTGTCATACTCTTCAGACATTTTGTAGGTCTCCTTATTAAGGACTCCATTTTATGACCTAGTTCCCCTCACCCCCACCCCAAGGACCACCCCCTTATACTATCCCCTTAGTGGTAAGATTGCAATATCTCAGCCTTGGAATAGAAACATCTGAGAGTACAACACACCCTGAGTGCAATCTTCCATCAACATTAAGAAAGAAAGAAAGAAAGAAAGAAAGAAAGAAAGAAAGAAAGAAAAAAGAAAGCATATGATCTTTTGGGGGTATGTAGAAGTTTGTGATGCTGAAGCTCAGCCTAGCCAGGAACTCATTACATAACCGAGGCTGGCCCCACCCCTCCTTCCTCAGTGGATATTACATTCAGGTGTGAGCTATCATGCCTGGCAAGCCAGGTAAGACCTCTTTGTTTTGAGATGTGTCAGGTCTCACTATAGTAGCTCTGACTGTCCTGGAACTCAATATGTAGACTAGGCTAGCCTCCAACTCATAGAGCTCTGACTGCTCCTGCCTCCTAAGTGCTGGGATTAAAAGTGTCTGTCACCACACCTGCTTTTTGATACGATCCTTTACATTCAGTGTTCTCTTGTGAATCTGAACAAAAGAGGCAGAACATTTTAACATTTAACATTGCTTTTCTAACTTCATTAAGAACATTCTGATTACAATAGTCCCCAGCCTTCATTGATGGTCACACACACACACACACACACACACACACACACACACACACACACAC
>OU015747.1:123551314-123561779 GCA_907169655.1 Acomys percivali
GTGTGTGTGTGTGTGTGTGTGTGTGTGTGTGTGTGTGTGTGTGTGTGCTCCTCATACTTGTCAGGGCTGCCCCTGTCCCACAGTCCTAACAGATCTAATTGCCTACAGTCTCCATGCCTCCCACACTACCATCACAGCATTGATATTTATGAAGCAAAGACTTCCTTCTGTTCCTCTCACAGCAGCCTTTCTGTGGCCTCAACCCCCTTGCTCAATCAGGACTGAGGCAGATACAGCTGTCTTCTTCACACAATGCTAAACAGATTAGGTGGAGAGGGAACCGAGGAGACAAACGTCTTTCGGAAAAGCTTCCTGTGATGCTTCCCAGAAATCAGGCCATCCTCTTTTCTTGTAAACATTCCTGTAAGTAGAATCCCCAGCTCCTCCATGGGCCTGCCCCTACTAACCGGAAATCACTCCCAGATGTACAGGGTCGCTGAGGCGAGTCTGCTGCATTAGGCACCTGTATTCCCCACTGTCGTTGACTGTGGCCTTAAATGTGTAGTTGGGCTGGACCTGGCTCGGGATGGATCTCTCATTGTGGAGCCACTGGGTAGAGTAGTTCCCAGGGTTGTGGGTCCCTTCGCACCTCAGTGTCACACTGTCATCCTTGAGCACCTGGATCCACGGGGGCTCAAGTTTCACCACAGCCTTGGGAAGATCCGCTGAGAGTCAGAGAGCAAAAGAGGAATATGGACAAGTCAAGCTTGAGGGACTGTGCATTCCACAGGGGAGCAAAGGGCCAGAGAGCCCCTATTATTGACCCAGTTAAAGACCTGTAATCTAAACCGGGCGTGGTGGCGCACGCTTTTAATCCCAGCACTCCCACAGAGGCAGGAGGATTGCTGTGAGTTCGAGGCCACCTTGTCTACAAAGTGAGTCTAGGACAGACAGCCAAGGCTACACAGAGAAACCTTGTCTCAAAAAACCAAAAAAAACAAAAAAAACAAAAAAAACAAAAAAAACAAAACAAAAAAAAATAAAACAAAAAAAACCCAAAAAGCCCTCTAATCTAGCGATGGGAAAGATGAAGCCCTTAACACCAGACACCTGATTGTGATACATAATCAACCTCAAGACCACTTGTGGGCAGCTTAGCAAGTCTGTTTCAAAATACATTTCAAAAGGCTTATAACTCAATGGTAGACGCTTGTGCCGCACACTCCAGGCCCTGGGTCCAGTCTCTAGACCACTAAAAACCAAATAGTCTCTTTCCCTTGGGTCTTTGGAGAATCCAGTTGGAATTTTACCAAGGATTATATTCTGGGCCCTACTGTGAGAGAACAGGTCAATCTGACCCCAAGTCTGACCCTTGGTAAAACAGACATTTCCCTACAAAGTAAACCTAGCATTTATTGTAAAGAAGTAACACCGTGAAAACATGGAAAGCACAAACTTACCAGTCTGCCTGTCTGCCAAGGCTGTAAATAAGAAGTGAAAGGGTCAGTGTAGAATAGCGGCAGCCGATAAAAGCAAAGTCAGCATAGGCTTGGAGCCTCTTCCCCCACAAACCACCTCAAGAGTCTATTTCTAGTTTATCTTATTGGTTTCTATTTTCTTTAGCTCTCATATCCTCCTCAGCTAATCCTGGCTAATGGATGACAAGGCTACAACGGAAGCACAAATGGTGGGTA
The DNA here is from genome assembly GCA_907169655.1 of Acomys percivali. NCBI lineage: Eukaryota > Metazoa > Chordata > Mammalia > Rodentia > Muridae > Acomys > Acomys percivali. The sequence goes on from OU015747.1 coordinate 123,552,949, forward strand.
CAAGGCAGCCTTTCCGGGGACTGTATCGTACCTCTGAATTGTGACCTTCACAAACACTAGAACAGTAACAAGTTAGAATCCTCTGTTGTTGTTGTTGTTGTTGTTGTTGTTGTTGTTGAGACAAGGCAGCACCATGTAACACTGGATGGCCTGAAACTCACTATATCAACCAAATTAACCACTTGCCTCTATCTCCTAAGTGCTGAGACTAAAGCATGTATCACCCCACCCAGCTCTAGAATCCTCTTTTATGACAGGGTCCCACGAAGCCGGCTTGGCCAGGAATTGGAACTCACTATAGCTGAAGCTAGCCTTGAACTCCTGATTCTCCTGTGGTCACCCAAGCAAATGCGGGGAATACAAGCAGACCCCACCAGACCTGTGTCTCTTGCCTTTTTCTCTCTCCCCAATTTCTAAACCAGGCTCGCTTCTGAAATTACTGTTTTTCAAAAGGACTCTTTACTCACCAAACAGCAAGAAAATTGTCAGTGGTTGAAGCAGCCATTGGCTTCCGGAATGTACATTCTGAAACATCTGAACTTCTAAAAGTCTTTCAAGAACCGATTCGGAGTCTGATGAGGATTAGGAGATAGCTATAAAAAGAGGAAGGAAATAAGCTCTTCCGTAACCGTCATGGGTCAGCCGACTGCTTCTGCTAACTTTACAATAACAGGTCAAACCATATGTGGACTCCACTTGAGAGACAACCCTTTCTGTATGTAGCTCCTTGTTATGCCCTTGGGGGGGGGGAACCCCCAAGTTACTGTTTGCTGGTAAGGAAACTGGGGGAAACATTAGAAAGCAGGAGAGGGAGCCTCCGTTTGCTGTCTGGGAACCTAGATTTCATGCTGTTTTCACAACTTCCTGTACTATCACACAGCACAGAAAGTCCTGTGGGAGCTTTGGCAAAGGAACTTTGACCTAGGTGAGATAAAGAGACGTTGTAAACAGATAACTGAAAGAATCACATTAGACAAGTTGTTGTTGTTGAAGAAATTAATCCAAGAAGGTCTCCATCCTACACATTAAGAGTATGACTTGTCCTCCATACACATAAGAAAGTTGTCTGGGGGGTGGGGTTGTTTTGATTTTTGAGACACTGTCTCTCTATGTAACCCTGTACTGAAACTCACTGTATAGATCAGGCTAGCCTTGAACTCACAGAGATCAGCCTGCCTCAGCCATCTGAGTGTTGGGATTAAAGGCATGTGCCACCACGCCCAAAGCAAAAACAAAGGTTTTTTTTTGGGGGGGGTGTTGTTGTTGTTTGCTTTGTTTTTTGAAACAGTGTTTCTGTGTCACCCTGGTTGTCCTGGACTCACTCTGAAGACCAGGCTGGCCTCGAACTCGTAGAGATCCACCTGCTTCTGCCTCCTGAGTGCTAGGATTACCTGGCTCAAAAACAAAATTGTTGGTTTTTTAAAATATGTATTTATTATTATGTACACCTGCAGGCCAGAAGAGGACATTAGATCACATTAGAGATGGTTGTGAGCCACTATGTGATTTCTGGGAATTGAACTCAGGACCTCTGGAAAAGCACTCAGTGCTTTTAACCTCTAAGCCACCTCTCCAGCCCCAAAAACAAAGTTTTTAAGGATAAGAAATAAACGTGTCAATAAAGAAATTGTAATAGCATAACTGCCATTCAAAAGAGGAAAATGGGCTGGGCGTGATGGCGCACACCATTAATCCCAGCATTCTGGAGGCGGAGGCAGAGGCAGGTGGATCTCTGTGAGTTCGAGGCCAGCCTGGTCTACAAAGTGAGTCCAGGACAGCCAAGGATACACAGAGAAACCCTGTCTCAAAAAACAGAACAAAACAGAACAAAAGAGGAAAATGGGAGCTGGCAGGATGGCTCAGTAGGTAAAGGCACTTACTACCATGTCTGATGACCAAAGTTGCACCTCTAGAACCTACATGGTGGTTGGAAAGAACAGATTTCCTCTGTCCTCTGAACACACACATACATTAAATGTTAAAAGAAGAAGAAGAAAACATTTTTGGGGTCTATATACTCATTGTCTGCACGCTTCTAACACCAAATGTGAGGGGGTAGTAGGGGGGGTTGGGGGTGTTTCTATACCAAACAAGTCTACAATACCATCTGGGATTCCTACAATTGAACTCAATTCTGACACTATCTAACTAAACTTAACATGGCTGTTTCATAGAATAGACATAACGAAAGACAGGAAACTTGAGCATGCATGTATACTTGTCATGTTAAATTAATAGAACCCTTTCACATGTGATGGTTGGCAGTTTGGTAATCTTTCCTGAAACTGTGCCTTCCTTTTGTCCTACAAGTCAGTCTCTTGCAGAATTGTTAATTCTTCATAACTTTTGTTACGATGTTTCAGTCTTTCACATTTTCTAATTTTCAAAAGCCAACATAGATTGTTTTGCCTCCAACCTATTTCGATTTAGACTCAATTTTAAGTATTCCAAGGGTGGTGGCTGCTACATTTACTACATATCAACCGAGGAAAGGAAAAATGATTTAGAAAACTCCCAATTTCATAAGGAGATAAACAATCTTAGCTCTGGGCACAGGACTAAACCCTCAAAGCACCCAGTACTCTTACAGCAACTGACTTTAGGCATTAAAGTAGATGGCATGCATAAGGCAACAGGAGGGTTCTCCGGACCTTTAGCTTTGTTAATTGGGGTTAACAAACCCAGAACTAGCTCATTCCTTATGCATAATATCTGCTTACAGGGACCGAGAAGGGACCCTGGGTGGCGACTGTGTTCTTCCTATATGGCAACTCTCATTACTTCTCCTGTGTCTCCTTTCCTTCCTTCTTGTTCATTTTGGTTTTGTTTGGTTTGGTTTCTCGAGACAGGCTTTCTCTGTATAGCCCTGGCTGTCCTGGAACTCACTCTGTAGACTAGGCTGGCCTCAAAACTCACAGAGCTCCACCTGCCTCTGCCTCCTGCATGCTGGGATTAAAGACAGGGGCCACCACAGCCCAGCTGTCTGGTGTTTTTCTTCTCTCTGTCTATTGCTTTTCTCATTTTATGGCAGTCAGTACAAGAAGCAGCAGCTTCTTAATCCCATTTTTATTCCTCCTACAATCAAATCTCCAGGGGCGTACCACTCATTAAGTGGATGGAGAAGCAGTAGGCTCGGAGCTAGGATGTTCCCTTTACTCCACTTAATTCTGAAGAGAAAACTGAAAACAAACAACTGGTTGTTTTCATAATGCTTATTTTAAAATGAGTTTTGTATGGGTGTCTGTGTGTGGGCATATGCACGTGACTACAGGTGCCAGGAGGTCCAGAAGAGAATGTTGGATCACTTGGAACTGGAGGTACAGGCAATTGTGAATTTCCACACATGGTCCTGGGAACTGAACTCTGGAAAAGCAGTATTAACTGTTGAGTGGTCTCTCCAACCACAAGACATTGGTTATTTTAAAACATTCAGTTCGTTCGTTCCTCCTCCTCCTCCTCCTCCTCCTCCTTCTTCTTGTTTGTTTGTTTTTAGACAGGGTTTCTTTGTGCAGCCCTGGGTGTCCTAGAACTCACTTTATAGACCAGGCTGGCCTGGAACTCACAGAGATCAGCCTGTTTCTGCCTCTCCCATGCTGGGATCAATGGCGTGGGCCCTCTCATCAAGTGCTCTTTTAAAATGGTACAATAACCAACAGTAAAATCTTGGGATCAACCCCCCCCCCCCATTTCCTGTGTTACCATATCTAGTTTCTCAGGAAAGCTGTCATTCCTGGCAGTACTATTTACCTGGAATTTAACACCTTGAATCTACTGTATGTACAATGCTTGCACAGGCCTCTACCCTCTCGATCCTGGGCTGCTGCACTAACCCCCACCCCCACCCCATTTCTCCCTTTTATCCTTGCTACACTCATGTCTGTTCTCAACACAGCACACAGAAGGAACCTTCTAAAACTCAAGCCAGGCCACGTCATTCCTACTCCCAAAAGCCCTTTGCTGTTTTCTCTTTCCTTTCAGAGTGAAAGCTAGTGCTTTCACAAAGTACACGTGATCTGGCTTACAACTTCTTCTGAGCCTTTTCTTTACAGTTCTTTTTCTCAAATCAATACGGTTTAGGAATATTTTGTTTGGTTGGTTTGGTTTGGTTTGGTTTTACTATCACCACCACCCAGCCCAGTAATGGCAATTTAAAAAAATGAAAGAAAAAAAGATGTATTATGTATAGTGTTCTGCCTGCACGTACGCCAGAAGAGGGCACCCGATCTCACTAAAGATGGCACAATGTGGTGGCTGGGAGTAAAACAAAGCAACTTTGGAAGAGCTCTTAACCGCTGAGCCATCTCGGGAGTATTCTTCAGAATTCCAGGCGGAGATCGCTTTTAAACCCTTGACTCATACTTCTTACGGCTTACAGTATTCCTTCACCGTGGAAAAGAGTCCACAGAACAAAAATCGAGACACTCGGAGGCGCCAAATTTGTTTTACAGCCCGGAACCTAACCAGATCGCGATATTCCTAACCCATCACTGAAAAAGAAACACACGTTAAGTCTGCCCAGGTGTGTGGGACCGGCCACTCCGGATGCCATGGGTGAGGCCCGCAGTCACTTTTCACCTCTCCGAGCACGGCTCTCCAGCAGCCGGGCTGGGGCAGGGGCTGAGCGACGCGGTGGTCACACAGGGCTGCGGGCCCGGGTTCCTGGAGGGAGAGGTGTTCTGCTGGGCTGTCGACCACGGAGGCTTCTGGGTTGGGTGCGGTGGTGAGCGGTGGATCGATCATCTGGCGGCTGGTGAGCCTGCGGGTCGTTGGAGAGAGTCCCGCGTCCAGGTGGCGAGGCTGTCGTCGTCCTCGTTAGTATAGTGGAGAGTATCCCCAACGGGGTTCGATTCCCCGATAGGGAGGCGTGCTGTTCTTTTTAGCTAGATGGTCCGCCCGGGAAAGCGCTTGACCCCACCCGAGACCCAGACCAAGACCCGTGTCCTCCGGCGCAGCAGCGGGGATCGGGTGGTTGCCAGGTCCCTGTGCTCTCTAGCTTCATGCCTGGCACACTGCCGGGGGGTCTGGTGCCTGCGAACGCGCCTCCCCACGCCCCTCCACTCCTTTTCACTTAAGAGGTGGCGAGTGTCAGAACGCGACTCGCAGAGCCTGAGCACAGGTGTGCCTGCCAGGCAGGTTTGGGTGGTGAGCGGCCCCGAGTGGTCTCGGGCGCGCCCCGGTCCCTGGGACCCTGGTCGCCTGGCCGCAGTGGCGAGGAAGCGAGAGCGCCCCAGAGGACAGGCGTGTGCGTGCGAGAGGCGCCTGCAGGACGACGTGGAAGAGCGCGTAGATGTTGGCATCGGGGACGGGGACAGGACGGGGAAGCGCTAGGCGACCGGGAAGGTTCAGACCGCTCACTGGTGGCAGTCCCCAGCATCGTGTGGGTGACATCTTGGTGGTGTGGCGTTGGTGGTATAGTGGTGAGCATAGCTGCCTTCCAAGCAGTTGACCCGGGTTCGATTCCCGGCCAACGCAGTGTGTTCACCTTTTGCCAAGGTTTGCCAAGGTTTGCCAAGGTCCCCCCAAGCCGAGAGGGCGCCCAGGGAAGAGCAAGAGTGGGGTCCTGCCTGGAGGACGTCTCTCAGCTTATCCCGAGTTTGCACGACAGAGCCAAGGAGGCCTGAGACATTTTAAGTTTGTGGGAGGAGAAGAGGCAGGGGCAGCCGTCTAGTCCGAGTGATCGCCCAGAGGGCACAGGGCACAGGGCACAGGGCACAGGGCACAGAGCAGCTGGCAAGGTATTGCAGGGCAGGGCGAGCGTAAGCACCAGCCCTTTAACGATGGTCATTCCAACTAGCTAGCCGGTGAGCGGGCCAGCAGTCTGGCTGGCACACAGGTTATCTGTCTATCTCCAGGAGGCAAGAGCCAGTTTCTCTTTAGCAGGTGCTCCCTGGTGGTCTAGTGGTTAGGATTCGGCGCTCTCACCGCCGCGGCCCGGGTTCGATTCCCGGTCAGGGAAGCCTCTCTTCTTGTCTCCATCCTCTCTGCACCTTGGCCTTACTCCCCTCTCTCCCTTCCTTAACCTCGCTCTCCATTTGCAATAACAACCTCAGATCTCATCCTATCCCTCTCTGCACACACATTATTCTTTTCCTACTTCCTCACTCACAACCACACTCTGCCCTGCCTGCCCGCGCACAACTCTGCACCTTTCCTCACCTGCCTGCAGCCTTCACCCTCACCACACAGACCACACACGCACTCTACATCCAGTGCTCTCAAGCACACTTCCGGGATCACACACACTCATCCACTGACGGAGCCTACAGCCTCTCCACCTGACTCCATCGCCTCATCGCCTGCTCTTGAGGCTGGAACGCATCCTCTGCCTAACCCGCTCCACTTGCCTCACCTGCGTCTCTTACCTCACTTGCATCCCATGCTCCCTGGCAGCTTACCCAGACTCTTCACAGCCGAACCTCTGCTTTGAACAACTGGAGCCATTACTTTCACTTAAAACGCGTGCACACACACACACACACACACACACACACACACACACACACACGATATATGTAAATATATGTATATATATATGTAGGTATGTATTGTGTGCATGTATGTATATGTCTGAAGAACTCCAGGGGGTGCTGGTGCCTGTGGTACTGGCGTTGTGGGCTGTAGACAGTGAGGGGGTCTGGTGAGGAAGGTAAGGGACACCTGTGGAGAGGTGTTGGTGTGGGCAAATGTCCCTGGCTGAGCTGAAAACCCCAGGTATGTTCACTGCAGTCTGGCGGAGACAGACAGTCCAGTCCACAGAAAGTCGCCAGGATTTCCCTGCAAGCCCCCAGAGAGCCTTGGGCAAGCTGAGGCCAAGCACTAGTTTCTCAGGATCCTAGGGTTTGGGGGAGAGAGGACGCTGGCGTGAGTTTGAGTTGGGAAATTGGAGCAGAACCTCTTGCCCACCGGTTGCGCCTCCTACCAGGGCCCATTGGCCCTGACCTTGAGAGCCAGTCGGAGCACAGAGTCCCATCCTGAGTGCTGACTGGTGGGTTGCGCTCCACCTCAATCAAAGGAACAGTGGGAGCTTCTAGCAGATCCTGGGAACGCCCAGATTGTGCCTCACCCTCACCAGACTCCAACCCACCCTTGACCCTGAAGCCCTTCCAAGAGGCACCAGTATGAACCCACATCCCAGAACACTCTGACTTACAGGCGCCCCCAGGGCAGCCCTGTGAAGAGAGAAGACCTTGGGAAACAGACACTGGGCAAGCCTAGGCTAGCAGGTGTCCAAAGCAGGGAACGCTGCATGCCGACTGCAAGGATGCAGGTTCGGCTCTGTGCTAGATGGGTTTTAACAACTTGACATCTCTGCAAAGAGGGACTCTGACTTGAGAAAATGTCTCCATAGGATGTGCCCACAGGTAATGGTGTGGTTGGATAAGCAATTGCTGTCGGTAGCCCACTGCAGGTAGGGATGTCGTTTGGGTCCGGGGATTTGTGGCCAGGGCATGCCACCCCTGCCCAGGTGGTCCTGTGTACTGGAACCCCATTAGAAACATTAGATCTAGGGTAAGCGTTAGAGTGAGAGAGTTGGTTTCACTGTGTTTAGGGTAGACATCAGAATGAAGAGTTGTTGTCTAGAAGTCCTTTGAGGAAATCCTTGTAGAAAACCCAGACAGACTGTTTTCTGTCATCTAGAGAGTTGTTCTTCTGAAGGATCATTAGTGCCTTTGCATGAGTTTTGGTCACAAGATGGTCCTGGCACCACTGGAATGTCTTGCATTATTGAGTAAGTTCTGCAAATAGTATATTGCAAGGGCTTGATTTTTTGCTTTATGTAAAACAGAGTAGATTAGGTGCTTTTGTATGAGGAACTTCTTTTACCTCCATGTCCTTCCTGACCCTCAAGAAGGAGGAGGAGGAGGAAGAAGAGAAGGAGGAGGAGGAGAAGAAGAAGAAACACCTTCTTGTAACAATCAATAATATGCACGGCTGTTGCAGGTAGGGTCAGTTCCTCGAGGCCTGAAGGACTCCGTTGGGGCCATTTGGCTGCTGTTTGTTGCAGTTGGCTGAGGTTTGGTAAGTAGTCCCTAATAGGAGGAGGGTTGGGGGGGATTTAAAGAGGATTAGAAAGGAGAAAACAAAAGGCAGCAGCAGCAGAAGAAGGTTTAGACAAACTGCAAGTGTAAGAAGAAAAATAAATAGGAGAGGGAAAAAAATAAAAAAAAATTAAAAAAAAAAAGAAGGAGAGGGATAGGAAGGAGAAAAAGAAATAAAAGACGATGAAGTCTAAGAGAAGGAGAAACAGAAGGAGAAGAGGGAAAAGACGAAGCAGCAGAACAAGAAGATTTAGAAGAACTAGAAGAATAAGGAAAAGAAGAGGAGTAGAAGAAGGATATGGAGAGGAAGAAGAAACATAGAAGATGATGAGGAAATGAAAGTTAGAAGAAGGAGAAATAAAAGCAGCAATCAGAAAAACAAACAAACAAAGAAAATAATTGATTGGGAATAAACAGGATAAGGTAAAAAAGAATAAGAAGAGGAAGACTAAGTAGTAGCTGTAGCTGTAGCTGTAGCTGTAGCTGTAGCTGTAGCTGTGGCTGTGGCTGTGGCTGTGGCTGTAGCTGTAGCTGTAGCTGTAGCTGTAGCTGTGGCTGTGGCTGTGGCTGTAGCTGTAGCTGGAGCTGTAGCTGTAGCTGGAGCTGGAGCTGTAGCTGTAGCTGTAGCTGTAGCTGTAGCTGTGGCTGTGGCTGTGGCTGTAGCTGTAGCTGTAGCAGTAGCTGTAGCTGTAGCTGTGGCTGTAGCTGTAGCTGTAGCTGTAGCTGTAGCTGGAGCTGGAGCTGGAGCTGTAGTAGCTGGATGATGAGGATTGAAAGCAGCAGCAGGAGGGG
>OU015747.1:123581779-123594063 GCA_907169655.1 Acomys percivali
GGCGCTCTCACCGCCGCGGCCCGGGTTCGATTCCCGGTCAGGGAAGCCCCTCTTCTTGTCTCCTTCCTCTCTGCACCTTGCCTTACTCCCCTCTTCCCCTTTACATCTTAACCTCGCTTTCCATTTGCAACAACATCCTCGGATTCTCACCCTATCCCTCTCTGCACATACACTATCCTTTTCCTACTTCCTCACTCACAACCACACTCTCTGCCCTGCCTGCCCGCGCACAACAGCTCTGCACCTTTCCTCACCTGCCTGCAGCCTTTACCCTCACCACACAGACCACACGCAAGCGCACTCGACTTGCAGCGCTCTCAAGCACACTTCCGGGATCACACACCCGCAGCCACTGACGGAGCCCACAGCCTCTCCACATGACTCCATTGCCTCATCGCCTGCTCTTAGGGCTGGAACGCACCCTCTGCCTAACCCGCCCCACTTGCCTCACCTGCGTCTCTTACCTCACCTGCATCCCAGGCTCCCTGGCAGCTTACCCAGACTCTTCACAACGGAATGTCTGCTTCAAACAACCAGAGCGATAACTTTCACTTAATACACAACACATACACACACACACACTATAGTGTGATTGGTGATTGCAGTAGGACAGCCCACTAGGGGTAGGGATGCTGCTCTCCACCTCCAGTAGGGTCCTCGTGACAGTGCTGTTCTGCCAACCTGAGGCGATGACCCCAAAAGGCAGAGTCTCCTGGAAAAGGCCATGGTGTTCTTTCCCTTGGAGTGTTGATAGCAACCTGCTTCCTGGTATTCCTTCTTATTTGCTCAATTATTCTTCTCACTCGTAGTCAAGGCAACAAGAAGGTGACCAGGGATACGGTGCCAGGAGGTGAATTGGACAAAGCGCCAGCCTAGAAACTGCAGAATGAAATGCCTCTTCCAAATGTGCCTAATTTATTAGTAGTCATCCTGAAAGTTCTTAAGAATAATAAAACAATGGGGGACTTTTTCCAATTAATTACAGCAAAAAGGAGGCAGCTAAAAAAATCCCCCCAATTAAATGAAGGGTCTTTACCAAAGGCAGAACCAATTCAAGGAAAAGGTAACTCAGACAAGAGTGAAAGTAAAAGCGGAATTTTAATTCCTACAATACAAAACTCTATATGGCCTGCCATATGTATTAAAGGACAGTCTCTGGTGTCCTCCTAGATATAGAGGACCCTATAGATTGGCTACTACACCTCATCCACCTCTCCCCTATACAGGAGTGTGTGAGGGAGGGGATGGATGGGATGGATGGGATGGATGGGTAGTCATCAATGGGAAAAAGGTGTCAGACATTGACCTACACAAAAAGTTAATTTTGCTGAAGACAGTCTCCCGCCCCTGGCTCACCCTAAGAATGTACTCTCTGCCTGTACCAAGTTAATGACTTAGAAACAATGATGTTATTACTATGTACTTTCTACTGTGTATTTTTTATGCCTGATTGCTTCACTGATGCCCTTGAATCTACTCCATGGAAAACGTAACCGCAACGCACTCCCTGTTTCAAAATGTGTATGAAAATCTAGACTGCTTGCCAGCAAAATACACTCAGATTCAAACTGCCTCTGTGTTTGTCTCTGTCACCGCCAAATCCTTGCCCACCAAGTTTTCAAGGACCCTCATCCCAGGGACCCCCATACCCTACTGGGGTGGTCTGTGGCAGGATGCCATTGGGGGGGCTGTGGCCAGGGCATGCCACCCCTGCCCAGGTGGTCCTGTGTACTGGAACCCCACTAGAAACATTAGATCTAGGGTAAGCGTTAGAGTGAGAGAGTTGGTTTCACTGTGTTTAGGGTAGACATCAGAATGAAGAGTTGTTGTCTAGAAGTTCTTTGAGGAAATCCTTGCAGAAAACCCAGACCGACTGTTTTCTGTCATCTAGAGAGTTGTTCTTCTGAAGGAGCGTTAGGGCCTTTGCATGAGTTTTGGTCACAAGATGGTCTTGGCACCACTATAATATCTTGCATTATTGAGTAAGTTCTATCAACAGTACATCGCAGGGGCTTGGTGTTTTTGCTTTATGTAACACAGAGTCGGGTAGGTGCTTTGGTATGAGGAACTTCTTTTTTTCTCCCCGTCCTCCTCTCCCCCCTCCCCACCAGCTGGACCATGTGTCCCTTCTTTCAGAATCCATTTTGAAAAAGAAACTCCATTTTGTGTTACAGCTGGCCAAGGGCTGAAACCAGATTCCAGGAAAAACTACAACATATTCTAAACAGAAAAAATTCCCCCAGCAACACAATCAGCTCACCTTGAAAAAGCCACCCAAAGTCCAAATATACTCTCTGCTGGTCAAGCTGACCAGCAGGTGGTCTGGCACATAACAACAACCAATTAGGAGGAGCCAAAGTTCCTAACGCCCCCATGACTGGTCAACCAATCTTTTCTATAGGTCAACTTGTCCCTACACCTATCACCCATCCAGGAAAAGCCAAGGCTTATAACTCCTGGCTTGCAGCTTTTCTGCCTAAATGTCATCTAATCATATACTGTAAAACCCATTTCTTTGTCTGAAACCTATAAAAACCCCTCTCAATTGTGACTTGGGGCCACTTCTCTACACCTGCTGTGTCAGTGCGTGGAAGGTATGGCCCAGGCTTGAGCTTCCAATAAAGACTTCCTTGAGATTGCACTTGGACTTGGCTCTTGGGGGGTGGTCTGTTTGGTGGTCTCTCATAATTTGGTCATAACATATGGTGCATTGACCTGGAACACCCCCCCGCAAAGCTCCCAGGGCCCCCAAGCCAATGGGTGTCTAAGCTGACGATAAGTGTTGTGTTTGCTGTTTGTCTGGCTCTCAGTCTTACTTTTACTTCTTGGTCTGGAGACAAGTGTGTATAAGTAGCGATCATTTCATCTTAGTGGATGCACTAGAGGGCGGAGATCACAGGAGTCTGGAAGATGCTCCAGATTCCATGTGTGGGGATAGAGTTCCTCTATGTGAAGAACCTAAAGAGGTTTATGTGCTGGGACAAGGCGGGTCCCTCCTACAGCATGGCATGGGCCAGTCAGTGTCCTACTTTCAGTATTGCTTCTGATCAAATCTTGGGTGCGCTGTTCCTGTTACTCTTGTCTTTGTCTGGTGTTTACGTCTGTCTGTTGCTCTTTATCTGACTGAGGCTTGGATGGATGATGGGACAGACCACTTCCTCCTCTCTAGACTTAATAACAGACTATGACAACCCCCTTTTTCCTCATAATTGTGTGGAAAGGTGCAGGGTTGTTGTATGCAGGCAGGCAGGGCAGAGAGGGTGGCTGTGAGTGTTGAAGTAGGTAGGAAAAGGATGGTTTGTTTGCAGAGAGAGAGGTTGAGGTGTAAAGTAAGAGAGGGGAGAAGGGGAAAGATGCAGAGAGGAGCTAGAGATACTTCCCTCACCGGGAATTGAACCTGGACCGCAACAGTGAGAGCACCAAATCCTTACCACTAGACCACCAGGGAGTGTAGGCAAGGAAACCACACCACGCTCTCATCCTGGAGCCAGACAGACAATCCTTGTGCCAGCCAGACCTCCCGCCCCATATGCCTGCGAGCTAGATGGATCGCATGTATTAAGGGGCTGGAACTCACACTCATGCCTGGCCCTGTCCTGCCCTGCCTTGCCCTACTCTGCCAGCTGCCCTGTGCCCTGTGCCTACTTGGACTAGACGGCTGCCCCTGCCTCATCTCCTCCCGCTGGCGGCCACAAGCTGTAAAGGTCTCAAGCCACATTGGCACTGTCGCACAGACTAGGGACAAGCTGAGAGGCGCCCTCCAGGCAGGGCCGACTTTTGCTCTTCCCTAGACGTCCCCTCGGGGAGGTGACCTTGGCAAACTTTGGCAAAACACGGACGCGCTGCGTTGGCCGGGAATCGAACCCGGGTCAACTGCTTGGAAGGCAGCTATGCTCACCACTATACCACCAACGCCACACCGACGGGACGGCACCCACAGGACGCTGGGGACTGCCACCAGCGAACGGCCTGAGTCTTCTGAGTCACTTAGCGCTTCCCTGCGCCTGCCCCCGACGCCAACCTCTGCGCGCTCTTCCGCGTCTTTCCGCGGGCGCCTATCGCAAGCACACGCCTGTCCTCTGGGGCGCTCTCGCCTCCTCGCCACTGCAACCAGGAGCGTCAAGCCAGGGCCCCAGGGCCCCAGGGCCCCGGGCGCTCCCGGCACCGCTTCGGACAGGTCACCACCTGTGCTCAGGCCCTGAGAATCACATGCAGGCCGGTCTGACCCTCGCCGCCTCTTAGGGGAAAAAAAGGAGTGGGGTTATGGGGTGGCGCGTTCGCAGGCACCAGAGCCCTGGGCTAGATGCCAGGCAAGAAGCTCGATGGTCCGGGGACCTGGCAACCACCCGAATCCCAGGGCTGCGCCCAAAGACACGAGTCTGGGTCTTAGTTTCGGGTGGGGTCAAGCGGTAGCGCTTCCCCCGGCTGCCCATCTGGCTAAAATTTGTAGCACGTCTCCCCGTCGGGGAATCGAACCCCGGTCTCCCGCGTGACAGGCGGGGATACTCACCACTATACTAACGAGGAGGACAGCGACATCTTCACCTGAATACCGGACCCTCTCCTACGACCCGCAGGCCCTTCAGCCGAGCTGATCGATCCACTGCTCACCGCCACAACCAACCCAGAAGCCTCCCGGGTCAGGTATAGATGTGAACAACCCTTTCATCAGCAACCTGGGTCCGCAGCCCTGTGTGACCACCGCGTCGCTCAGCCCCTGCCCAGAGCCGTGCTCTGAGAGCTGAAAAGTGGCTGCGGGCCTCGCCCATGGCACCAGAAGCCGCTGCTCCCACACACCTGGGCGGCCCTGCGTGGGGTGGGGTCCGTGCGGGGATCCGGATCGGGACCTGGAGGGACTTTGGCGCCTAGGAGAGTAAAGATGTCGATGAGGTGGACACCGGGCGAGGCGGAGCAGGCTTGGGGTCGACTGGTGAAGCCCACAGCTTGCACACCCAGACCCGCAGGAACCCACGGGCCCACGGGCCCACGAGCCCACGAGCGGGGACGCCCCGTCGCATCAAGTCCGCACTGCTGGGCGCCAGCTGTCAGCCAGGCGAGGGGTCTCGCGAGCAGACCTGCTGTCTAGATGGTCGAGGGGTCTAAGCCACCTGCGTTCTGGTTGCAGTCTCCTCTGGAGGCGTGGGTTCAAACTGACATCCCCACCACAACCTCACCCCAGCCCCAGAGACCGCATCTCCCGCTTCCTTCCAGAACTTCCCCGCGTAGCGCCTCCATTCGCTCACCCTCCAACCTTCCTTGCCAGACCTGTGCCTGCAGGAGAGTCCTTCCTGGGTACAGTCACCAACGTCTGCTGGGGAGCTGGTGGGGCTGGGGGCGAAGAGGTTGGGCGGAGGGGGGGAGCGTGTGGTGGTTGCGATGCTTCTCAAGGGGGAAGGTGGAGAGAGTAAGAGGCCGGTCCTGAGCAAGCCAGCCAGCCAGCTAGGTGCCAGCGCCTTGTGCCAACAGAGAACTCGCAGGCGCTGCCGAAGGAAACCCTGTTTGGGGCCCGCCTGAGTTTGCAACTATCACCCCCAAGGCTTGGCCTCCTCAAAGGCCCCCCCCCGCCGGTCCAAGAAGCTCCCTCTCCTCTTGCTTTTCTGCCACCCCCCACATAACCCCCAATTCCCCCCACTTCGCACAAGCGTTCCCACAGGAACACAAACTTGAGAGGGCGCAGACTACAGAGAGGTGGCAGTGACGTTGGAGGTGGCGATGTCGTCCGCGGAGTCCCGGGCACCGGGAGGATGAGGGACAGCCTAGGCATCCAGAGAAGCCGGGTAATTGCGCAGAACGTCAGTCCGGAGCCGGGACTCTCCATGGTCCTGGCGCTTCTCTGCAGAGTCCATCCATGCAGGGCCTAGGGACTGTGAGGGAAAGAGCTGCTAGCGGGTCCTGCAGTTGTGGGGCGCACAGACTGTAGGAAGGTCAGGTGACAAGTTAGGAGTCCAGCATGGGTGGTTCAGTGGTAGAATTCTCGCCTGCCACGCGGGAGGCCCGGGTTCGATTCCCGGCCCATGCAGTCCCTTTTGGTCCCCAAGGGTCCATGCCCCATGGCACTGCAGAGCTCTGCAACAGGTACACACTCCATCCAATCTCTTTGCGCTCCACTTCAAACCATTTGACACTATGTGGCATTCCTACAGGTCTCATTTGTGACATGGTGGGGCAAACCCCCACCTCTCCGGTCTCTGCCTCTGGCTTCCTCATCCCAAGTCATCACACCATGGGGCATCCGGTGTGACTTTGCCCCTTCAGAACACTACTCCAGGTCCTCCTCTGCTGCGAGGGGCATGGTGGGGTGGCGAAAAGGGGAGGAGACAGACAAAACACAGACAAACAGATGGTGGTCGTGGTGTTGCTGGCGATATATGGCGGCGGCAGAGGGATGCCAGGCAGTGGAGGGATGCCAGGCAGTGGGAAATGCCCAGGAGCTGAAGCAGCTGCTGGGACCATCTCCTGGGGCTCCCACGCATTTCTGAGTAGAGACCAGGAACAAGGCTTTGTTGGGTTTGCTCTTGTCATCAAACACGGTGTCCCAAAGCAACTTGGGGTGAGAATGGTTTGTTTCTCATTACAGCTCAAGCGCCATGCTGGTGGGTGGGGTTGTGGGGAAGGGTGGCAAGTGCAATCTCTTCTGTTTCTCCTTCTCTTAGCCTTCATCATCTATTTCTTCTTCTTCCCATCACTCTTCTTCTTCTATTTATTCTTGTTATCCTTGTAGTTCGTCTAAACCTTCTTCTGCTGCTGCTTCTTGGTTTTCTTCTTTCTATTCCTTTTTAAATCATCCTCTTCCTCCTCCTCTTCCTCCTCCTTCTCCTCCTTCACCTCCTATTCGGGATTACTTACCAAACCACAGCCAACAGCAACCAACGGCAACCAAATGGCCCCAACAACTTCCATCAGGTCTCAAGGAACTGAACCTCCCTGGAACAGCGCACTACAGAATATTAATTGATTGTTACAAAAAAAGCATTTCTTCTTCTTCCTCTTCTTCTCCTTCTTCCTCTTTCTCCTCCTCCTCCTCTTCTTCTTTTAAGATTTATTTAGTATTCCATGCTCTGATTTCATGTACACCTGCTCACCAGAAGAGGGCACCAGATCTCAATATAGATGATTGTGAGCCACCATGTGGTTGCTGGGAATTGAACCCCAGACCTTTGGAAGAGCAGCCAGTGTTCATAACCTCTGAGCCACCATCTCTCCAGCAAGTTTCTTGTTTTTGTTTTTTGGTTTTTTGGTTTTGTTTTTTGTTTTGTTGTTGTTGTTGTGGTGGTGGTGGTGGTGGTGGTGGTGGTGGTGGTGTGTGTGTGTGTGTGTGTGTGTGTGTGTGTGTGTGTGTGTGTGAAGATGGGGAAGTAAAAGAAATTCCTCATACCAAAGCACCTAATCTACTTTATGTGTTACATAAAGCAAGAACATCAAGCCCCTCTGAGGTTCTGTTTGCAGAACTTAATAATGCAAGACATTCCAGTGGTGTCAGGACTGTCCTGTGACCAAAATTCATGCAAAGGCCCAAACACTCCTTCAGAAGAACAACTCTCTGGATGACAGAAAACAGTCTGTCTGGGTTTTCTGCAAGGATTTCCTCAAAGAACTTCTAGACAACAGCTCTTCATTCTGATGTCTACCCTAAACACAGTGAAACCAACTCTCTCACTCTAACGCTTACCCTAGATCTAATGTTTCTAGTGGGGTTCCAGTACACAGGACCACCTGGGCAGGGGTGGCATGCCCTAGCCACAACTCCCCCGACCCTAAAGTAATCCCTACCCACAGTGAGTGACCCACAGCAATTGCAAATCCAACCACACCATTGCCTGTGGGCGCATCCTATGGAGACATTTTCTCAAGTCAGAGTCCCCCTTTGCAGAGGTGTCAAGTTGTCTAAAACCCATCTAGCACAGAGCCGAACCTGGATCCTTGCAGTCGGCATGCAGCGTCCCCTGCTTGGACACCTGCTAGCCTAGGCTTGCCCAGTGTCTGTTTCCCAAGGTCTTCTCTCCCCACAGGGCTGCCCCGGTGTCTCCCAGAGGACAGATCCTTCCAGGCTGTGGGTTCCTACTAGTGCCTCTCAATGCTCCAGACTGGGAGGACTTCAGGGCCAGGGGTGGGGTGGAGTCTGGTGAGGATAAGGCACAGTCTGGGCGTACCCAGGATCTGTTAGCACCTATCACTGTGCCTCTAACTGAGGTGGAGCTCAACTCACCAGTCAGCACTCAGGATGGGACTCTATGCCCTGACTGGCTGGCAAGGTCAGGGCCGATGGGCCCTGGCAGGGGGTGCAACCGATGGCGAAGAGGTTCTGCTCCAATTTCCCGATTCACACTTGTGCCAGCACCCCCCTCCCCAAACCCAAGTGCCACAGACCGTCTCAGTCTGGTATAGGTCCTTGAGAACAGGAGTTCTCGAAGCATCCATGGGCAGAGATAGGTGAGTGACAAACAGAGACAAACCCAGAGGTAGTGTTTGAATCTGAGTGTATTTTGCAGGCAAGCAATCTAAATTTTTATACATACATTTTGAAACAAGGGGCGGGGTCGTGGTTACATTTCCCACAGAGTAGATTAACAAAGTCAGTGAGCAATCAAGCATACACAGTACAAGTACAGAATGTAAAGTAATAATGTTGTCATATTTTGGATTACAACTTTAAATGAAATAATACAGGGTACAGAATACACAGTAAAGTCGTCATCACTTTTAAGTAAATGGCTTGGTATCAGTATGCATGTGCCCTCTTCATCAAGGGTCAATGTTCTCCCATAAACGAAACTTATGCACCTGTGCACCAAGATAGTTTTTTCTTTAGTTCTCTTTTCTAATATATGAATGCCACTATCTGGAGCTTTCTGAAACACTTTATTTCTCTGTAAGCCATAATATAAACTATTAACTAATGATTAATTCTCAGCCATGTTTCTTTTAATAAGTGGAAGTGGAGCAGAACTACCCCGGGGCCTGAACAGCCCCTGGCTGTGGTCCCAAGTTAGGCCCGTCTCATAGCAACGTTGTCATGCCTGAAAAGTCCTGATATGGGAGTAGAGTTAGGAGAAAGAATAGAGACAGAATGAGAGAAAAGAAGGCAGCAGTCAATTACTCCTGGCAGGAACATCAGCCACATTCCAGGAGGCTCTCCCTGGGTAGGGGTCGCTGCAGTATTTGTCACACAGACTCCACTGGACGGGTCGTGATGCCCCAGGATCCCCCAAAACAACTGCCCGGCAAGCTCACCCAAGCTTCCCTGGGGGCTTGCAGGGAAATCATGGCAACTTCCTGTGGACTGGCCTGTCAGTCTCTGCCAGGCTGGCTGCAGTGACCACACCATGGGCTTTCTGCTCTGCTAGGGACATCTGCCCCACACTAACACCTCCCAACAGGTGTCCCTTATGCCCCCTTCCCCCTGTCCTACCCCCTCATGGTCTATGGTCCACACCAGCATCCCCTGGAATTCTTCAAACATGTACATACATACATATTTACATTTATCGTGGTGTGTGTGTGTGTGTGTGTGTGTGTGTGTTTGTTTGTATTAAGTGAAAGTAATTGCTCCAGTGGTCTGAAGCAGACATTCAGTTGTGAAGAGTCCAAGAAGCTGCCAGGGAGCCTGGGATGCAGGTGTGTTGGGCCCTAGAGTCCACTCAGGTAATAGGGGGTCGTCGCGAGAGACCATTCGAGGACCACAGTGTTGATGCAAATGCACAAGGTTTATTGCTGACACACGTCAGGGGGCCTCAGCACTCACTCAGGAGGGAGGCACCCCAAGTCACTGTTACAGACTATTTTTAAAGGCTAAAACCGCAAAGGTTAGGAGGGGCTGTGTGCCCTATGTTAGGATTTGCTCTGGTGGTTGCTAAGGGTGCTTGTCTAAATGTTATTGGCTATTGCAGAGGTCGTTGGTCTTGGGGGCTATTCTTGGCAGGGAGGGGTATTGGGGAGTTTCCAGAGAATTTCCAGATGGTAATTGTTTACCTTAGTTGAAATTGTTTATCTCGGTTGGCTACCTTGATCTCAGAAACTGAAGCTAAGCTGGCCTTCAATTCTCTCTGGGTCATTTTCCCAAGCTTGTCTGGGTCACGTTCCCAGGCTGGCTGAGAGAGAGAGAGAGCCTTACAATCAGATAAGAAACGCAGGTGAGGCAAGTGGGGCGGGTTAGGCAGAGGGTGCGTTCCAGCCCTAAGAGCAGGCGATGAGGCAATGAAGTCAGGTGGAGAGGCTGTGGGCTCCGTCAGTGGGATGAGTGTGAGTGATCCCGGAAGTTTGTGTTTTGTGCGGTGAGGGTAAAAGCTGAAGGCAGGTGTGGAAAGGTGCAGAGTTGTGCACGGGCAGGCAGGGCAGAGGGGGGTGGCTGTGAGTGTTGAAGTAGTGTGTGCAGAGGGGGAAGACCGTTGTTGCAAATAGAGATCTAGGAGGTTGAGGTGTGAAGGAAGAGAGAGGGGAAGAAAGGCAAAGTGTAGAGAGTAAGAGGGAGAGGCTTCCCTGACCAGGAATTGAACCTGTGGTGGTGAGGGCGCTGAATCCTAACCACTAGACCACCAGGGAGCACAAGTTAGAAAACCACACCAGCTCTTCTCCTGGAGCCAGTCAGACAGGCACTGTACCAGCCAGACCGCCCGCCGCCAGCCGGTTGGCCTGCACGCCAGATGGACCGCCCTGCATTAAAGGTCGGAGGCTCACGCTTGCGCCTGGCCCTGCCCTGCCCTGCCCTGCCCTGCCCTGCCCTGCCCTGCCCTGCCCTGCCCTGCCCTGCCCTGCTCTGCCCTGCTCTGCCCTGCTCTGCCCTGCCCTACTCTGCCAGCTGCCCTGTGCCCTCTGGCCGACCACTTGGACTAGACGGCTGCACCTGCCTCTTCTCCTCCCGCTGGTGGTCTCAAACTCAAAAGGTCTCAGGCTACATTGGCTCTGTCACGCATAATCGGGACAAGCAGGACTCTTGCTCTTCCCTGGGCACCCCCTTGGCGTGGAGACCTTGGGAAACCTTGGCAAAAGGTGGACGCACTGCGTTGGCCGGGAATCAAACCCGGCTCAACTGCTTGGAAGGCAGCTATGCTCACCACTATACCACCAACGCCAAGACGCCACCCACATGACACTGGAGACTGCCACCAAGTGACCTGAGCCTTCACCATCACAGCCCCCCCCCCCCCCCCCCCCCCCCCCCCCCCGCCACGCCATCATCTGAGCGCTCTTCCGAGTCGTCCCTCCAGCCAGTGCCTCTCACGCGCACACGCCTGTCCTCTGGGGCGCTCTTCGCCTCCTAGCCACTGAAACCAGGTGCGCCAGGCCAGGCCAGGCGACCAGGGCCCCAAGGACCGGGGCGAGCCCGAGACCGCTTCCGGCAGCTCACCACCCACACGTGCTTGGCAGGCACACCTGTGCTCAGGCCCTGCGAGTCACACGCAGCCCATTCTGACCCTCGCCGCCTCTTAAGGGAAAAGGAGGGGTGGGGGGCGTGGGGCGGCGCGTTCGCAGGCACCAGAGCCACGGGCCGCGTGCCAGGCAAGGAGCTCGATGCGCCGGAGGACATAGGTCTTGGTCTGGGTCTCAGGCGGGGCCAAGCGGTAGCGCTTCCCCTGGCGGTCCATCTGGCTAAAAACATTTAAACACGCCTCCCCGTCGGGGAATCGAACCCCGGTCTCCCGCGTGACAGGCGGGGATACTCACCACTATACTAACGAGGATGACGACGGCTCTGCCGCCACCTCAGACCTCTCCGATGACCCGCAGGCCTGCCAGCCGCAGGCTCATCGATCCACCTCCCACAGCCGTACCCAACCCAGAAGCCGCCCGGGTCGGCAGCCCAGCAGAACACTCCTTCCTCCAGGAACCCGGGCCCGCAGCCCTGTGTGACCACCGCGTCGCTCAGCCCCAGCCCCAGCCCGGCAGCCCGAGAGCAGAAAAGCCGTGCTCTGACAGCTGAAAAGTGGCTGCGGGCCTCGGCCATGGCACCAGAAGCCGCTGCTCCCACACACCTGGGCGGCCTTGCGTGCAGTGGGGTCGGTGCCGGGATCCGGAGGGACTTTGGCGCCTAGGAGAGTAAAGATGGCGACGAGGTGGACACCGGGCGAGGCGGAGCAGGCTGGGTTCGGCGGGTGAGGCCCGCAGTTTGCACACCCAGACCCGCAAGAGTCCACGGGCACACGAACCCACGAGCCTGGGCGCCCCGTCGTGTCAAGTCCGCTTGGAGCACTGCTGGGCGCCAGCTGTCAGCCAGACGGGTGGCCTTGCTGCCAACCCTGTGTCAGGATGGCCGAGCGGTCTAAGGCGCTGCGTTCAGGTCGCAGTCT
>OU015747.1:123619870-123652539 GCA_907169655.1 Acomys percivali
TGGAAGAATCTATCTGAGTCTGGTCCTGCACTCGGGTGCCATTTTCACCTGAGACTCAGCCGGATTAGGGTCTTGGGTCTCCCTTGCCTCATACTGTCTTCTCAATTCACAATTCAGCGGATCTTCCCAAGGCTGTGGTGAAACTTGAGCCCCCGTGGATCCAGGTGCTCAAGGATGACACTGTGACACTGAGGTGCGAAGGGACCCACAACCCTGGGAACTACTCTACCCAGTGGCTCCACAATGAGAGATCCATCCCGAGCCAGGTCCAGCCCAACTACACATTTAAGGCCACAGTCAACGACAGTGGGGAATACAGGTGCAGAATGCAGCAGACTCGCCTCAGCGACCCTGTACATCTGGGAGTGACTTCCGGTTAGTAGGGGCAGGCCCATGGAACAGCTGGGGTACCAGGAAGTTGGGAGTGGGTTTGGGGTGGATCTGTTTACTGCAAGGTTTGCAGGAAAAGGGATTGCCTGGTTTCTGGGAAGCATCACTGCAAAGGACGTTTGCCCAGTCATTTCCCTTTTAAGTAGCCCGTTTGCTTAGCGTGCATGTGCAGGGCATACAAATTCCTGAGAAATTCCTCAGAATGTGTGAATAGCTGTTTGTTGTGGCAGCCCTAATTGAGCAAGAGAAGTTAATGGACACAGAAGGCTAAATGTGACAGAAAAAGGAAGTCCCTATTTCACAGAAACCCTTCTGTTTCATGACACCCAGAAAAATGTCAACAGCCTGCCACTGGATCCAAGATCAGGGAAGGACCATGGAAGTGTGGCTAATTTATTAAACCTTGAGTCCAGCTTTCTCAGATCTGTTCACCTGGCAGTGCTTATGCCTCTCTTGGGAGGTCCTGGGAAGCAGAAGCTTCCTCCACAAACTCCTGACCTTGCAGTCCTGGGAGGCCTTGCCTTTCTTTTTCTTCCTTTAGCTTGTGGGCACTTGAGGTGAAAATCTGTGTCTCATCCACCTCTGTATTTGCAGTGTCTGAACCAAGGCAGGGCTTATTAAATCTTTGCTGAGTGACTTTTACAAGGCTCCTGGCAAAGAGTAGGTTTTCCCCCACAGAAAAACCACCAGGCGACCACATTAACAACTACTGTTGCTGCTCCTATTTACTTAATTCCCTCCTATCGCCTGATGCCAGGTTCTTCAAAAGTGTGCGCACAGCAAGCTAATATTTGCCCCTGCCTCTGCTGGACTGTAGTACCACATTTATTACTAATCACAAAGGGAACCAACATTTTTCTAGGTTCCAGATGTCCCACTATTTCGCAAGCAGAAGGCTCTGCCGGAACCTCCTCATCTTTGCCTCCTCAGTCAGACTGGAGTCCTTGGCTTCCCTGCTGGGAAGGGGTTGCATCCCATCTCTTTGATTCTTACTGATGGCCCTGGGCAGCAGCTGCCCCCCTCTCAGGGGAGGAGGGAACAGGGATGTGTCTTGGATACCTGTCACGCATCAAGAACTACTGTAGCCGCAAAATCTAATCATGCCCATTCTCGTAGATGAGGAAAGCGAGGCCCAGAAGAGTTAAATTACTTGCCCAACATTGAAGAGCTTACAAATGATTGGGCCTAGAACCAGAGACCAAGACTGTCTAATGCAGGCCAGACTGTTAGTGCACAGGCGGTCCCACTAATCTGCCTCTAGGGTCCTAGCAACCGCTTATGTCATCATCTGCCACCACCACCAGGTACCTATCAGGTGTGTGCAGGATATAAGGACCCCCACCACCCCAGCTTTCCCTCTCCCCCGCCACCTCTGTCCTTCTCTGCCCTCATAGTTCTGTCCACATCTGTCTGTCTGTCTGTCTGTCTGTCTGTCTGTTTGTCTGTCTGTGTCCAATCAACCATCTGTCTCTGTCCCTCCTCCTGGAGGCCCTAACTCCTCTCCCCTTCCCTTCTCCCAAATAAACTTCCTTATACCAGATATGCTGTGTGCCATTAACCATTATCACAACACAGTAGATGGTGGTGCAGGCTTTTAATGCCAGACCTTGGGAGGCAGAGGCAGGTGGATCAGGTAAATTTGAGGCCAGCCGAGTCCACAAAGAGTTCCAGGACTGCCAGGTCTACACAGAGAAACCCTGTGTGGAAAAGCAAAACAAAACAAAACAACAATAAGAAGCACAAAAATTTTTTTTCTGATGTTAAACTAAAGCTCTTTCCCTTAGCAGACCATATTCTACCAGGATACTTGACCTGGGTCTCAGAGCTGAGCCAAGGCCCTCTGAATACTAGGGTCCTTTTGTGTCTTCCAGACTGGCTGCTGCTCCAGACCCCTAAACTGATGTTTGAGGAAGGTGAAGCCATCATGTTAAGGTGCCATAGCTGGATGAACAAATGCCTGAGAAGGGTCCTGGTCTACCAGAATGAAAAGGCTGTGAAATTTCATTATTTCAATCTTACCTTCTCCATCTCAAATGCCAACCACAGTCACAGTGGTGACTACTACTGCAAAGGATTTCTAGGATGGTCACAATTCTCATCGATGCCTGTGACCATCACTGTGCAAGGTATGTGGGCTCTCTCGAGATGTGGGAAAGGGAGAAGAGGAGATAAACAAAGGCCCCACATGGAGATCCAGAAGTGCCACAGAAGCAAACTAGGCTTTGAGACAAAGGGGAGAGGTGTGGAGGCCTTGCCAAATGGTGGCAAGTGGGCTCAGCCCAGAGCTCTTCACTTGCAGGTGGTGGGTGACAAGGCTGCCAGGCAACAGTGAAACAGGACCTTAGCATTGGTGCATAGCTTCTCCAAGCTCCTGGACACTCCTAAGAGTTGAAGTGTAATTTCTTCTTATACCTTGTGGAATAGTCATTCAGTCATGAAGGCCTGGCCCATTCCACAGCATAGTGGCACCACCAACTCTGGGAGGCTTCAGATCCATCCACTGCCTCTGAGGACTGTCCCTCCTGCTACTACTCTGTCACCAGTGTCCCCTCATTAGTTTGGTGGAAACACTTGGTTATGGGGGAGTCTGTTCACAGAAACCTATGCAGATGAGGTTTCAGGGTAATGTACTACACCTATGAGTGACCCAGACATAGCAACTCTAGGTGACAAACACTGGGCATAGCCTTGGAGGAGGGGCGGATTCACATGGATTACTTATTACTTGCCACTTTGTCTATTTTCTCCAGGACCCAAATCCAGCAGGTCTTTACCAGTATTGACAATTGTGGCTGCTGTCACAGGAATTGCCGTAGCAGCCATTGTTATTATCCTAGTATCCTTGATCTGTCTCAAGCGAAAACAGGCTCCAGGTTGGTGGCTCTCTTTGGTCCCTCTTATTATCAGTTCCTACTTAGCTGGGGCTAGCTGGGGGTTAGAGACTCATTTGCTGTTGATACAGTCTCATCGTCTTCATTCATCTACTTACAAATCCATCTGCTGAACAAGACTTGAACAAACTGGATGATGTGCCATGGACTGTGCTAGGTACTGGAGTGTTTGGTTCCATTTCTGCCCTCAGCTGGTTCTCAGCGTTGTGAGGCACACGGACACACACGTGGATACTTATAAGAAGGGATTAGAGTAATGAAACAAAAGAGACATGATTATGATCTGTAGGTTGTAGCAGATTTCTGTATTCCCAGGGCAGTAAGGCAAAAGGCAGTCTGAAGCCAGGGCCAGGGCCACGGCTCAGGTGCTACAGGTGCTGGCAGTACAAGCCCCGTGGTCCTACTGCAATCTCTGGTACCCAAGGTAAGGTGGGAAGAGAGAACTGATCCCACAAAGTGACCCTCTGACCTTCATAGATGTGTTATGGTGTGCACCACGTCACAACCCCCCTCCCCAACAATAAATAAGTTAGAAGGTCTTTTTCAAGGAGTCTGAAGTTAGCGTGGGCTGAAGGATGAGTTTGAAGCCAGCCTGTGCTACATAGCAACACCCTGTGCGCATATAAAAAAGAGAGAAGGATCCATAACCTCACGTGTTGGTCAGCTTTCTGTGACTATAAGAAAGTACTTCAAATAATCCTCTTATGAAGAGAAAAAGGTTCTAGGCATGGTAACAGGTACATATAATTTTAGCATTCAGGAGGCCAAGTTTAAGATCTTGTCTTAAGTAAGTAAATAAGCATAAAAGTTTATTTTAGCACAGCTGTGTAGGACTCTGTCCATTTTTGTTTGGTTTTGTTTTGACCTTGTTGTTTTGGGCTTGTAAACAAGCAATATCACAGGGGATATACACAACAGGATAGCACTGCTTACCTTACGGCCAGTAAGCAAAGAGATCAAGGAGAAGGCT
This sequence comes from Acomys percivali, assembly GCA_907169655.1. NCBI lineage: Eukaryota > Metazoa > Chordata > Mammalia > Rodentia > Muridae > Acomys > Acomys percivali. The sequence goes on from OU015747.1 coordinate 123,624,122, forward strand.
GGGGAATCCCACAGTCTTCTTCAAGAGCATGTCTCTGATGACCCAAAGACTTCCCCGCTAGGCCCATAACGTTAAAGCCTTGGCTTCCTCCCAAGTACCCAACCTGGTAACCAAGCATTTAACACATGAGATTTTAATGGACATCTCCCATGCAAAGGTTGGCAGGAAGCCTGGCTGGGGCAGTTGGGAAGGTTTCATTGGGGAGCCAATGTGATGAAGTAATAGAAATACACAGTGGGGAACTAGATTGCTATGGTTCAAATCTCGGCTCCCAGCGCACCAGTTCTGCAGTGTTGAGTAAGTTATTTAACCTTGGCCCCTCACTTCACTTGTCTGGAAGATGAAGAACAGTCCGGACCTAACAGGAAGGAGCATTATGACAGTGAGTAAGCCCAAAGCCTTTGTACTAGAGCCTGACAGGCAGTAAAGAACACGTAAGTCGGGGCTGTAGAGATGGCTCAGTGGTTAGGGGCACTGGCTGTTCTTCCAGAGGATGCAAGTTCAGTTCTTGGCACCCACATGGCAATTCACACCTGTTTGTAACTCTAGCTCCAGGGTATCCAGCATCATCCCACAGACATACATGCAGGGGAAAAAAACACCAATTCCCATAAAGTGAAAATAAATAAATCTTTTAAAAAAAGAACACATAAGTGTAAGCTGATTCCACTGTGGAGAAGGGTGACATCTGCAGGTAGCCACCAGCTACGTGAAGTTGAAGTGCATTCTAGGAACAGTGGTCAAGGCATGGAAACGAGCAATGCTGTAGGCAGGTCAATGGAAGCCATTGGAAAAGAAAACACTAACTAACACCTAATACCTCATAGCACACTTCACAGTTGGTTCATAGGAGTTCTGTTATGGATGATAAGGAAATATTGAAAGACACAGAGAGAAAGATTACACTTTTTCCTTGTAGGCAGAGTCTCACTGTGTAGACCAGGTTGGCAAACTAAAGAGATCCTCTTGCCTCCTGTCTCCTGAGTGCTGGGATTAAAGGTGTGTTCCATCACACCCAACCAAAAAACACACCTTTAAAAGGCTGGGCAAGCCCAAGAAAGATGTTTTTAGTGGCATCCCTTGGAGTCCTCTTGGGTTAGTCACTATGGGCTGTAGAGTGTCCTGGGCAGGGGAGCTGGGGAGTGGGGAAGAGAAGGGCTGACAGCGTGAGGGAAAGGCTTCTGTTGCTTTTAACTCTGTTCTGACCCTGGTCCATGGTCCTGATACCTAGGACTCACCCCATAATCCTACTAACTTCCTACTGCCCCTCCTAGCTCTCCCAGGAAACCCTGATCACAGGGACATGGGAGAAACCCTTCCCGAGGAAGTAGGTGAGTACAGCATGCCCTCTGAGGGCGCAGTGCCAGGACCGATCGGCCCAGGGCCTCCAAGTGGACTGGACCCAGGAAGCAGCAGCTCGTGTGAGTTCAGTTGGGGGTGCAGGAGAGGGAGGAGCAGTGGGAGAATGGCTGGGACTCAAATCTCTTGGTCAACGCTGTGTCTAACTCTTAGACCTAAGGAGGATCTCTCTAGATATGAGGAAAGGGTTAGCAGTCCTAGAGTGGAGGCCACTGGGATTAAGGATTGGGGTACCAAAACAAAAAGAGGAGACTTGAAGTGACCCTGGAGACTTTTTACTTCAGGACTCTGTCCCTCTGTAGCAGTAGGGTCAGGCATAGAACAGCTCAACTTTTAGTAGAATATTGAGAGGAGCTTTGAGTTGAGGAAATTCTGGAGGATAAGAGCGATTCATAGGTTATACTTTGTGAGCACCTGTGGTCCTAACACCTACTCAATGCTGGTTTATCAAACATTGGCCTGATCCTTCCATCCAGCTGAGTCTGGAGTAGATCACTCCCCATGATGGGGTCGAAGTTACTTCTCTGAAGAAATAGGTTTGGTGGGTGAGTGGTTTAGATGGCCTCTCAAGCTTTCAGGGTCTGGGATTTGAAAGCCAGTGAGTGACCTTTCAACCCTGGTGCAGGAGGAAGGACACAGAAGGACGGAGAGCATTTCAGGCAATTGCCTGACTGTAGATAACGACAGAGCATAGAGGCAAGTGGCGTTTTCTCCAGGGGCTTCCATGACAGCAGACAGAGGCAGGAAAAAGAGTTCCTTTGAGATTCCTCTTCAGGGGGCTGGAGTGTGACTCAGAGCAGAGCCAACAGATATGAGAGCTTGTGCAAAATAGCATGCCCTTAGCTCTGCTTTCCGCAAGGCCCATGCTCCTCAGCTGGGCGATGTGGATCCACACTCAGGATCAAACCAGGTCTACAAAGAATGTCTATCACCACCAGATTCCCTTCCTTGCCTGGCTTTGCACGCTCTGGTATAAACACATTCAGAAGGCGTCTGCGCAGCTTGGCGCTGGGGCTGCTGGTTTCCCCTAAAGGCGTCATTAGCTGCTGGGATTCCTAAGAAGTGTACGAAGGGGATGGAGGGCAGGGGGAGTTTCTGAATGTGTCCTGGGGCAGAATTTGGAAGATGACAAATGGGGCTCTTTGTGTCCAGGGATCCAGTGAAGAGACTGGAGGCATTGTCTCAACTTCTTACCCCCCCCCAACTTCCCAAAATGCTGCTGGGCCTGCTTTTCATTCAGGCAAAGGGAACCTTGTCCCCCCTCTTCCATCCTCCCTATCGCTCTGCCTTTTGTTTTTCCTTCTCCCTCTCCTCCCTATTTTTCTTTTTACATAGAGTACCCGGTTCTTCAGTGCTTCAACAAGAATAAACTCGACTTGTTCAAAATGGAAAAGACCATTTTGTTCTCTCCCTACCGTCTGTAGCAGGCAAAACTCTGGACTTTATTTCACTCTGATCTAAACTCTTGCCCATTCTCCAACTTCCCAGAGCCTCAAAGCTGCCTGATTTGCTGCTAGGGAAGTTTAGTGATTGTCTGAAAAGGATGTAACAAGTGTCTGTTTCCCTTTGCCAGCTTGGCCAGTGGGGAAGGCTGCATCCCAAGACGGTCTGGGTTGGAGTTGGCAAGCCTTGTCTTAGCTCTGCTTTGGGCTTTAGTTTTGCAGCCTCCATGACAGCACACCAGACCCTCTTTTCCAGCAGTGCCCAAGATGATCACTTTTTTTTCACCCACAGACAATCCTCCTGATAATGAAGAACCTGCCAAAACTGAGGTGAGTGAGCCCAGCCGTGTCCCCTTCCCTCCCCCTGCTCTGCTCTCCCCACCACCCCTCTGCAGCTCTCATGGCTCATTTCTGCTTCCTCTAGGCCGAGGAGAAGTCCATCACCTATTCAATTCTCAAGCATCATGAAACTCTGAATGAAGAGGAGGAGCATGATTACCAGAACCGCATCTAATCTCTTTTGTCTTGGCTTGGGACTGGGAAAAGGGGACCAGAGAGGCCAGGATCTAGTGTCTCCTGGTCAAAGGGATGCTGTAGATACTAAAGAGGATGTCCAGAGTCACCTATGTGAGTCCAGACACCAGCAAACAGTGGGATATTGTACTAACAATGCGCATGCCTTACCACCTCCCAACTCAAGTCTCCTCTGCTATAGATCCACACAGCCAATAAAAGTAACCAACTTATTGTCATTAAGAGACTACATCAACACAGGAACTGCTTATATTCCAGGATACATGAGAACAATTATGTTAGGATACGTGATCTAAGCGATGATAAAATAGACTTGTACCAACATGTCAAAAAGGGATGCTTCAAGCCGCCAGAATGAATAAGTGACTTCTATCTTCTTCCTTATTTTCTGTAAAGGTCACATGTTAATTTTATAGTAAAACACTGTAAAGACAACATTCTGTTTACTTTTTCAAGGCTGCAGTGATTGGAGTGTAGACCGAGCTCCCTGGGGATTTGTTGGTCATCTTTGAGAAGAATCTTGAGGAGATGGGTAAATTTTTCCCAGGGGAGACATAAGCATCTCAGATAGGGCGCTCATGACAAACCAAGGTACTGATTATATCCAAGTCTACTTTGGGTATAATGATAAACCGGTGAGTTTATCGGGCTTATTTATGGGAACGCAGTGAAGGGTTCCTTACAGGGGTGTGACCTTCAAACAGCAGTCTTAGCACAGGTGGCAACTTCCTCACAGTTGCATAGATGGTGACCATCCCCTGCCCACCTTCAGTTGTTAAATGAATCAATGAATAAAACTTTCCTCTCAGTTTCCGGGAGATTGCATATTTTTGCATGCTGGTCCAGTGTTCTACCATGGAGGTACCTGGCCCAGGTTTATCTGATATTCTGAATACTGTGGCCTGGATTTGTTCCCCTGAAGCCATGTACTGGAAACATAAACACCAATGCAACAGAGCTGGGAGGTGGGGTCTGCTGTGGGTGACTAGCGCACAGGCAGTGTGCTGTGGGAGCTGATTCCTTCGGTGTCTTTTTGGCTCTGTCCCCCCTTCCTGCTCCACTTTCCCCCTTTTAAACCTATGGGACGATACAGCAAGAAAGCCTTTACCAGAGTCTGGTCCCTCAGCCTCGAACTTTTCAGAACCACATGTTAATAAGGAATTCCCCGAGTCCGTGGGATTCTGTCATAGCAACCTGTGGAAGGCCTTCTGAATCTCAAGAGTCCAATAAAAACCTACATGTTATTTTTCCTTGAAACCTTGCCAATTTATCTAAAATTCTTAAATGATTTAGAAAAGATCAGAATCTAAATACAGTTGAAATTTGGTGTAAGGTAAGCATCTAACTTAATTTCTACCTGTCTTGGGGTCAGTTATTCCAGTGTCATTTCTTTAACAAATGATTGGAAATGCTGCCAGTACCATTAACTCCCCCACACACGTCTACATCTGCTTTCAGCCTCTCTTCTGTTGCCTTATTCCATTTGTGTTTTTCCTGCCTCAACAGCACACACTTATTTACTGTAGCTTTATAGAATATTTTGACGCATAGAAAGCCTAATTTCCTTTTCTTTTCTTTTTTTGTTTTTTGTGGGTTTTTTTGTTTTTTGTTTTTTGTTTTTTGTTTTTGTTTTGTTTTTGTTTTTTTTTTTTTTGAGACAGCTTTCTCTGTGTAGCCTTGGCTGTCCAGGACTCGCTTTGTAGACCAGGCTGGCCTCAAACTCACAGCGATCCACCTGCCTCTGCCTCCTGAGTGCTGGGATAAAGGCATGCACCGCCACCACCCGGCCCAATTTTCTCTTAATAGTTTGTTTCAATATTTTCTTGGCTGTTGTACTGTTTCTCTTCCAGATGGACTGTAGACTGCCACATACCATAGGGTGTTGGGAGAATTCCACTGTCACGCCAATTATTTGGGTAAGGTTTGACATCTGTGTTATACTGAGACCTCTCAAGTTATAGCTTCTTGTTTGTTTAGATAACAGACTGCTCCTATAGCATATGGCCTTTTATTTTTTATTTTATTTTATCTTGTTTTTCGAAACAAGGTTTCTCTGTATAACAGCCCTGACTGTCCTGGACTCATTTGTAGACCAGGCTGGCCTCGAACTCACAGAGATCTGCCTGCCTCTGCCTCCGGAGTGCTAGGATTAAAGGTGTGCACCACCACACCCGGACCTCATAACATCTTTTATTGCACTAGAGCCTAGACTACATTTTCCCCCTTCATATCACTATTACTTTATTAGAATTTTCTATTATTTTTGAAGCCAATTTTGAAAATGTGTTTTTGTCCTGGAAAATCACACATTTTATTAATTGGTATTTAGCCAAATGCTGTTACCCCCTTTCTTTTCTTTCTCTTTCTTCTTTCTTCTTTATCCCCTCCCCTCTGTCAGAATCTCATGTAGCCCAGGCTAACCTCAAAATCACTATACATTGCAGTGCCCCCGCTGCTTGTCTAGGCTACAGGGAGGGTCTGCAGATTGAAAAGAGGACACAACAATGGGTCGTTCATGCTAAAAGAATGTCATTTATCCGAAGTAACAGAGCTGCTTATATAGGGGAGGAACCAGCAATCAAACAGCACTGTGGGAAGTCCCCAGGAGGAGGCAAACCAAGGGGCAAATAATGAGACTCAAAACAAGGAAAATGAAGGCAACCAGTGGAGCACAATATTTCAACTGCAGAGAAAAACAAGTAATGGTCAGTACCAGCACAGCTGCAGTTCCCCAGGATACATAGCTGAGGATGGCCTTACTAGTCCTGCTTCCTCTTCCCAGATGCTGGAATTACAGTTATGTGGTCCTGAGGCTCACGCTCAGGGTTTCCTGCCACTGAGCTATCTCCCAACCCAAATCCAACCTCTTCTTGTTTTCTTTTGTGATAATCTGTATGTTTATACTCATGGACTCCTCCCCCATTTCTAGCTTCTGTCTTTTATCAGGATGACTTGGTTGAGAATAACAGGAAGTCATGGTTAAAATTAAACAATAAGGAAATCGGTTATCTCTCATAACAAAAAGTCCAGAGACAGAGACATGTGGATGTTAGAGGACAACTTGAAAGAGTCAGTTTCCTCTTTCCGACATGAAGGTGGATTTAGGTCATCTGCCTTGGAGGCAGTCACTTTTAACCCACTGAAGCATCTTGCTCAATCTCAACATCATGGCTCTTAATTTAAGAGAAATGACCTCATTATTTTATGTATATGGATTCTTTTCCTGCAAGAGTGTCTGTGTACCATATGTGTGCTTGGTGCCCTTGGCAGCCAGAAGAGGGCATCAGATCTCCTGGAACTGGGGTTACAGGTGGTTGTGGGGCACTGTGTGGGTGCTTGGAATCAAACCCTAGTCCCCTGGAAGAGGTAAAATGTTTTGCCTCTGGATTGGTCAGAATAGACAGTCTGAAAGTTTGTATGTGACTGGTTGGTGGTCTGTAGTGATGGGATTTAAATAAAAGTTCCAACCTTGTCTTTTATTGGTTTCCTTATCAGCCGTTAACTGTCGTTTTTTTTTGTTTTGTTTTGTTTTGTTTTTTCCCCCTCTCTTTGTAAATTACATTGAGGGCATTTTCGATTTTATTTCTTTCATCAAATGACATTTACAATGAAGACAACACCAGAGGAGATTTTTCCAAACAGCCAGGAGGCCCTCATGGGGGCAAGACCTACTATACAGGATCATAGGCGTGTAGAACTCAGTTACATTGTACCCAGATGAGCAAGATGCCTAATGAGAGGTTACTGGGCTTTTGTTTCATAGATATTTATGTTCTTCTCTTTTCTTCTTTCAGACTTAATTAATCTGTTCCTTCTCAGCATTCGTTGGTTCACATAAGCGTCTTCCCTTCTTTCCTTGGAACTCTCTGAAGCCATGTGTTTTACTCCCTAAGAATACAGATAGAGTCCCTTGTATCTTTATAGTGCAGCAGTTACTTTTCTTGTTGGTGTGGATAAAATACCCCACTAAAGCAATTCAAGGAAAGAAGAGTGCATCTTGGCTCGTGGTTTGAAGAGACACAGTCCATCATGGTGGGAAGAACTATTGTAGCAGGAGTGCGAGACAGCTGGTCAATTTGTGTTTTGGTCAGAAGCAGACAGAGACCAACACTGGCACTCCATTAGCTTCTTCCTTCTTTCCTCTATTTTTTTTTTTTTTTTGCAAGTCTAGGTTTTTAGTTTATTAGTCCTCTTCTTAGAAATTGTCACTATCACAGCAGATCAAGTCACCACACAATCTCCACCTCCTTTGCTTTCCCCAGCACTGACACTAGCCTTTTGCTGTTCTCTGGAGGTCTTTTTCTCTTCATAAAGGTCATGCCTTGAAAATCTGTGTTTGGGCTCATTCTTCTCTGCATGAGCCATAGAGCCATAGATCACGCCAAACTCAGTTGTCTTGCCACCACCAACCCGAGTACAAAGATGACCTTTGAGGTGGTTTTGTAGCTTTGGGCTAGCTTTTCCCGAACTTCTGCCTTTGATACCGTTGCCTTCCCAGAATGAAGGACATCAAAGACCATTTGTTTTCTCCAAAGCAGAGAGTGACTGAAAATCCAGTCAAGTTGCCAAGGAAGATTGACCATTGCATGCAGTGTCCTATTTATTTATATCTGGACCAAAGTTGGCTTGAGGCACTTCTGAAAATGAGCCATCAGATTTTATTTCAAAAAGAAAGAAAAAGCAAAGAAAAAAACCCAGACATTTATCTAGAAGTCATGAATACGATGACAGAAACATCAACACATTTGTGTCTTTTTACAATAAATTCACAAGATGTGGTTGGTTTGTTGGCAACAATTTGCCAAGTAGTTCCTCTTTCCTTGACAGCTGCCTATACAGATGCAAGTTCTTTTATTCTAATCTTAATTACTAATATTAACACTCAGATCACTCACACATTACACATCACACTGTGAATCTATACTCTACCTATTATCTATTATCTATCATCTGTCTATATTTGTTATCTATCAAGCTATATCTGTATATATGTATGTATGTATGTATCATCTGCCTATCTATCTATCTATCTATCTATCTATCTATCTATCTATCCACCTACCTACCTGTCTGTTTGTAGGTTACAGAATGGTTGCAAGGAGTTAAGAGGCTACTGAAAAGTTCTAAAAGTTTCAGAGCAAACCTGAGAGGCTGAAGCTGGGACACTGATGAGTATGTAAAGTCTCTTCAGGAATAAGGCTGAGGGTCTGCTGGAAACACTGTGCCCACTACTGCTATAGAGTCAGGATGCAAGGTCAGAGCTGAGCTTCAGAAACAAGGTGTTGGACCATGGAAGCTACAGAAGCAAAGAGCAGGATGTGGTCCTCATGAAAGAACAAGAGGCCAGATGGATGGATGACAATCCACGTAGGCTGTGCCAACAGTAGGCTCTTGCTGAGCTGAAGCTCCAGGGACAGTCAGGAGTTCTCTGGCTGGCAGTCATTTGACAAACACTAGATGGTCAAATGACAGGTTGGGGAGGCCATTGTCATTGCAACGCTAGGAGTCCTCCCTTTCATGGGTTCAGATGAAGGACTGATGGTGCCTTGTCCTCAGTTTGATGGGTCTAATAGGTTTTTGGGCCTGGTTTCCTTGATATGATTCTCATACACCCATGTTCCCACAGTTTCAGTTTGTTTTGATAAATGTATAGGGTGGTGTAAGTTTAATTTTTTTAACAACTGTATTTTATTATGAACTTACTAAACGAGTTTACCTCCCTTACAACCCGACTAACCCAAACAATAGGAAAAGGAGATTAAAGAAAACAATAATGAAATTTTACGGATATTAGGTCTGAGGAATGATTCACGTGACCTGACGTACTCAGCAGGACCTCAGCAAACCAGCAATCCCACCAAAGTTGCTACTGGAACCTGGAGCAATCGGAACTTGAAGCCTCAGCTGGAGTCCAAAGCCTTGAAGCTGTCCCTGGAGCAGTTCTCTCTAGGAGCCTCTCTTGAAGTGCAGGGATGAACAGCCAAAACAATCCCAAGTCCTCTCTCCTCAGCCTCTTGTTTTGGGCTCTTATATATCTCTCCTCTCAGAGCAACAGCCAAGCTCCCCCAGGAAGTGGTTTGATTTCTAAAGGGAAAAACCCTGCTCTCTAACAAATCTGTTCCCCATCCCACACTTGGGACCAACATAAAAACATGTTTATCTCTCCTACAGGGTGGCACCTTATCCATCTGTGTCTCTGGGTGATGCTGGAATGATGGTGTTGTTTACATGCCCATCAAGGTACAGAGTCACTGTACTTCTGTAAGAAATTAACGTTTGAGTCAGTAGATTGGGGAAAGAGGATCTGCCCTCATCCACTGTGGGTGGTCCACACCCATTCCATTCAGAATTTGGAGAGCAGAAAGGCAGAGGAGAGGGGTAAGGGTGGGGGGGCCTGATTTCTCAGTTTGAGCTGGGCGGTCCATCTTCTCCTGCCCTCAGATAGCAACACTGTTGCTTCTCACTTCTTCTTCAGGTTTAGCTGGAGAAACCACAGACTTCCCTGACATCCGGGCTTTGGGACTTCAAGTATACAGCAAGCTTTCCTGGTTCACCTGCCGGCAGACAGCAAGCAGGTGGCGCTTGCTGGTCTTCATAAGCACACAGGCCAAAATCTAGAATAAGTTCCTCATATATTAATATTAGTTTCATTTCTATGCAGAGCTCTGAACGAGGCAATCTGGGGAAGTATTTAGCATTTTCCTTAAGTTTAAAAACAAAGCCAGGTATGGTTCATGCCTGTATAGCACTCAAGAGCCTGAGGCAGGAGGATTGTTGTGAATTCAAAATCAGCCTGGGATAGATGTGAGTCCTAGGCCAGTGTGATCTACAGTGTAAGACCCTGTGCCAAACTATTAAAAGAAAAGGGGGGGCTAGAGAAACTGCTCAGTAGTTAAGAGCATGGGCTGCTCTTGCAGAGGACATGGGTTCAATTCCCAGCACCCACATGGTTGCTCACAACCATCAGTAGCTCCAGTTTCAGGAGACCTGTTGCCCTCTCTCTGGCTTCTGTAGGTGCACATTCAGACACAGAAGATTTAAAAAGCAGCACTTGGGAGGCAGAAGCAAACTAGTTTCTGTGATTTTGAGGCCAACCTGTTCTACCTAGTGAATTCCATGATAGCCAGTGACACAGAGAGAGACTCTGTCTCAAAAAAGCAAAATAAATTTATAAAGTAAAAAATAGTAAAGTATATAATACATAGCTAAATGTACCTGTATGGATCCAGCCAGTACACTTTAAGGTACCCAACATAAATAAAAGCTGGTGTCCATGAAATAATGTGTAGCTAAGAGTGCATAGCACCTTTGTTTGTCACAGCCATAATTAGAAACAGTCCAATGGCTAACCGGTGCGTCAGTGGATAAGCGGAGTGTGATCTAGCCATACGCCAAATAAAAAGAAGTAATGACAGATGCTACAACAATCATCTGTAAGCTGTTATACTGAGTGAAAAAAAAGACAAAAATGTGCTTTATAATTTATAAAAAATTACAGCAGAAAACATGCTACAAAACATAGTGACAGTGAATAAATCAATGGTTCCTTGGAGAAGGTGAAGAGTTCCCGGAGGGCCATGAGAACATCTCAGGAACCACTCCTTTGTTTATCTTATTGTGGCAACAGTTTCACATTGCATACTTTATCCAACTTCATCACAGTCTACTATTTAAACATGTGTATTGTGTGTATGTCTTTATATTCTCAATAAAGTGTTCTTAAAACACACAGAGTGGGGCTGAGGAAAGAGCACAGTCTGTGAGTGCTTGTCTTACAACCATAAGGACCTGTTTGACCTCCAGTATCCACATTAAACAAACAAACAAACGCCTGGTATGGTGGCGCACACTTGTAATCCCACTGCTGGGAGGTGGAGACAGGACGTTACTGGCCAGCCAACCCAGTTTAATTGGTAGGACCCAGGTCCCGGGGAGAGACAGCTAGGTAGCCGGTTTCTGAGGAACGGCAGCCTAGGTTGACATCAGGCATGCATAGGCACCTGCTAATACATGAGCACATATGCCCTCCATATACCCCCAGATAGAAAAGAATACAGAAGGAGAGTCACAAACTGAAAAGCATTCATAGCACCTACCATTGAGAAATGATTCATATTTAAAACAACTATAGATTCCTGAGCTGATGAAGTGGCTCAGTGGGTGAGGGAGCTTGTAGCCGAGCCAGACACCCTGAGTTCAACCCACAGGATGTGGTAGACGGAGAGAAGCAACTGTTACAAGTTGTCCACATGTGCCGTGGTCCTTACATACACAAACATGCACGAACAAACACTCATGCACACCACACTACCAACACACCCCCACACAACACACACACAGGCCCTCTAGAATCAGACCCCGGAACCAGCCACACCTCCACATCCTACCCTAGAGTGCCTTGCACACACAGCCTGGCTCTCTCCCTAGGGACACTGGCCTCTATGTGTCCAGGCCCGAAGCACGTGATTCACCTAGGACCTTGTTGTTCCTCCTATGCCAACACGGGAAAGTCAGAGTGGAGTGAGGACCAGGGTGCCATCTTTCCCCTAGCCTCCTCTGCACCACCACAACGCAACTTGTCAAGACCCTTGATAGCTTCCCAGCTCCTGACTGGAGCCAAGAGAGTGTGGATCCCCAGCAGAGCGGCAGTTCCTACCAGTCTCATCTGGGATGTGGTGATGCGAACCTTGACCTCTCATGTCCCTGCGCGTCTGGCTTGCTCATCCCAAGGCATCACACCGTGGGACATCCGCTGTGACTTTTGCCCTTCAGGACCTTACTTCAGGGCCTCCTCCACTGTGAGGGGCGTGGTGCGGTGGGGATGGGGGAGGAGACAGACAGAAGACACAGACAGACAGACAGACAACAAATGGAAGCAGATGCAGGCGAGGAGCTGGCCAGAGAGGCTCAAGTATGCACAGTTTAATCGACGGTCCTCCTGCCCTCACTTGCAGGTCCTGGCACTGACCTTGGCATTCTGAGACCTGGCATGGTTCAGGATGCTATTATGCTGCGCAGGTCTCCTTGTCCCTCGGGCAGGAGTGAAGAGCCAGGCTGCTGACCCTCTCTAGCGAGCTCACTCTGCAGACAGACTCTGTCCCCACACCTTCTCCACCCCCCCAGCAACTGCAACATGTGTCCCAACTTCTGATCTTTGCACTGACTGCCTTGGGATGCCTTCCCACGAAGGAAAGCCTTCCCCTATCAGTCACTGAGACACACCACCTGCCGCTGGAGAAAGGTCCTTGCTCACTGCAGGCAACTGGCTGGCCTCGTCCCCTGTCAGTCTCTGAGGGGCCTGCTCTCTGTCTTGGACAAAGGTGAGTGGGAGTGGTGGGGACCACCGTAGCTTTGCTGTGAGGAGAGCCCAGGTGCCCAACAGGGTGGCTTCTACCCTTGACATTAGGCTGCAGTCACAGCTCAAACTGGAGAGCTGACCAAGAGCACCAGAGACAGGATGGCCCTGCTCGGGGATGAGGTCCCCCTCCTGCTGCTGAGGCTGTTGTTTCTGGTGGCAGTGAGGGAGGAGGAGGAGGTGATGGTGTGTGTGGTTCTATTATTTCTGATGCTGGTTCTGCTGTTGCTCCTCCTCCTGCTTTTACTGGTCCTGCTGGTGGTGATGGTGGTGTTGTTGCTGATGATGTATGGTGGCAGAGGGATGATAGGCAGTGGAAATGAACAACAGCTGAAGCAGCCCCATCTCAGGCAGCAGGCTGCTGGGACCATCTCCTGGGGCTCCCACTCATTTCTGAGTAGGGACCAGGAACAAGTCTTTGTTGGGGATGCTCTTGTGATCAAACATGGTGACCCAAAGCAACTTAGGGTGAGAATGGTTTATTTCTCATTACAGCTCATAAGTGCCATACTGGTGGGTGGGGGCACGGGAAAGGAAGGTCACATGTGGGGTGGAGGGTATGGGTGCTGTGGGGTCGGGGTGTGGGGTTGTTCACTTGATGGTTGGAGGGTGGGGTGGGACCCAGAGGCAGGAACTGCTGCAGAGGCTATGGGTGAGGGCTGCTTGCTGGCTTGCTCACCCTGCTTACTTATCCAACTCAGAACCACCTGCCTACAGATTGGCACCGACCACTCACACTGACCCTACTCACTTGGCTATAGGCCCACCTCATGGAGGAATCTCCTCACTTCAGATTCCCTCTTCTCAGGTGTGTCTAGGTTTATATCAAGATGACCACTGTCCACCTGGCTCACAAACAGGTCCCTTACTGAGCCAGAACCTTCTCTTTCTTGCTCATCCCCAAAAGCTCAATATCACCATTTAAAACAGAGAGAACTTTATCCCACAGCCTATAACAGTGCAAACCTTCAAGGTCAGTCTCTGAAAACACCCAGACACCCTGTCAAAGCCTGTCCCCTGGCTGTCTTGTGGGTCCCACTTCCCCAACACTGTCTAAATGGACTTTTGCAACTTCTGTGGCTTCTTCTTTCTTCCTCCCTTCTCCACCCCTTCTTCTTTGTCTCTTTCAACTCCCTACCTGCAGATTGCAGTGAAAAACAGGTAGAGATGAAAGGAGGAGGCGTCTTTGTTAGAACACTTCCTGCTGATCAGGGGCTGCCAGGTCCGTGGGGCAAGTTTGATCTTCACCATCAGGAAAACCAACTCGGCCTCTTGCTCCTTGTCCCCCTCCTGCTGCTGCTTTCAATCCTCATCATCCAGCTACTACAGCTACAGCTACAGCTACTGCTACAGCTACAGCTACAGCTACAGCTACTGCTACAGGTACAGCCACAGCTACAGCCACAGCTACAGCTACAGCTACAGCTACAGCTACAGCTACTGCTACAGGTACAGCTACAGCTACAGCTACAGCTACAGCTACAGCTACTGCTACTGGAGGGGCCAGGAAGCAATATTGATATTGAATCAAGGTATCAATATCAAATCACTATGTGTGTTCTGTAGCTGTTTGGCCCCTTGTAGGGTCCAGCTTGACTCAAGGCCAGCCAGCCTATGCTGAGGGTCCAGCTGTATAAAAATAATGAGGGTCCAGCTATATAATAATAATGAGGGTCCAGCTTGACTCAAGGCCAGCCAGCCTTTGCTGAAGGTCCAACTTGACTCAAGGCCAGCCAACCTATGCTGAGGGTCCAGCTGTATCTAAAAATATTCCACTACCCCTACCCCTGGAATGTACTTACCCCTCCTAGGTAGCCTGCTAAATTCTGCTTTTACAAAAAAGATATAAAAAGCACTTGCGCCTGCTTTCAGGGGTCGGCAGCTTGAAAGAGCTTGTCAGACCTCGATGTGCATCGATTCAATAAAATTCCTGTGTGTATTGCATCGACATCAGACTCCGTTTCTCTCTGGGGACTCCAGGTATAGACTAGAGATCTCTCTGGAGGTGTCAGTCTTACACTACTGCTACTACTGCTACAGCTACTGCTACAGCCACTGCTACAGTCACTGCTACAGCTACTGATACTGCTACAGCTACAGTTAGTGCTATAGCTACTGCTACTGCTACAGCCACTGCTACTGCTACAGCTACAGCTACAGCCACTGCTACTGCTACAGTCACTGCTACAGCCACTGCTACAGCTACTGATACTGCTACAGCTACAGCTACAGTTAGTGCTATAGCTACAGCTACTGCTACAGCCACTGCTACTGCTACAGCTACAGCTACAGCCACTGCTACTGCTACAGTCACTGCTACAGCTACAGCCACTGCTACAGCTACAGTTACTGCTACAGCTTCTGATACTGCTACAGCTACAGCCACTGCTACAGCCACTGCTACTGCTACAGCCACTGCTACAGCCACTGCTACTGCTACAGCCACTGCTACAGCCACTGCTACTGCTACTGCTACTGCTACAGCTACAGCTACTGCTACAGTCACTGATACAGCCACTGACACAGCTATTGCTACTGATACCACTGCTACTTAGTCTTCCTCTTCTTCTTCTTTTTCTTCTTATTCTGTTTCTTTTCATTCTTCTTTTTGTCCTTCTGCTGCTGCTTTTATTTCTCCTTCTTCTCGTTACTTTTATTTCTTCATCATCTTCCATTTATTTTTCTTCTTCCTCTCCATATTCTTTTACTCCTTCTTTTTTCTTTTTCTTCTGGGTCCTCTAAACCTTCTTGTCCTGTTTATCTTCTTTTTCTCCTTCCTCATCTGTTCCTCCTTCTCTTATTCCTTCATCATCTTCTATTTCTTTTTCCCCTTCCTATCCCTCTCCTTCTTCTTCCATTTATTCTTCTTCTTACACTTGCAGTTCATCTAAATCTTCTTCTGCTTCTTCTTCATTTTCTCCTTCCTATTTCTCTTTAAATCCCTCTCAACAATTCCTTCTCTTCCTCCTTCTCCTCCTCCTATTCAGGACGATTTACCAAGCAGCAGCCAACTGCAACCAACAGCAACCAAATGGCCCCAACAACTTCCATCAGGTCACAAGGAACTGAACCTCCCTGGAACAGCGCACTATCGCATATTAATTAATTGTTTCGAAAAGGCGTTTCTTCTTCTCCTCCTCCCTCTTCTTCTTCCTCTTCCTCTCCTCCTCTTCCTCCTCCTCCTCTTCCTCCTCCTCCTCCTCTTCTTTTTCTTCTTCTTCTTCTTCTTTTTGGTGCGTGGACGAGGACAGCGAGGTACACAGAGTTCTTCATACCAAAATACCTAATCTACTCTATGTGTTACATAAAGCAAGAACATGAGGCCCCTGCAAGGTACTATTTACAGAAATTATTCAATAATCCAAGAAATTCCAGTGGTGCCAGGACTATCTTGTGACCAAAACCCATGCAATGGCTATAACCTTCCTTCAGAAGACGAACTCTGTAGATGACAGAAAACAGTCTGTCTGGGTTTTCTGCAAGGATTTCCTCAAAGAACTTCTAGACAACAACTCTTCATTCTGATGTCTACCCTAAACACAGTGAAACCAACTCTCTCACTCTAACGCTTACCCTAGATCTAATGTTTCTAGTGGGGTTCCAGTACACAGGACCACCTGGGCAGGGGTGGCATGCCCTGGCCACAAATCCCCATGCCCGAACTGCATCCCTACCCGCAGTGAGCTGTCCCACAGCAATCACTAATCCGACCACACCATTGCCTGCAGGCACATCCTATGGAGACATTTTTCTCATGTCAGAGTCCCCGTTCCCATAGACATCAAGTTTTTAAAACCGATCTAGGACAGAGCCGAACCTGCATCCTTGCAGTCGGCATGCAGCGTCCCCTGCTTGGACACCTGCTGCCCTAGGCTTGCCCAGTGTCTGTTTCCCAAGGTCTTCTCTCCCCACAGGGCTGACCCGGGGTCACCTTGAGGACAGACCCTCCCTGGATGCGGGTTCCTACTGGTGCCTTCCGGTGCTTCGGACTGGGAGGGGTTCAGGGGCAGGGGTGGGGTGGGGTCTGGTGAGGGTAAGGCACAGTCTGGGCAATCTCAGGATCTGCTAGCACCTCCCACTGTGCCTCTGGCTGAGGTGGAGTTCAACCCTGTGCCCCAACTGGCTGGCATGGTCAGGGCCCATGGGCCCTGGCGGGAGGCACAACCGATGAGTGGTTCTGCTCCAGTTTCCCGACTCACACTCGCGCCAGCGTCCCCCCTCTCCAGAACCCAGGGATCCCCGAGAAACAACCGCCCAGTTTGGCCTCAGCTCGCCCAAGCCTCTCTGGGGTCTTGCAGGGAAATCGTGACGACTTCCTGGGGACTGAACTGTCGGGCTCCCCCAAAATGGCTGTGGTAACCACACCCTGGGCTTTCTGCTCAGCTGGGGACATCTGCCCCACACTAACACCTCCCCACAGGTGTCCCTTAAGCTTCACACCCCACCCTGTCACCATCTACGACCCACACCGCCAACACCACCGGCACCAGCATCTTCTGGAGTTCTTCAGACATATATGTACGTACATTCATTCATTCATACATACATACATACATGTGGGTGTGGGTGTATGCGCGCACGCGTGCATATTAAGTGAAAGTAATGGCTCCAGTTGTTTGAAGCAGACGTTTGGTTGTGAATGGTCCGGGTAAGGTGCCAGGGCGCATGGGATGCAAGTGAGGTAAGAGACGCAGGTGAGGCAAGTGAAGCGGGTTAGGCAGAGGGTGTGTTCCAGCCCTAAGAGCAGGCGATGAGACTGTGAGGTCAGGTGGAGAGGATGTGGGCTCTATCAGTGGATAAGTGTGTGTGATCCCGGAAGTGTGCTTGAGAGCGCTGCGTGTGTGGTCTGTGCGATGAGGGTAAAGGCTGAAGGAAGGTGTGGAAAGGTACAAAGTTGTGTGTGGGTAGGGAGGGCAGAGAGGGTGGCCATGAGTGAAGTAGGTAGGAAAAGGATGGTTTGTGTGCAGAGAGGGAGGATGCTGTTGCAAACGGAGAGCTAAGAAGTTGAGGTGTGAAGGAAGAGGGAGCAGAGAGGAAGAAGTTTCCCTGACCGGGAATCGAACCCGGGCCGCGGCGGTGAGAGCGCCGAATCCTAACCACTAGACCACCAGGGAGGTACAACATATCCTGGATACACACAGACAGTGTGCCAGTCATACCACTCGCACGAGGGACTGCCAGCTCGCCTGCTAGGTAGATAGACCGCTAGGCATAAAGGGCTGGCGATCACGGTCGCGCTGGGCACCTGCGCCGAGCCCTACCCTGCCAGCTGCCCTGTTCTCTCTGGGCGACCACTCGGACAGCAGTCCCCACCCCCGCTTCGCACAAGCATGCACACAGGAACACAAACGTGAGAGGGCGCAGGCTCCAGGGAGGTGGCAGTGGCGTTGGAGGTGGCGGTGTCGTCCGCGGAGTGCCGGGCACCGGGAGGACGAGGGGCAGCCTAGGCATCCGGGGAAGCCGGGTAATCGTGCAGAACGTCAGTTGGGAGCCAGGACTCTCCAGGGCCCAGGGACTGTGAGGGACAGAACGGCTAGCCCGTCCTGGGGCCGTTGGGGCGCACAGGCTGTAGGAAGGTCAGGTGACAAATTGAGAGTCCAGCATGGGTGGTTCAGTGGTAGAATTCTCGCCTGCCACGCGGGAGACCCGGGTTCGATTCCCGGCCCATGCAGAGGCCAGTCTCTTTTGGTCCTCGGGAGCCCAGGCTGTACTGCACAGCTCCTGCCTGCTCCTCAGGAGAACCAACCAAGACCCATGGCACTGCAGAGCTCTGCAACAGCTACACACTCCAATCTCTTTGCACTCCACTTCAAACCACTTGACACTATCTATGGTCAGCACCAGCACCCGGCACCAGACACACCTTCACATTCCTACCCTAGAGTGCCTTGCACACACAGCCTGGCTCTCTCCCTAGGGACACTTGACTCTCTTGCTCCAGGCCTGAAGCAATGATTCACTTGGGACCTTGTTCCTCCTATGTCAACACGGGAAAGTGGGGACGAGGGTGCCATCTTTCCCCTAGCCTCCTCTGCACCACCACAACGCAACTTGTCTAGACCCTTGATAGCTTCCCAGCTCCTGACTGGAGCCAAGAGTGTGTGGATCCCCAGCAGCGCAGTGGTTCCTACCGGTCTCATCTGGGATGTGGTGATGCGAACCCTGACCTCTCATGTCCCTGCGCGTCTGGCTTGCTCATCCCAAGCCATCACACAGTGGGACATCCGATGTGACTCTGGGGCCTCCTCCACTGTGAAGGGCGTGGTGCGATGGGGACAGGGGGAGGAGACAGACAGAAGACACAGACAGACAGACAGACAGACAACAAATGGAAGCAGATGCAGGCGAGGAGCTGGCCAGAGAGGCTCAAGTATGCACAGTTTAGTCGACGGTCCTCCTGCCCTCACTTGCAGGTCCTGGCACTGACCTTGGCATTCTGAGACCTGGCATGGTTCAGGGTACTATTATGCTGCGCAGGTCTCCTCGCCGCCTGGGCCAGAATGAAGAGCCAGGCTGCTGACCCTCTCTAGCGAGCTCACTCTGCAGACAGACTCTGTCCCCACACCTTCTCCACCCTCCCAGCAGCTGCAACCTGTGTCCCGACTTCTGATCTTTGCTCTGACTGCCTTGGGATGCCTTCCCACGAAGGAAAGCCTTCCCCCATCAGTCACCGAGACACACCACCTGCCGCTGGAGAAAGGTCCTTGCTCACTGCAGGCAACTGGCTGGCCTCGTCCCTTGTCAGTCTCTGAGGGGCCTGCTCTCTGTCTTGGACAAAGGTGAGTGGGAGTGGTGGGGACCACCGCAGCTTTGCTGTGAGGAGAGCCCAGGTGCCCAACAGGGTGGCTTCTACCCTTGACTTTAGGCTGCAGTCACAGTTCAAACTGCTGACCAAGAGCACCAGAGACAGGATGGCCCTGCTGGGGGGATGAGGTTCCCCCCCCCCCACCGGTTCTGCTGTTGCTCCTCCTCCTCCTGCTTTTACTGGTCCTGTTGCTGCTGCTGCTGCCACCGCTGCTGTCGCCGCCCTTAGTGTTTCTTATGATGTATGGTGGCCATGGAGGAGGGATGCCAGGCGGTGGGAGATGCCCAGGAGCTGAAGCAGCCCCATCTCAGGCAGCAGGTTACTGGGACCATCTCCTGGGGCTCCCACCCATATCTGATGGTAAGGCACAGTCTGGGTGTTCCCAGGATCTCCTGGCACCTCCCACTGAGTCTCTGACTGAGGTGGAGCTCAATCTACAGGTCAGCACTCAGGATGGGACTCTGTGCCTCGACTGGCTGGCATGGTCATATTCAATGGGCCCAGGCAAGGGGCGCAACCGGTGGGCGAGAGGTTCTGCTCCAATTTCCCGACTCACACTGGCACCAGCGTCCCCCCTCTCCTCAAGAAACAGCTGCCCGGCTTGGCCTCAGCTCGCCCAAGCCTCTCTGGGGGCTTGCAGGGAAATCATGGTGACTTCCTGGGGACCGAACTGCCTGTCTCCGGCTAGCTGCAGTAACCACACCCTGGGCTTTGGGCTCAGCCGGGGACATCTGCCCCGCCCTAACACCTCCCCACAGGTGTCCCTTACACCACGCCACCCGACCCCCTCACTGTCTATGGCCCACAGTGCCAGCACCACCAGCACCAGCATCCCCTGGAGTTTCAAACATACACATACATACATATTTACACATATCGTGAGTGGCTGTGGGCTCGTCAGTGGATGAATGTAAGTGATCCAGGAAGTGTGCTTGAGAGCACTGTGTATGGTGAGCGTGTGTGTTCTGTGCGGTGTGGGTAAACGCTGAAGGCAGGTGTGGAAAGGTGCAGAGTTGTGTGCGGGCAGGCAGGGCAGAGCGGGTGGCGAAGTAGGTAGGAAAAGGATGGTGTGCGGAGAGGGAGGCTGTTGTTGTAAATGGAGATCAAGGTGGAGGTAGAAGTTTGAAGGAGGAAGAGAGAACAGAGGAGGGGCAAGATGCAGGGAGAAAGAGAGGATTCCCTGACAGGGCCGCGGCGGTGAAAGCGCCGAATCCTAACCACTAGACCACCAGGGATAGTCAGCTACAAAGTACCGGATGACCCCTCCAGGAGCCAGTTCGGTAAACACAAATTGTGCCACCAAGATAGTTGGTCCGCTGGACTGCCTGCTTGCTTGTTAGGTAGATGGACCGCCCGTATTAAGCAGCTGGCCTGACCCTGCCCTGCCAGATGCCCTGTGCCCTCTGGGTGACCACTTGGACTTGTTTGGGCACCTGGCCTTGCCAACGCGTCTTCTCCTACTGCTGGCGACCACAAATTAAAAAGGTCTCAGGCCTCCTAGGCTCTGTCACGCAGTCTCTGGACGAAATGAGAAGCGTCCGCCAGGCAGGGCCCCTGCTCTTGCTCTTCCCTCTACGCCCCCTATGCGTGGGAACCTTGGCAAATCTTGGCAAAACGAACGCACATTGCGTTGGCCGGGAATTGAACCCGGGTCAACTGCTTGGAAGGCAGCTATGCTCACCACTATACCACCGACGCCGCACAGCTAAGAAGATACCCACACGACGTGGGGGAATGCCACCAGTGAGTGGCCTGAGGTTCCCCACAGGGGCGCTCTTCAGAATTGTCCCGCGAGCGCCTCTCGCACGCACACGCCTGTCGTCTGGGGCGCTCTCGCCTCCTGGCTGTTGCAGCCAGGCACGCCCGGCCAGGCCAGTCCAGACTGGGCCACCAGAGCCCAGGAACCGGGGCGCTCCCCAGACCGATTCAGGCAGGTCACCAAACAGACCTGCCAGGCAGGCACACCCGTGCTCAGGCCCTGCGAGTCGCACTCAGCCCGTTCTGACCCTCTCCGCCTCGTCCGGGAAAAGGAAGGGTGGAGGACGTAGGGAGGCCCCTTCTCAGGCATCGGAGCACCGGGCTCGGTGCCAGGGGAGGAGCTCCAGGGCCCCTGGAAATTGCAGCGGCACGAACCCCGCCGCTGCGCCGGAAGACACGGGTCTTGGCCTGGGTCTCCGATGGGACCAAGCGGTAGCGCTTCCCTGGGCCGCCCATCGGTCTAAAAATGGTAGTACGTCTCCCCGTCGGGGAATCGAACCCCGGTCTCCCGCGTGACAGGCGGGGATACTCACCACTATACTAACGAGGATGACGATGGCTCAGCCACCGGAAACCCGACCCTCTTCGACGACCTGCGAGCCAGCCATCTGGCCACTGTTCGATCAACCACCCCCCCTCCCTCCCCCCGCTACAATGAACCCAGAAGTCTCCCGGATCGTCAGTCCAGCAGAACACCCCTCCCTCCAGGAGCCCGGGCTCGCAGCCCTGTGTGACCACATCGTTCAGCCGCAGGCCCAGCAACGCAGCCCGAGAGTAGAAGAGAAGGGCTCAGAGTGGTGAAAAGTGGCTGCGAGCTTCGCCCATGGCACCAGAAGCCGCTGCTCCCACACACCTGGGCGGCCACGCGTGCGGTGGAGTCCGTGCGGGGATCCGGATCGGAACCTGGAGGGACTTTAGCGCCTAAAAGAGTAAAGATGTCGACGAGGTGGACACCGGGTGAGGCGGAGCAGGCTTGGGTTCCGCGGGCGAGGCCCGCAGCTTGCATACCCAGACCCGCAGGAGCCCACAGGCCCTCGAGCCCACGAGCCTGGGCGCTGCGCTGGGCGCTGCGCAGGGCGCTGCGCTACGCACACTGCTGGGCGCTGGTTGTCAGCCAGAGGAGCGGTGTTGTGCCAAGACCCGCTGTCAGGATGGCCGAGCGGTCTAAGGCGCTGCGTTCAGGTCGCAGTCTCCCCTGGAGGCGTGGGTTCGAATCCCACTCCTGACAAGCTCACCTTTTGGACATCCCCACCATACCGCACCCCAGCACCAGAGACCACATGCATCTCCCGCTTCCTTCCACAACTTCCCGGCGCAGCGCCGCCACTCCACTCGCCCTCCAACCTTCCTGTTCAGCCCTTTGCCTGCAGGAGAGTCCTTCCTAGAAACAGTCACCAACTTCTTTCTGCTGGGGAGCTCGTGGGTCTGGGGATGGGGTAGGACTGAGCGTGTGGTGGTGGAGATCTCGTTGCTTCGCGTGGGGAAAGGTGGAGAGAGTAAGAGATTGGTCCTGAGCAAGACGGCAGCCCAACCAGCCAGGTGCCAGCGCCTTGTGCGAACAGAGAACACGCAGGCGCTGTCTGAGGCCCCCGAGCTTGGATCTACCACCCCCGAGGCCTGGCCTCCTCAAAGGTCTCCCCGTCTTGCTCTTTGCCGCCCCCACCTACATACCCTCGCCCACCCCACCCCGCGTTCGCACAGGCGTGCCCACAGGAACACAAACTTGGGAGGGCACTGACTACAGGGAGGTGGCAGTGGCGTTGGGGGTGGCGGTGTCGTCCGCAGAGTGCCTGGCACCAGGAGGATGAGGGGCAGCGTAGGCATCCGTGGGAAGCAGGTTAATCGCGCAGAAGGTCAGTTGGGAGCCAGGACCCCCCCCCCCCCATGGCCCTGGTGCTCCCCTACAGAGTCCATGCACACAGGGTCCAGGGACTGTGAGGGAAAGAGTAGCTAGCAGCTCCAGAAGCTGGCAGTGTGCACAGGCTGTAGGAAGGTCAGGTGACAAGGTAAGAGTCTAGCATGGGTGGTTCAGTGGTAGAATTCTCGCCTGCCACGCGGGAGGCCCGGGTTCGATTCCCGGCCCATGCACGGTTGTCTCTTTTAGTCTTCAGGAGCCCGATGCTGCACAGCACAACCAAGACCCAGAGCTCTGCAACAGCTCCACTCTCCAATCCTTTCTACTCCACTTCAAACCACTATCTATGGCCAGCACCAGCACTTAACAGGCCCCTCTAGAACCTGACCCTGGTGCCAGACACACCTCCAGATTCCTACTCTGGAGTGCCTTCCACACACAGCCTGGCTCTCTCCCTAGGGACACTGGCCTCTCTTGCTCCAGTCCTGAAGCACATGATTCTCCAAGGCAACTTGTCTAGACCCTTGATAGCTTCCCAGCTCCTGACTGGAGCCAAGAGTGTGTGGATCCCCTACACGGGCGTGGACCCTCAACACGGCGGCAGTTTCTACTGGTCTCATCCCAAGCCATCACACAGTGGGACATCCGCTGTGACTTTTGGTCCTTCTCAGGCTCCTCCTCCACTGTGAAGGGAATGGTATGGTAGGGTCAGGGGGAGGAGACAGACAAAAGACAGAGACAGACAGATAGATAGATAGACAGACAGACAACAACAAACATAAACCGAAGTGGACACAGGCGAGGAGCTGGCCAGAGAGGCTCAAGTATGCACAGTTTAATCGACGGTCCTCCTGCCCTCACTTGCAGGTCCTGGCACTGACCTTGGCATTCTGAGACTTGGCATGGTTCAGGATGCTATTATGCTGTGCAGGTCTCCTCGCCGCCTGGGCCAGAATGAAGAGCCAGGCTGCTGACCCTCCCTAGCGAGCTCACTCTGCAGACAGACTCTGTCCCCACACCTTCTCCAGCCTCCCAGCAGCTGCAACCTGTGTCCCGACTTCTGATCTTTGCTCTGACTGCCTTGGGATGCCTTCCCACGAAGGAAAGCCTTCACCCATCAGTCACCGAGACACACCACCTGCCGCTGGAGAAAGGCCCTTGCTCACTGCAGGCAACTGGCTGGCCTCTTCCCCTGTCAGTCTCTGAGGGGCCTGCTCTCTGTCTTGGACAAAGGTGAGTGGGAGTGGTGGGGACCACCGCAGCTTTGCTGTGAGGAGAGCCCAGATGCCCAACAGGGTGGCTTCTACCCTTGACTTTTCTCTCTCCCTCATGTAGTGATAAGGGGTGGAACTGTGGGGGATCAAGGATGGGAAAGAGGAAAGCTCACTGGATCCAGCTACAGTAGTTCTTTTTTTTTTTTTTTTTTTTTTTTTTTTACTGTGTGAATGAGTGTTTGCTGCACATCTGAGCATCATGTGAATACAGTGTCTGCAAAAGTCCTGAAGAGGAAAGTAGAACTCCTGCTCTGGAGCTGCAGCGGGTTGTGAGCTGCCGTCTGGGTTCTGGGAACCAAACCTGAGTCCTCTGCAAGTTGTAGCTGCCTTGGCCTTGAGTTTCCTGGTGAGTGAGAGGTGGGCTTGAATGCCTCCTGATCCTCCTGCCTCTACCTCCAGAGCACTTAGAGGAAAGGCCGGTACCACCTTTCTACTGTTGGTAGTAGTCTAATTGTGTGTGTGGGGGTGTGTGTACCATGCGCACTTGTGGAGGTCAGGGGGCAACTCTGTGTGGGAGTCTTCTCACTGAGAACCTCTGTCATCCTCTCCTGCCTAGCTATTGGCTGTCAGATCATTACTGAGCCAATCCAAAGGTGAGGGAGGAAGAGTGCTTATGAAATATGAAGCAGGTGATGAGCCGTAAGAACAATACCAACGACCAGACAGTCCTCAGCTCTCTTCCGGTTCATCCATCAACAACTGACTACACAGAGAGACATTGTTCATGCAGTGTGTAAAAGATTACTCCCACGTCTCTGCCTCCTCTCGGTGCTGGGATTAAAGGCGTGTGCCACCACTGCCCAGATTATTTTTTTAACCTTAAAAATCAGTAAATAATAAGTAAAAAATGTAAGCAATACACAAGTCTCAAGAAGTCCCTGAATCTTACTGTATTTACAAGGCCCACGATTCCCACGCTAAGAGAAGCAATAAGAATGACTGTGGACAGCAGTCTCTGCAGCCTATCTGCCTTCCTATTAAGTCTTTGCAGAGCGTTCCAGGGAATGCAGCTTTCATAAGTCACCAGTCAGATAGGGGTGGAACTTGCAGCAGTACAGCCTTTGAGTCATCTGTGCCTGTAAGTAACCCCTCACCTGCACTTTTATGTCTCCTGGTGGGATCCAGCCTCCGGTGAGGTCAGGGCCTGAAGAAAGGTGGATGCAGAAGAGATGAGGGAGGAATGAGTCAAGCATGTGGGAATGGGAGGAGTTTGCAGCCTGACTGACTGGCAGTTGGAGTGCTTCTTTATTTATACAGAACTCAGAAGGCAGGGATGGATGCATGCTGTTCCCAAACATAGATCAGATCATTTGTGTGCCCAGACACGTGTTTTAACTTCCGCTTGGTCATAAGGTTAGCCATCTTTGATAAACTGTGACAGAACAGAATTATCTTTTACAACCATTTTTCCTCATCAACCCCATACCCCAACTTTTTCATTATCTTGCAGTTTCAAGGGCATACTTTGTCAAAACATGACAACCTGTTCTCAAGCTGGTAGCTCTTGGGGTTTCAAGGACACTAGACAGAGAGAAAATCTCCAAGCCAGCCTGGGAAGATTGTCATGTCCCAAACAGTGTATTATCAACTTTTAATAGTCAGGGTGCAAGTTGTCACTATGTCACCCCAAAAAATGTCCAGGCCAAAGCTGCTGCAGGTATTATTCAGTTTCTGGCATGACACAATGTTTATATTTTATCTATTTGTAGAATTTATTTGCATGTCAAATCTTAGTATTCTTTTGTTCTTTAGTCATACGACACCATGGTGGCCCTGTACAAGCTTACTTTTCTAGAAAGGGAGGTCTTAAAATTTTATTATTTTTTTTTAATTTATCCACACCACTCTTTGTCCATCATTATAAGGAAGAGGCTTTTAATTTGATCTGCTGCCAACTCTTCTAGCCTACCAAATATTGTCACCTATTAAAGTTTACTCTGTTTTGGTGATCTTGTTCCTGAGTAAGGAACATGCAGGGGCAGATGTGCCAAGAGTATCTTTGAGTCAGAGCCTCATAAGGAGGTCTGTGGCATAATTATTTGAATCCCACGTCCATGGCGTAAGGAAGACCTTAAAGTTGGGCCAGGTAAGGACATCTCTCTGAAAGCAGGAGGAATGGGATGATCAGGACAGTTCCTGGAGTATTCCTGGAAGAGGGTGTAAATGATTCATAAGAGATTTCCCATCAATCCAGTATCTCCAAGTTGTACAAATAATAAAAGCCCCCAAGCATGCACCACATGGAGATCAAGGCCAGAATGTGGGAGACTGCACCACAGCTATTGCATCACTCAGCTCACTTTGCTGAGCTTTGTCCAACTGCTGTGCTGGCTTTATGACTTTCAGTGTTCCCATCAGATAAGGCTGTGCCAGTCTGCCATACAAGTGGTTGTACCCAACATTACAATCTTAAATATTTTTATTTTTAATTATATATGTGTATCTGAGTAGGTAAGTGCAGGTGACAGCAAACACCAGGAGCACCGGGTCCCCTGAAGTGGGAGCTATAAAAGGATGCTGTAAATATAAGTTGGGTCCTCTGGATGAGCAGTGTGTGCTCTTTTTTTTTTTAATTGAAAAATAAAATCATTCATATTACATCTCAATTGCTATCCCATCCCGTGCATCCTCCCATTCCTCCCTCCCTCCCTCCCGCTTTCACCCCATTCCCCTTCCCTATGACTGTGACTGATGGGGACCTCCTCCCCTTGAATATGATGCTAGGGTATCAAGTTTCTTCTTGGTAGTCTGCTATCCTTCTTCTGAGTGCCATCGGGCCTCCCCATCGGGGACATGGCCAAATATGGGGCACCAGAGTTCATGTGAAAGTCAGTCCCCAGTCTCCACTTAACTGTGGAAAATATTCTGTCCCTTGGCTAGGTCTCGGTAGGGGTTTGATGATGACTACACATATTGTCCTTGGTTGGTGCCATAGATCAAGCAGAACCCCTGGGCCCAGATCTGCCCATCATAGTGTTCTTCTTGTAGGTTTCTAGGACCCTCTGGGTCCATCTATTTCCCCATCTCCTATATTTCTCTCACGTTAGGATGTCCTCATCACTATCCCACTTTCCTGGTAAGTGAAGATTTTCTTGAGATATGTCCCTTGGCCTAGTGTCCAGATATAAGTGAGTATATACTATTTGAGTCTCCCTGCTTCTGGGTTAACTCACTCATTATGATCATTTCTAGTTCTATCCATTTGTCCACAAATTTTGGAAATTCCTTGTTTTTAATAGCTGAGTAGTATTCCATGGTGTAAATGTACCACATTCTTTATCCATTCTTCTACTGAAGGACATTTAGGATGGCAGTGTGTGCTCTTAACTGCTGCACTTTCTCACCAGGACCCCTTAGCCTGGCATGTTGGTGGATACTTTTAATCTCTGCACTCTGGGAGGGAGACCACTAAAGGCCAGCCTATTCCACAAAGCAAATCCAGAAATCCCAAGGCTACACAAAGAAACCCTGTCTTCAAAAACCAAAACAAGGGAAAAAAAGATATTTACCAGCACGGTACCATACATTAGTAGTAGTAGTAGCAGCAGCACTAGCAGTAGTTTTTGAGACAGGGCTTCTCTGTGTGGCTTTGGATATCCTAGAATCACTCTGTAGACCAGGCTGGCCCAAATGCACAGCGATCTGCCTTCTTCTGTTCCCTAAGAACTGGGATGACAGGCATGTGCCACAGCAATCAGCAACAATACCATTTTTAAATTTTATTTTTCAATTTTTGAGACAGGGTTACTCTGTATAGCCTTGACCATCCTGGAACTCACCTTGTAGACGAGACTGGCCTGGAAACTCAGAGATCTATAGGCCTCTGCTTCCTGAGTGCTGGAATCAAAGGCGAGTGCCACCTTCCCTCAGTTTCTTTTTCTTCATTTTCTTCCTCCTCCTCCTCCTCCTCTTCTTCCTCTTCCTCCTCCTCTTCTACAAATGAAAGAATTGATAGAAGTGTTAAGAGCTTTGTGGACTGTATTGGGACCTGTGGGAAAGATTAAGCTTTGTCACAGGTGGAAGCAGTCTTGGCGGG
>OU015747.1:123698477-123729006 GCA_907169655.1 Acomys percivali
TGAAAAATAAAAGTAAGTTAATCCATCATTGTACTTGTGTTCCTGCAGTTATGTAGTGTGCCTGAGACAGACAGACACACACATACACACATACACACACACACACCCCTAGTAGAAGCTAGAGAAAGGTACCCAGATTATTAGGGGTGCTTTCATAATGAATGTAGCTCTTGAGATAAAGTAGCTGGGTCGGTTTGTTTGTTTGTTTGTTTGTTTTGTTTCATTTTTGTTTTTTAAAAACCTGGCCCCTGAATTCCCTCCAGTTTCCTCATCACTGGATCTCTCCTCATGTCTCCTCCTTTACCATGATGTCCTTAACCAGAGAACTAACACTGGACAGCACCTGATATTTGATCTTTGGCCTAAATAATCTTCGTTTGGACCTATTATGGTATTTTCCTATACTAACGGACAATGTGCTAATCCACATAACATGAACACAGACCTTGAGGTGGAAGATTTATTGAGGCTGATTTATGCAAATAGGCCCGGCTAACAGGTTGAAAGCAAATTAACGGTTGCAACCACTGGTTACAAAGGAAGCCAACCAAAAACAGTGGGACGTTGTGGTAGGTGGTGGTGGCTTCCCAGACAAGTTTGGGGATGGCCTGAGTTGCAAAGCGTTTCTGGAAAGCATGAGACCAAACTGCGCAACTGAGGACTTGCAAAACACTCGGCAGGTCCCCAGCTTCCGGTTCCTTCTCCCGGATGCAGACTGCCCCGCCTTACCCCCTGGGCAACTCTCCTTTGTCCCACAGTCTCAATTAGAGCTTTCCCGGTAGTCAGGCGTCACTTGGAGGGGGGTTGTGGGCTGAGCTCATTTCCGGACAGTGGGACCGGATGTGACTCTTGGAGGGGCCACACACTTGCGGGAGCCAAGGAAAGGGCAGGTCCAGGAGCAGAGGAAAGGGCAGGTCTAGCCCTCTCTGTGGCCTGCAGAAGCCGAAGACCCCTCCGCAAGGGAAATGGGCACTTTCTTTCCTTCCAAGTGTGCTCCGGGTCACTCCAGCCTAATCCTTAATCCGTTTGTGTGTGTTGGGGGGTGGAGTGGGTTTCTCTGTGCAGCCCTATAGACCATGCCTCCAACTCAGAGTCATCCACCTGTCTCCAGAGTGCTGTGATTGCAGTGGTGCATACCTCGCCAACCCCCCATCCCACTCCCCACTCTTCAACCCCCAACTCCGTCCAGCCCCCCCATTCCACCCCCCACTCTCCAACCCTCCTATCCCTGGCCTGGCGCATCAGTTCCAACAATTAACTTGGGAAGGTTATCTTTTATTAAGTAACTTTGAGAATCTTTAATTCACTAGTGAGAACTTTGAAATCACAATTGTTTGTTTTACATTTACTTTGTATCACACTAATGTAGAGTGCCATGAAACCCTTAGATTATCATCTTAGGAAATAACCAGCACCATCAACACGTTACACATCAAGAAAAGCACAGCCATGCTTGTGATCCCATTCTATTAAGTGATGGACCAAGTCCAAACCCTGGCTAGTTACACTGACGTCCACAAATTCCTTTTTACACTGGAGCATCACTTAAAGCAGTGGTTCCAACCTGTAGATTGAGACTCCTTTGGGGGTGCAATGACCCTTTCATGGGGGGGCGGGGGGGCATGTCAGATATTTACATTACAATCCATAACAGTAGCAAGATTACAATTATGAAGTAGCAACAAAAATAATTTTATGGTTGAGGATCACCATAACATAAGGAACTGTATTCAAGGGTCACAGCATTAGGAAGATTAAGAACCATTGACTTGCTGGGCGGTGGTGGCGCACGCCTTTAATCCCAGCACTCGGGAGTCAGAGGCAGGTGGATCAATGTGAGTTCGAGGCCAGCCTGGTCTACAAAGCAGGTCCAGGACAGCCAAGGCTACACAGAGAAACCCTGTCTCGAAAAAACAAAAACAAAAACAAAAAAAGTCTGTTTGAAATGTCCCTCAGGAGCTGGAGAGATGGCAAGTGCTTCCACATGGTGAGTGCCGGTACTGACTGTAGGTGTAGACATCACTTTGTTTAATACAGACTTAAGTATAGACACTGAAAGATACAGAGGAGCTTAGGAAAAAGACAGGACACACCTTACAAACCTGAGTGCGGTGCAGACATCTCAGAAGAGAAAGACCGGACATTCAAATGGAGTCACTTCCGGTGCGCTCACTTGAGCAAATGTAGTCCTTACCTCCTCCATGGGAGAAACTGACTAAGGAGGAAATGACACCGATTTCATTAGACAAAGTGACAGCATCTTCCTCTTAGTTCTCTTGGGATATACTTAGAATCCACCATCCTGGATATGAGAAGCAAAATGCCCTGATGGTAAAATAACTGAATAAAATTAAATTTTTAAATAATATTTCTGAGAAGCCACATATGTGTGCTCCTGCTTGCAACCTCAGCTACGACGCAGCCAACACCCTGGTTTTCCACGTCATGCTGGGGTCTGAAATAGGGGAAAGGGGCAACCCCACTTTAAGAGCGAGCTTCCCAGCGAGCTCAAGCAGTACAAGACAACTTACCAAAGTGACGGACATGGCAGCCAGCATCATTTCCAGGCACACAGAGGAGCAGTTCCAGAAGATTCCAGGCCCCCAGCCATCATCAGCCTCGGCCTCCAAGCCTTCCCAGCTCAAGAGTCAGTGATCTTGATTTGGGGTCAGAGACAAGCCGTCCCTGCTCTACCCTTTTATTTTCTTAAACAGGATGTTGCCACAGAGCCCAAACCTGGAACCTGATGTGTTCCCACTTCTACCTCCCACTTTCGGGGTTCCTTGAATGTTATTTATGTATTTATTTGATTGTTTAGTGAAGGTTTTGATTTGTTTTGGTTTGTTTTGAGACAGGGTCTCTGTATATAGCCCTGGCTGTCCTGGAACTCGCTATGAGGACCAGGCTGGCTTTGTATTTATTTTTTAAAGTTATATGGGTTCCTTGCTGTCATAAGTCCTGGAATAGCACAGGATACCACCAGACTTTTCTCATCACTGTGACGAAATACCAGACAAAAGCAACTTATGAAGGACTGATTTGGGCTCACAGTTGAAGAGTACAGTGGCAGCTGGTCATGTTGGCTCTGCAGTCAGGAAGTGGGAGAGATGAACACTGGTGCTTAGTCATCTTCCTCCGTGGTTATTCAGTCTGGACCTGCAGCCCACTTGATCCACATTCAAGATGGGTCTTCTCACTTAAATCTGACAGTTCTGTTACAGACACCCAGAAGTGTGTCTTTTGTGAATGTACCCCCCCCACACACACACATACACAATACTAAGGATTGAACCCTGGGCTTCTCACAAGCACTCCAACACTGTGCAACTTCCTCAACCTTTTTTTATGTTTTTATTTTGAGGCAATATCTCACTAATGCTGTCCAGATTGTCCCTGAACTTATGCTGTAGTTCTTTCTGGAAGGCCTTGAATAAGACAGAGATGGCTCAGTGGGTAAACCTGCTTACAATCTACACCTGAGCACCAGAGTTTGACTCCCAGGAGCCACACAGTGGATGGACAAAACCAGCTCTTGCAAGTTGCCCTGATTGACTTATTCCACTTAACACGGTGCCCTCAGGATTCCCTGTGTTGTAGCTAGGCATATAGAGTAAGAGCACAGTGTGACCAAGAATGATAAAGAATGTGGTGCATTTTGGAAATAGAGATGCTAGCTCTCCACTAGTGACTTCCACTCTGCTAGGTCTCAGGAGACAACGGCCCAGGCCACAAGCACCCTCCAGCACACTGCAAGAGGATATTTTAATGTGGGCAAATCTCTGCCCCTCTAACAGAGGACATGCTGGTACCTAGTCCCAGGTTCAGTCAGAGAAGGCAATGTTCTCATAACTCTCGCCTGAGTCAGTACCACTGTGGGACAGTCCTGGGACCGTCCTCCCCAGGACACCGTACTTGGCTCAGCCCTGGAATGACCTTGGAGGATGACCTGCTAATCCAAGAGCTGGGACTACAAGCGTATGTACACCTCTGCTCCCAGTTTAAAGTATAGTTCCCTACCACCTCCTCCATGCCCCCTCCCCCTCCCTCCCCCATACTCCTTATGTAGACCAGGCTGGCCTTGAATTTGAAGTGAACTTCCTGCTGCCCCCTTCCAAATGCTGGGGATACAGTCCTGAACATCACTCCTGACTCTGATACTATGTTCTGACATGCTATTGTATTCTACATTTGTTTGTATACAATTTTGGAATCAACTTTACAAAGTGAAATTCCTTTATGGTACACACACACACACACACACACACACACACACACACACACACACACAGCTACAGTCTGCCATGGCTTCAAAATTAAGATATAGGAATCAATGTACACATCCGTGAAATGGATTGGGTTTGGCTTATTTGTCCTGCTTGAGAATAGTTTAAGAAGTTGAGGAGTCCGGTGGGGTGGCCCTACCTGTATTTGCAGTGTGTGGGAGGGGGCAGCAGGAAGACCAAGTGCACTGTCAGCTATGCCCTGACTGTGAGGCCTGCCCGGGCTTCCTGAGAGACGGCTCAGTGTTTGCGCTCATGCTGAGAAACCACAGGGACCTGGCTCCAATGCCCTGCGCCTGTGTAACAAGCTGGGTCTCACACACACCTGTGACCCCAGAGCTGGGGTGGGCGGAGATAGCATGGTGGGTTTAATGCCTACCAGGCTGGCACAAAATGGTGAGGTAGGTCCTGGCTGTCCTGGAACTCACAGTGTACAGTGCTCAGAGAGATCTGCCTGCCTCTGCCTCCTTAGTGCTGGGATTAAAGGCCCGCACCACAAAGCCCAGCAGTTTCTGTAATATTTTTTTTTTTTAAAGGTAGAAATAGCTTACGAAGATAGGGAAGAGAAAGGTGTTTCCAAGAACGGAAGTGAGTGGGAGAGCTCGGCAGGCCCAAGCTCAAAGGCCAGTGTTTATATTTCTTATATGTGTACTCACTTGTTCACAGCTGATGCACAGACCAGTTTTGTTAAGCTAATCTTCCATTTTTAAAAACTTAATATAGTTTTTTCTTTCTTTCTTTCTTTCTTTTTTTTTTTTTTCTTTTTCCCGAGACAGGGTTTCTCTGTGTAGCCTTGACTGTCCTGGACTCACTTTGTAGACCAGGCTGGCCTCGAACTCACAGCGATCCACCTGCCTCTGCCTCCTGAGTGCTGGGATTAAAGGTGTGTGCCACTACGCCCAGCTTAATATAGTTTTTTTCTATTTTAAAATATTTCTTCTTCTCAAACTGAGAGCCTAGCACATACCTGTAATCCAGTCCCACTGCCCAGGAGATGAGGAGGAGCTTGGCATATGGCCAGGCTCTGCTACATGAGAAATTCAAGGCCAGTCTGGGCTACATGAGACCCCATCTCAAACATCTGCCTCTTCATCCATTCTAATTTAGTTTGCACCATCTCCTCTCCTTTTTCTTGAGTAGTTGGCTAGAAAATCTACCAGTTTTTTTTGTTTTTAATCATTGTTTTCACACACATACACACCATACACTTGTATACATACACACACACCACACACAGACACACACACACAGACACACACACACACACAAGCAAAGGGAGCGATAATAACAATGTCCACTAGGGGGTGCTGTAGTCTCAGAGAACATTAATACAGCTCTTAAATTCTTCTTGAGGAGTATTGGAATTGAAGCTTTGTTTGCAGCCAGGCACCATCTCTGGCCTTATTGTGTAGCAAACTGCTTTTAGCTTTTATGGGGGAAATCCATGAAACCCAGGTCTCCACTCCAGCACATATTTATCACCTGGACCAGTGAGTTAACATGCAGAGCACCCTGGAGTTCTTGGGAGAAATCTTGGAGGATTGACATAACTAGAGCTAAGAGTTCAGGTGAGAGAAGAAATAGACACTTAAGTCTTTCATAATAACTGCTTACTCAGAATTTTTAGCTTCACATTTTTGCCCCCGGGGGTGGGGGAGGGGATTCCATTAAAAGTTGAAGCCGCATGCTCCTGCTACAGTCTGAGTGCTCAGATCACAGTGTGAGCCACAGCATACACTGAGAACAATACAGAGAAGATCAGCAGGGCCCCTGTGCAGACTTGCCACGCGAAACACAAGCATCCCATATTTAAAGAAGAAAAGTTCCTGTTTCAAGTGTGGTGTGGTGATGCATATCAACATCTCCAGCACTCAGGAGGTGGAGGCAGGAGGATCACATGTTTAAGGTCATCTCCAGCCTACAGCAACACAGAGGATTGAGCTAGCTGTCCTGGATTCACTTTATGGACCAGATCACGGAGATCTGCCTGCCTCTGCCTCCCAAGTGCACCACCACGCTCAACTTAATTGCTTCCTTTCTTTCTTTTTTATTTTTTGGTTTTTCTTGCCAGGGTTTCTCTGTGTACCTTGACTGTCCTGGACTTGCTTTGTAGACCAGGCTGGCCTCAAACTCACTGCGATCCACCTGCCTCTGCCTCCTAAGTGCTGGGATTAAAGGCGTGCACCACCACTGCCTGCCATTGCTTTCTTTTAAAGAAAGGATCTTACTGTATACTTCAGGATGACCTTGGACTTGGGAGCTTCCTGTCTTACCCACCCAAATGCTCAAACTACAAGCTAGACCCCACTATTTTCCAGATCAAATCTTTGAGAAACTATACAAAAGCTGGTTTTGACATTAGTTCAAAGGAAAGCAAGTCTTTTTTTTTTTTTTTTTTTTTTTTTTTTTTTTGGTTTTTCGAAACAAGGTTTCTCTGTGTAGCCTTGGCTGTCCTGGACTTGATTTGTAGACCAGGCTGGGCACGAACTCACAGTGATCCACCTGCCTCTGCCTCCCGAGCAAGTCTCCATTTCTATTATTGCTATATTTCTACTATTTGTAAACTTTTCATTTATTATTGTTGTCTGTGTGTATCATGTGTGGCTATGAGGTCAGAAGTCCACTTAAGGAGGTGGCTCTACGCGTCTGTCTTTATCTTTATACTCAAACCCATCTCAGCCTTTCATTTCCCAGAGTCCTCTCTGTCCTTCCTTTCCCTCCCATCACATTGTCAGACTCACATTACCTTTGGAGAGTGCTGCTCAGCTTGGGAGCAAACGACTTTGGCTGAGGAGAAATAAGAATCAATTTCTGTGGTGAAGAGATGGAGATGTTGACGGAGAAAAGTAAATTTCCCCATGTGGTCATGCTCTACCCCCGGATCCCTGTCTTTGGAGGCTCAAGGTTTGGCTTCTTACCTTGGAGTAAATTAAGCACACCTGTCATTTTCTAGTGCCCCACCCTTCTCTGTTTAACATGACCAGAACAGCCCCCTCCCCTCCCCCCAGATGTGTGTGTGTGTGTGTGTGTGTGTATTTGTACTCCCACACCACAGAGCATACAGCAATTGGAGAAAAACTCTTGGGGGGGGGGGAACCTGTCTCTCACACCCATCTATGTGGACACTACAACTATAACCACAGCTGGCTTTTTCACATGGGTCCTGGGGGCACACTCAGTCATCAGGGTTGTTTAGCAAGCATTTTTACCCTCTGAGACATGTCTCTTGTTGGTCTCTCTGGGTACTCATTTTGTTGTTCTTTGCTTTGGTACAGGGTCTCACTGGAGCCACGGCTGATCTGGAACTCACTATGTAGACCAGGTTGACCTCAAACTCTTGCCTCCCAAAATCTGGGATTAAAGGTGTGTGTGCTCCATCACATTCACCCCTCTGAGCACTCTTAGGCCAATAAGGATGTTGACATTATTGGGCCTCTTTGCATCAAGAGCTTACCAAGGTATGTTACAGGTAATCAATGCTCAGAACCAGACAGTCTGTATTTTTCATGCAAGGTTGCTAAGGCCTGGGGAGATGAACTGTCCTAAGGCCTCCCTCATATTCCGAGCACAGACAGAACTCCACCCAAATGATTTGGCTCCAGGATGGACACTGACGATTGTCTTTAGGTAGGTCCAGGTTTCCACACTGCCAGCAGAGCCGAGGAAAACTGCTTTAACAGCTGGGAATGCTGACGGAAATTCACAGGGAAACCATGGGTGCAGAACTGTCACTTCGCCTCTTGGGGACAAAATGGATGTTCTAGAGCAGAGACAGTCCTTGGTCCCAAAATAACTCCTGTCTCTTCCATCACTCTAGAGAGTTACTGAGGGTCACAGGCACAAAGCACATGGGTCTCCTTTCTATGTCATGGCATGCAGCTGTTAACTGTCAGAGCCTATGATAAGAGCGTTCTTATGCTGGGCGTGTTGGATGGGATAAAGATTTTAGGGGAGGAAAGAATGAACAATGATCTGTCCCCTGAATTTTGGAGGCAGAGTCTCAAGTAACCCAAGCTAGCTCCAAACTTGTAGCAATCCTCCTGCTTCAGCATCCCAAGGTCTGAGATCACAGGTATAAGCTACCACATGCAGGTTGCTTTCTTGACAAAGAAAAACATGTCTTTTTTATCCTATGTATGGGTTGGGCCAGTTGTTTCCGGAAAGGCTGTCGGATTCCACACAGCTGACTGAACCTGGGTCCACTGGAAGAGCAGCAGACACTCTTAATCACCGAGCCACCTCTCCAGCTCCTCTTTCCCCCTCCACACTTCCTTTAAACCAGCATCTATTAATTATGTAATAATGGGTTTCATTGTGACATTTTCATACATGCATTGTTCTGATCATATTTACCCTCTCATTTCTGATCCCAGTGAACCCACTCTGCTCCCCAACAAGCCCCTCCCACCTTGACCAGGACTTTTGTTCTCCTTTGGTTCGTGAATAAGGTCTCACTATGCCCCGGCTTCGGCTGGCCTGGGACTCACTATGTAGAGCTGGCTGGCCTCAACTTCCACCTGCTTCTGCCTCTGAAATGCTGGGATTAAAGGCGCCATCATGCCCTGGGTGTGAGTGTGTGTGTCCTGTTGAGCTCAGAGTTGCTCGAATGAGGGAGAGGTTATTTATAGGAACATAGACAACCTACCAGAGGCTGGCTACAACACTGAAGAGACAGGTCTTGCCCTTCCCCAGTAACCATTAACTGCCAATGGCTCCACATGTAGAGTGGGGCCTTGTGAGCCCCTCCCCCAGCAACTGTTAACTGCCCAGATAGCCCCAGGAAGGAGGGAGGCCTCATGAGTCCCTCATTTTTTTTTTTTGAGACAGGGTCCTACTATGTAGCCCAGCTAATCTTGAACTTGAGATCCTCCTGCCTCCTCTTCCTGTATACTGGGGTCACAGCCATTTCTGGCTCTGAAGTATCTTTGAATGACTGGCTTTTTTTTTTCAAACTTAAGACTATTTAACTGGCAAGCCCTCTTTAGTTCTAACACCCCAGTAGAGAGTAGATGGGCTTAACAGAAAAATATGTGTCTCAGAGAGTTTCTTGGTTTTATAGCTAACAGGGCCCTGGCACTGTCACTCCATCTTCCCAAACCTGGTGCTTTCATCTCGGACTTTCATTATCCCTGCTCAGCTTCCCATCCTACATCCCGATCTGCCATATCCTAACCAACACTATGAACCTGTGCTCTTGGGTTCTGTGACTGCAGAGGGATGGAGGAGGCAGGAGTCACGTAAGGACCAAGCACAAGACACATATTTCCTTCCTTTGCTTCCTATGCACTGTGCCTTTGTTACTCAGTGAACAACAGTGTTGTACCAGTGTCCCATTCCCACTGTGCATTTTCATTGTCTAGATATTTCATTCACTTTTCCCTTCGCTGTACAAAGCAGGTCATCTCTACAGTATGTGATGATAGGTGTGTAGTGAGGGGAGGCCAGTGGCTCAGGCCACACAGCACCATGTTGAATAGGACTCAGCCCTGTTTCTAGTTTCACAGTTAGCTCGTTCACCACAATGCCTCACAAACTCAGCTCTTGGGGTCCCAAAGTTTGTCTCAATAGTTGAAGATGTCATTCAAAGGCAACCTGAAAATTCTGAAGCAGGGTTAGCTTATGTCAGGGAAAGAGCTATTCACACGAAAGCTATCCCTAATTTGCTTTGGAAAAACTCAAAATTGAGTAACCGAGGCAGGCGTGGCGGTGCTCCCCTGTCCTCCCAGGGCTCGAGAGGCAGAGGCAGGAGGACCAGGTCTTTAAGGCATCTTTGGCTGCCCTGTAGTTCATTTTCTCATGTGTGCTTGGTCCTCTACACTCTGAAAGGAAAATGAACCTAAGTCTCAGAGAGAAAGGAGGGGGGCAGTGTGAGCTACACAGGGTAGCCAACCCCTGCTGGTTGGGAGGTGCTCCCAGAAGGCTGCCTTTCTGCAGTTGCCAGGCAACAAGAGTAAACAGTACAGGATCATGGCCACTAACTACAGTGCCAACCAGGTGAGTTCTCCGCCTTTAGCCCTTCACATTTGGTTTCACCTTGACTCTACCCTTTACCTAATTGCTCCTGTCAGCTTCTGACCTCAAACAGATGCTGGGAGGGTTCAGATGATGTTTTACTTCACGGTTGGGTGGGCTCAGCAACAGTAAAAAGGATCTGAGTTAAATTTGTGGCGGGTAAGCCAGAAGGCAGTGGGGTTTTTTGGTTTGTTTTGTTTTGTTTTTGTTTTCCGAGACAGGGTCTGTGTAGCCTTGGCTGTCCTGGACTCACTTTGTAGACCAGGCTGGCCTCGAACTCACAGAGCTCCACCTGCCTCTGCCTCCCAAGTGCTGGGATTAAAGGCGTGCACCACCACGCCTGGCGAAGGCAGTGGTTTTTATAGGCCAGTGTAAACATTTTAGGCTTGTAAGTCAAGTAACAAAGTCACATCTATTTACATGAACACTGTCTCTAATTTGTTTTTGGAAATACTGGAAATACAGCAAGGGAGGCAGGTGTAGCGGAGTTTCGCTGTGATCCCAGGAGTGGAGAGGCCGAGGGAGGAGGATCAAGTGTTCAAGGCATCTTTGGCTACACACTGAGTCCAAGGCTAACCTGAGCTACATAGGGAGTTCCAGGCCAGCCAGAGTTTCCTAGTAGGACTCTGCCTGAGGAAAAAAAGTTGTGTCTGCACATTTTGGAATTCTTTTGGAGAAAACATTTTCCTCACACAGTATTCAAAGTTTAGTTGTTTTTGTTTTTTTTTTTTCATTTTTCTTGAGAGTGTGTGTGTGTGTGTGTGTGTGTGTGTGTGTGTGTGTCTGTCTGTATGTATGTATGTCTGTCCGTCTGTGTCTGTGTGTATGTGTTGGGGGAGGGGGCAAGGTCTTGCTGCTATGTAGCTGACCAAGATTGGCCACAAACTCAAAATCCTCCAACCTCACCCTGCTAAGTGGTAGGGTTACAAGTGCGTACCACTGTGGCCAACGACCTTCTGTCAAAGCAACACAAATGTTTATTAGAAAACAAAACAAATGCCGGGCGTGGTGGCGCACGCCTTTAATCCCAGCACTCAGGAGGCAGAGGTGGGCGGATCGCTGTGAGTTCAAGGCTAGCCTGGTCTACAAAGTGAGTCCAGGACAGCCAAGGCTAACACAGAGAGACCCTGTCTCAAAAAACCAAAAAAAATAAAAAAATAAAAAAATTAAATTTAAAAAAAAAGAAAACAAAACAAAAAACATTCTTGCCAGGGAGACAGGGGCAGAAGGGTGGAATCCAACCTAAAATAATTGAATAAATAAGTGGCATCTTTGCCCTTTGGCCATCCAAAAGCAGGTAGCAAAGTAAACTTGATTACCTACCCTTGGTCTAGTCCAGCACTGTCAGACGGAGTGAGTCACAACATAATTTTAAAGGTTTTAGCATCTATGTGAAGATTAGGAATTAAATTTAGCAATGCTCAGTGGAACCCAATAAACCCCAAATAAAATTAATTAATTTTAAAATATAAAACAAAATATTCTATGCCCCCCATACACACACCTCTCTTATACTAGCTCCCTAAAATACACTGCCAGAGCTCCCCACATGCGAGAGCAGCACTCTACCACAGAGCTGCACCCCCAGCACACAGCTTGAACCAATCTGCCTGGCATGCACCAGATCCTGGGTTCACTTCACAGCATGGCAAAACCAGAAACCATTTCCTCTCTTTCTGTCCTCTCCTTTTGAATTGGCTTTCTTCTTTCTGTGTGGTTTTTAGGTTAGCACACAAACTACCGGGTTTAGTCAGGGTACCTTCACACACAAGTGTCAAATGCTGCCCTCATTCCCTTCCTCTTAGCCTCCCCTGGGTTCCTTTTCTCCCCGGACGTAGTGCCCACTTCTGCTTCCCTTTTGCACATTAACCCATGGCCTTAGTTCCCACCACCCTGCACATAGCCTCCTCCCTATATAGCCCTTGTCCCAGTGAGATGGACTTCACCTAACTGTAGAGAACAGCGTCGCCATCTCACAGAGACGTCTTTGAGCCTCACAGAAACTCTCCTCTTTCTCTCCACAGTATGAAAAGTCTTTCTTACCCAAGTACCTGCAGAACTGGTCTCCTGCCAAGCCAACAAAAAAGGTATTCTGAGCTCAGTGCCCCTCCAAGGCCAGTTTATGGAGATGGGCGTCGTGTTCTCCCGTCGCTTAGCTCCTTTAGCCTTCCAGTGGCCCACATTCTACTCCCATGCCTTTACTCCAAGCCCCTCAGACCCGTTTTTTACTTTCACTTCAAGCCCTTCTCTTTGTACCCCCAGAGTATTACCACCCATGAAGGTTACACTCAGATCATCGCGGATGACCGAGGTCATCTCTTACCTTCAGTGCCACGTTCCAAGGTGAGATTCCCCACCTCCATTCATATCAAAAAGGTAAGAGCTAGCCAGGCATGGTGGTGCACGCCTTTAATCCCAGCAATCAAGAAGTAGAGGCAGGAGGATGTCTGTGAATCTGAGGTCAGCCTGGTCTAGAGCTAGTTCCAGGATAGCCAGGACTATATAGAAAGGCACTGTCTCAAAGCAAAACAAAAAGAGATGGATAAAAATAGAGCCACAAGTCACAGTCCAATCTATGATGCCCCAGTTCATCCACCAGGACAGCACTGTGCTTAGCACATGTCCTGAAAATGATGACTATATAAACAGTGTTTCCAGACTATGATATTTATGCACAGGACTCCTTTATCACACTTAGCCTAAGGATGCAAAATTTACGGTGGAAGGAATGGGGCTAAAAACAGTAACATAACTGACCAAAGAGGGGTGGGGAGAGGACCCTCTCAGGTGGCTCATCACTAAGCTGCCAAAAAAACCATAATGGATGGTGAAGCCAGCAAGCTCTGCCAAGCAGACACTTAGCAGCCTTGAAGACTGGTGAGAAATCCATTCTTCCTTTAGGCAAGCCCTTGGGGTTCCTTCATGGGCACCTGGCAAATGCCCCTGAAGATACCACCTGCTCGGGTGACCTTGACCTCCCGTACAACTGCTGCCGCCACTTCCCTCACCAACTGGATCCACAAGAATCCCGATCTACTCAATGCCTGTAATGGGCTGTGTCCTGAAATCTTAGGCAAGGTATCCACCCTTTCCATGAAACTAACCCAAACCCCTACTGCCTCCATTTCTTTTCAACCTCAAAGCTCTTTTGCCAATCACCTTTCAAGCAAGGGGAGGAGCCCCCTAGCCAATCCGTCTTGTGCTGTTCAGTCTCTAAAGTCTGAAGGAACAAAACAAAGCCGCCTTGTTCCCTACCCTAACCCCAGTAGAAAATA
Organism: Acomys percivali; assembly: GCA_907169655.1. Classification (NCBI taxonomy): domain Eukaryota; kingdom Metazoa; phylum Chordata; class Mammalia; order Rodentia; family Muridae; genus Acomys; species Acomys percivali. Next base: position 123,712,045 of record OU015747.1, read on the forward strand.
ACCTGGGGGGGGGGGGGTAAAGTTAGCCATCCTTAAACAACTCTGACCACCTTCCGCCAGTGGTGGAGGAAGAAAGGGAGTTGGATTCTGAGGCAGACTGGGAAACATCTGGGCCTAACCAGGAATCACCTTCTCCCAACAGCCCCATGACCCCGATTGGCAGAAGAAACAGAAGAAATCAGTCACAAAGACTGTACAACAGGCACCAAGTCCAACCGTAATCCCCAGCTCCCCAGTTATCCACGACGACTCAGATGACATTCAAAGTCCCCACCCCTCTGCAGGTCACACTCCAGGTCCCCAAACTCCAATCACCTCTCCCAAGAACCCACCTGTGAGCCCTGAAGCCAGCAAGCCCAGCCCAGTAAACACTTGTTAAGAGTACCAAGCGGGCCCTAGTCTAGCTGAGCTCCAGATACGCAGAGCTGCCACTCTGCAGGGCAAGAGGCCATGCAGGGATGACATCTTAGGGACTGACTGAAGTAAGATCCTGTATTCAGAAATGAGGAATGGAGAAATGATGGGCCAGGAGTAAACACAAATTTGGGCAAATAAACATTGTTTGTTAACTCTTTTATTAACCCGGGTTTTCTCTGCATTCTGTGATGGTCTTTTATAACCCATAATTAGAGAGAAGGCTGGGGAAGAGAGTAGGGAAGAGGACAGCAACTCTTAATAAAAAATGTGGGTGGCACTCCCACAATGACCAACAGGAAGCTGGTTTGTACCTCCCAAGGGCAAACCCTCAAGAGAACTGAACTTCATACAACTAATGTCTTCAAAATCTCAAGTACAGTTGTCTAGTAGAACGTGTAAAACTTTTTATTATTACACTTACTCATTTACTTAATGTATGTATGTAGGTGTGCCTCAAGCATGCGGAGGCCAGAGAACAATGTGTGGGAGCTGGTTCCCTCCTTGTTCCATGTGGATCCTGGGGAACCGAACACCGGTCCTCAGGCTTGGTGGCTAGAGCACGTACTCACTGAACTATCTTGACAGACCAGCTCATGAATAGAAAAAGAAAGAAGCCAGGGTGCTCTACACTTACCCTTCAGTCACTGGATGGTGACTGAAGTCAAAAAGCCCACATTCATTTCCCAGCCTCCAAATGTTTGCCATTGCTTCCGGCTGTGCGTCCGCCCTCACCAAGTCTAAAGCCAAAGTGCTTCCTCATGAACACTCACCCTACTCAAAGAACGACCTAGAAGAAGCTGGTTTGAGCTGGAGGAACTCTACATGACCTCCAGGCACAGTCAGATATGGTGGTACAGTTCTGTAAGCCCAGCTACTTGGAGGCTGAAGAGCTAGACCATCAGTTCGAGGCCTGTCTGAGCCAACTTAAGTGCTTGGTGAAGCCTGGCTCAGTGCTTCCTAGGCTCAATGCCTAGCACAAGACTTCCCAGGGCTTGTCTAGAGAGAAGGCGGAAGTGGTCATTACTTGAGGCCAAAGACTACCTGGATTAAGAAATAGAAGGGGGGGGGGGGTGGGGGGTGGTAGTAACATGCTCTGGGGAGGTATGGGGGTGGCAGAAGCAAGATCACCCCAACTGGAGGGCAACCTGGGTTAGAGCTCCAGGCTAGTCAGGGGTAGATGGTAAAGCCCTTTCTCTAAAGATTTCAAGAGACCACTGAAGCAGTTTCCAACCCCACCCCACCGATTAAAGGTGTGCAGTGCCACCACCACCTGGCCCAACCCACTGTTTTGACCAATCTCTTCAAGCAGTGTTTTTCTTGGTGCTGGGGACTGAACCATAAGCCTTGTGTATACTACCATGGAGCCAAATCTCCAGACCCAAGATAGATCTCTTATTCCAGAGTTGGCATTCCTGCAAAAGTAGACATCTTGAGGCTTGGATTTTTCTCCATAAACTTTTTTCTTTTTAAGAAAATACTATTCAGTGTGTGGTAGCACACACCTGTGTTTCTAACATTCTAGGAGGCAGAGGCAGGTGGATCTCTGTAAGTTAGAGGCCAGCCTGGTCTATAAAGTGAACCCCCCCAAATCTGTCTCTTAGGTCACTAACCCTGAGCTATCCCCTCCATGGGTGCTAGGTGTCCCTAAACAAATAATCTGCTGAGCTGTACCATGAAGTATACAGGAGTCACCCACAGGATGGCGTGTGACCCAGTAAGACCTCAAAAGCTCTCAGCGTGCTCAATTGCCTTCTCCTTGGGCTTTTCTTTACCAAATCTCATTGACTACTTGGGCGTGATGACCTCAATTTTCTTTCAACGGCCAGTTGTAGTGCAAACTATTTCCCTCCTAGGAAAGGTCATATGGAGGGTGTAAATGTCCAAGATCCAAAGGAAGAGGCAGACATTTGATCCTTTCTACTAACCATCTCTAGATTTCAAAGGCTCAAACATAAAGTGAGTAGTACTTTAATTGTTTCCAAAGAAAGATGGCACATGAACTTAGATTAGAAAACATGACATTAAAGATGTGTTTTACTAGAAATGAAAAACAGAACAGAAACTTTAATACAATTTTTTTGATCTTTCTCATCCATCCAAAGCTGCTTTTCCCAAAGCACAAGCTTCACAGATCCAAGTTGCCCTTTATCTCATTCTAGCTGGGCAGGACAATCCCCTGGGCAGGACAATCCCCTCCACCTCCACCTCCCTTCTCAGTCACACTGTGTGGGTGCTAAAGGCCCTGCGCTGACCAATGGACAGAAGGGTCCTTTAAGCCAGCAGCCCACGAGCAGCGCCACCCAGGGCAGCACAAAACTGGTATTGTTTCTACTGCCTCAGCAAGAAGGAGCCAAAAGCTGACTCTCAGCACAAATCTAAGTCAAACATGGAGAGGAGGAAGGGCCCTAGGCTAGGGAGACGCCTTTTCCTACTGCTACTGTGGCGTAAGCTTCTCTACCACACTGCAAAGGATCTGACACACACAACATCTAACCAACTTTGGTGGATGGAGATAAGAGTGATAAACAGGAATATAAATCAGTGTGATAACGTCTAGGACCATGCTGGGAATTTCAGCTCTTCACAGGGCTGCCAGCCCTACAGAGGACAACACAGCAAGAACCAAGACAGCCACTCCCGACTGCTGGACCTGGGATATCGCCAGGCCTTTTCCTAGGTCCCACATCTGTAGAAACAAAAGAGGGGAAAGTTTTTTGGTTTTGTTTTTTAATTATATGAGGTTTATTAAATGAGCATGGGGAAAGAAGCAAAAGGGGGAGGGGTACCCCAGAGAGAGAGGGGACCTAGACAGAGGGAAAGAGTGAGGTGGGGAGGAGGGGGAGGGGGAGAGGGGTTAAGAGAGAGAGGGTAGAGAGAGTAAGGGGAAAGTTTTATTTTTATTTTCAGCAATCAGAACCGCTGGCACTCACTCTCACAATTCATTGCTCAGAGATTTTCTACTTACTGAATGGGTACCTCTCTTCTATGAGACTCCAGAGAAAAGCACCCCATGCCTACACCCCAATTTCACTTTTCTAAAATCTGCAATGCAGTACCTGCTACGCACTCCCCCATGACTGAAAACCAAGTCCTCTCATGTTGTAGTGACAGGGTGAATGTTCTCCAGAACATCAAAGGCCCTACACACAAAAGCTCCAGACTGCAAAGGTACAATCCCCCCTCCCACGTGACAGCACATCTGGAGTGGTGTTTCCAGAAAGGTATTCCTTCCGTCAGAACAGTTTCAGTTCTGAGATCGACTCCTGCTGTATGGGGTCGAGGATTTAGCTCAGTGGTGGAGCACTTGCCTAGCAAGCCCAAGGCCCTGAGCTCTGTCTACAGCTCTGAATCTTGTTATATGACCCAGACTAGCCCAGAATTCACCATGTAGCCAGTGTGGACACAACTCAAGATCCTCCTGCCTAAATGCCCTAAGTGTCGGGTCCAGGCGCTCACCATGTCTGGACAAACACATCTCTGCACAGTGCAGGGCATTGTGAGGAGGTGTCGCAGTTCTGTGGCTAGAGGAATTTGGTAAACACATAACTGCAAGATTCTCAAGCAACTTACTGATGCAGCCTGTGGATCTCCACATGGGACTATGGATGCACAGTAGTCAATCACAGAACTCTTCTTCAGGGAGATCAAGCTTGAGGTCTGATCACTTAAAGAATACGTTCTGGTACACAAAACTAGGTCCTTCCCTCCTTCTCTTTGGAGACAGGATCTCATAGATCCCAGGCTGGGTTTGAACTCATTATGTAGTCAAGGAAAACCTTGAACTTCTGATTCTCCTGCCTCCGCCTTCTAAGTGCTAGGATTACAGTGTCCAGCTTATGTGGTGCTTAGGATCAACCCCAGTGTTGACAGGGTACATGTCAGGCAAGTATTCTACCAACTGAGCTATATCTCCTTAAGAATCCTATCCTTGCTTTTTGGGCTTTGTTTTGGTTTTGGTTTTCTGAGACAGGGTTTTCTCTATGTTAGTAGCCCTGGCTATCCTGGGACTTGCTTTGTAGACCAGGTTGGCTTTGAACTACCTCTCAAGTACTGGGATTAAAGGTATGCACCACCACGCCCAGCTTTTTTTTTTTTTTTTTTTTTTTTTAATGATTGCTTGTATGCATGTAGGAGGGTGTCAGATCCACTGGAACTAGAATTACTGACTGTTGTAAGCTGCCATGTGGGTGCTGGGACTTGAACCTGGGTCCTTTAGAAAAGCAGTTAGTGCTCTTAACTGCTGAACCATCTCTCCAACCTTGTTTGTTTTTTTGTTTTTAAATATTTATTATTATGTATACAGTGCTTTTGCCTGCATGCACACCTGCATGCCAGAAGAGGACATTAGATCACATGATAAATGGTTGTGAGCCACCATGTGGGTGCTGGGAATTGAACTTAGGACTTCTGGAAGAGTAGTCAGTGCTCTTAACCTCTGAGCCATCTCTCCAGCCCTCTTGTTTGTTTTTTGAGACAGTTTCCCCTCTGTAGCTGTGGCTGTCCTGGAGCTAGCTCTATAGACCAGGCTAGCCTACACTCACAGAGATCTACCTGCCTCTGCCTCCTGAGTGCTGGGACTAAAGGTGTGTGTCACTGCCACAAACAGAATCTTAACTTTCAACTTCTTTCTCTTTCTTTGCTCTTCCACTCTCTCCCATCCAGGACGTCACTATATTGACCTAGGATATGCTCCAATTCCTAGACTCAAGGGATCCTCTCAGGATCCCAAACAGCTGGGACTACAGACATTTTCAACCATGCCTAACTTCAGAAACTTCTTTTTTACTATGATCCCACTAAAAGCATGCTTTAAATTGGTGCTAAGTAGAAATATATATTTATGAAAAAAATTTATGAAACATTAAAAATATTTACCATCACTAATACATGCTATGCTATGTATTTTCTATTCTACTAAATTCCTTCTTCCTTTCAGTCTTCATCTATTTTTATTGGTATCAATCCAGTAAGTGGATTGTCTATCCACTGGGTCAAATGTCACATTCTTTAAAACACTAAGAACTGAGGGCTGTGGCTTAATAGTAAGACACTTGCCTTGTAGTACAGTGAAAACTCAGGCACTGCAAACAAAACAACAAATCCTCTCTAAGGCTATGGACACTCTTGGGCAGCAGCTCTCAACCTGTGTGTTGTGACCCCTTTGGGGTAACAGATTAGATATTCTGCATATCGGATATTGCATTATGATTCATAACAGTGGCAAAATCACAGTTATGAAGTAGCAGCAAAAATAATTGCATGGTTGGGGTCCCCACATATGAGGAAGTATATTAAAGGGCTGCAGCACTGGCAAGGCTGAGAATCACTGCTCTAAGGCCAAAGCAGAGTTCAGGTTTCAGACTTACCACACAAAGCAGCCCCAGTAGATATTAACACATGAACCTCCAGTCTATAACACTGACTGAACTAGGAAGCACTGCAGAGAGATTTAGGGGAGCCCAGAATCAGTCCAGGTGAGAAGACACCCTCATCTCAATGCCTGATGAGTTTCTACCTGGATGGCGTAATGTGTTAAGAAGACCCCACAAAGAGCTGCTTTGCTCACACAGGCACAGTGCTTAATGAGACACTGAGTCCTGCTGGGTAGCAGTGGTAGGAGAAGCCTCCAGAAGGCAGATCAAAGGGACTACATCTTCCAGTACTCAGGAGGCAGAGGCAGGTGAATCTGTGAGTTCAAGGCCAGCCTGGTCTATAGAATTCCAGGACAGTCAAGGCTACACAGAGAAACCTTGTCTTGGGGAGTGGGCAGGGTGTGTGTTTGGGGGGGGGCTACATCTTCTCCTTTACTTATAACCACACCATTTTCCTTTTCCCTATTAGACTTTGCAGCCAGGCAACTGCTAAGATAGACAATTACATGGCAAACAGTAAAAACCTGACCCTACACCCAGAGCTAGTACTTCTTAAAAGAAGAACAAGAGCAGATTTAGGACTTAATAAAGCCTTTAGGTGCTGATTTATCTCTGCAGATATTATCACAACAGGCAGGAGCCAGGTCTGCCCAGTGATCCACAAATCCAACTCCATATCAAGACAAAAACAAACAGAACAAAGCGCCTGCCTGAGCCAGGATGTGAAGTCTTCAGCTGATTTTCTTACGGAGCTTTGTTCTGTGGAGTCAAAAGCCATTAATGAAACAGCCTTTTCTCTCCACTGTCTCCCTCGGGAATCGGAGTTACTTCAAATCAAACTGAATACTGCTCTGGGGAACACTTGATAAATACACTTAATTTAATAGGTCATTTAGTCTCTCAATTTTTTTTTTTTTTCATTCAAAGGTCTACTGGACCAGACTGGAATCCAGAGAATGTTTGTCTCTATGGTGGTTCTGATGTGGAGGTCATAAAAGGTCGAACTAAGGCAAAAGCATCCAACTGACATTTTGCTTGGGTTCAGAAATAATGGAAAACGGGGGGGGGGGGGGGGAACACATTTTAATTACTTCTTGGAGAAGGTTGCATGACTAGTGGTTCATAAAATATGAACTCTTAAAATGCTCTGACCCCAAGGCAGGTCTGACCAAGCCTTAATCCCTTTAGAGCTGGGCTGCAGAGACAGCTCAGGGGTTAGGAACACTGGCTGGCTCCTGGCACCATGTGGTGGCTGACTACCATCGGTAACCCAATTCCAGGGATTCATGCCCCTCTTCTAGCCTCTGTGGTCACCAGGCACATGCACAATATACCTACACACTTACAGTCAAAACAGGCAATATACATAAATTAAAAATAAATATTTAAAGAGAAGAGCAGGATGGGTTGGCATAAGGTGTTAACTCCAAAATTCAGAGGCAGAAGGTGGGGGGGGATCAGTAGTCCAAGGTCATCATACCATTTAGCCAATTTGAGGTCAAACCTACATGATATATATTGTCTTGAAAAAAAAAAGAAAGAAAGAAAGAAAAGCAAACAAAATTTAAGACATGAGATTCTGTTTTGTTTTGAGACTGATTTTCATGTAGCCATGGCTGGCCTTGAACTTACCATGAGGTCAAAGATAACCTTGAACTCTTGACCCCCTTCTGAAGTGCTCCCTTTTATTTGCTGTTGCTGCTGCTGTTGGATATGTGTGCTTAAGACAGAGTTTCTGGCCTGGAATTTACTATGTAGACCAGTCCAGCTTTGAACTCAGAGATTTGCCTGTCTCTGCCAGTGTGGCATCATGCCCAGCCCCCCTCCCCCTTTAATAATGTGATGCTGGGACAGAACCAAGGCTTCCATGCTAGGTATGCGTTCTACTAACTGAGGTATAACCCAGCTTCGCGCTAGTTCTGAACTAACCCTGTGTAGTGTTAGGCTCATGTAGGAGGCAACATCAACAGTTTTAGCTAAGTGACATAATACTGACTTCAGGATCGGAATCTGGACTCCTATCCAAGATCAGAGGCTTAAGAATGTAATGGTAGCTACTTAAGGGGTAAGGTAGGAAGATAGTGAATTCAAGGCCCACCTGGTTATAGAGTGAGGACCAGGGCAACCTGGAGCAATTTAGTAAAGCACTGTTTATAACAGGAATATGGGTGTGTTCAAAGCCAGCCTTGGGTACATAGCAAATTTAAGGCCAACCTAGGTTTCAAGAGACCGTGTCTCAAAAGCCAAAAATGGTAGCACTCACAATCCTAGGAGTTGGCAACTGAGAATTAGAAGCAGGAGAATAAGAATTTCGGTGGTGATGCACGCCTTTAATCCCAGCACTTGGGAGGCAGAGGCAGGTGGATCACTGTGAGTTCAAGGCCAGCCTGGTCTACAAAGCGAGTCCAGCCAAGCCAAGGCTGCACAGAGAAACCCTGTCTCAAAATGATGATGATGATGATGATGATGATGAAGAAAAAGAAGAATCTCAAGGTCATTCTTGTCTAAGTAGTAAATTTGAAGCCAATCTTGACCACATGAGAACATCTCAAGAAAAAGTAGGGCCTAGGGAGACAGCTCAGTGTTAAGAGCACTGCCTGCTCTTCTAGAGGATCCAAGTTTGGTTCCAAGCACCCACAAGGTGGTTCATGACCATATCATCTTCTGGCTTCCACAGTTACCAAGCATGCACATGGTACATAGATGTACATGCAGGCAATATACTCTACAACGAAAATAAAAATAATCTTAAATGGTAAAAAATTTTAAAAGGACTGGAGATATGGCTATGTGGTATATGTATTACAGTGCCTGTCGCATGTCCAAGGCCCTGGGTTCAAGTCCCCAGTATGACACTAACAAGCCATAGCAACCACCACCAACACCACCAGAAGCTTACAATCTTTGGTACCTAGTCTGTCTGTTCTCACTTTCTCCAGTTACTCAATACAACTAAAGTGAAGAACACAACAGTTAGCATACTTGAGTCTAACCTGAGCTGTCACTTGGGATAGACTGGAATGCTGCACTGAAGGCAACAGCTGCTTATCTGGCTCATAATGAAGTGCCCAGTGTCAAGAACAGTGCTTGACAGTTCATATCATCTAACGGATCTGTCGTCTTTGCCAGCTCTGGCTTCAGGGTTTTTTTTGTTTTTTGTTGTTGTTTTTTTTTAACCAATGTCATGCCTCTTAAAAGTGGGAGAGCTCACACTGATCCCTTTCAGTCCTGGGCTATCCACACTCAAAAAGGGATGCAGGACAGGCCTGGGTTAGCTTCCCCAAAAGGACCTGAGAAAAGTTCCAGCACAATTAGATGGTGCTGGAGGGTGGCAAGATGGCTCAGGAAAAGGCAAGCGTCAGGCCTGACAACCTGATTCAATCCACTGGGGACACACACACACACACTCTCTATGAATAAAAAACAAACCCATAAAATAGACAGACAGACAGGGTTGGGCCATGTGTGGCGGCTCCTCTTCAATGCCAGCCCCTGGCTGCAGTCAGGAGGATCCGAACACGCTCAAGGCCATCCTGCTCTGTACAGCATGTTGGAGACCAGCCAGGGCTACACTGTGAGAGACCCCGTCTCAACAAGCAAACAAGGAATAGCTCAAAGGTACAGTCTGTGTAAGGCCTTGGTTCAGGGACCCTAGCACCAAGAGAAAGGATGGGGGGTTGGGCTAAGGTAAAGACCACTACACTTAGAAACAAGAGAGAGGGCCCTCCAGCTGTCCGCTCCCTTTCCCTGGGGGAATGCACAAATCAACAGTTCACTCACCAAGTGTCGGACGCCGTTCAGCGAGTGGTACATGAGAGGGAGGACGAGTACAAACTTAGCTGTGTGGATCAGTGCTGGCCCCAAACACAGGGACTTCACAAACATCAAATACGACTCAAAGCTCCCAGGAAGCAGCAGTGCCGACAGGCCAAAAAGAGAGATCCCTGAGAGAAAAGCAAATACCCCGTCAGCTATGAAGAATGCAGTGTGTTGAACTGGTTCTCTGACAGCTCTTGACACCTGATACAATCCTAAACCACTTTAAAATAAGAGAAAATTTAGGTCAGGATGTAGTTAAGTTGCCAAATGCTCGACTAACATATATGAGCCCTGGGTTTGAAATCTAGCACCACATAAAACTATACATGGGGGATGGCTCTGCAGTTACGAGCGCAAACTGATGTTGCAGAGAACCTGAGTCTGGGTCCCCCAAACCACACTAAATACCTCACAGCACCTGTAACTCCTGCTCCAGGGAATCAAACGCCTATGAAGGCACCTGTACTCATGTGTATATACCCCCTACAAATATATACACATGATTAAAAATTATAAAAATAAAAACATATTTTATAAAACACGTAGGTTGGAGAGATGGCTTAACAGTTAAGAGCACTGCACGTCCAGAGGACCCAGGTTCACTTTCCAGCACCCATGTGGTTGTTCGCAGCATCTGTAAGCTCCAGTCCTAGGGGAGCTGACACCTTCTTCTGGCCAAATAGGCATGTACATTGTGCACAGACATACACACAGGCAAAATACTTATAAACATAAATGTGAAAATAATTAACAGAACAAAACATATGGTGGTACATGCCTATAACCCCAGCACTTGTAGGATAGAGGGAGGAGCGTTAGAAGTTCAGTTCTGCCAGGTGTGGTGATATAGGCCTTAGATCCCAGCACTCAGGAGGCAGCAGCAGTTAGATTTCTGTGAGTTCAAAGCCAGTCTGGTCTACATAGTGTGTTTCATGACTACATAGTACATTTCAAGGGACCCTGCCTCCACAGACACCTAGTCTTAAAAAGAAATAGAAAAATTTAAACTCAAGCCAGGTGGTGTGGCGCACGCCTTTAATCCCAGCACTTGGGAGGCAGAGGCAGTGGATTGCTGTGAGTACGAGGCCAGTCTGGTCTACAAAAGCGAGTCCAGAACAGTCAAGGCTACACAGAGAAACCCTGTCTCAAAAAACCAAAATAAATAAATAAATAAATAAACAAAAAAAATGTAAACTCATGTCAGATTATGTATCTCATGTTAGAGTAAGGGGGCCTTCAAGGTTTGGCTCAGTAGTAAAGTGCTTGGCTAGCATGGATGTGGTTCTGGGGTGAATCTCTAATCTCTAGCACCAGGAAAAAAAAGTTTATAGTGGAGGGCAGGCTACCAGGGCTCTGATGGTAATATGACATTTCAGTATAGGGCAATATTCTCCTTTTAATATTCCTCACAATTAAAATAAAAAAACAAACCTCACATGACAGTTTAGAAGTGACCTTACGGGCCACTCACAGTGTACAAAGGGCCAAGAACAAGATTCAAACTATAAATGATCAGACATTTTCTGAGATGTCAAAGGCTAAACTATGCCAATTATTAATATAAACAACAAGCACCACAGCCTATATTCAGAATTACATGTACCTAATTCATTAAGTCTCAGTCATGAGGAGGAATTACAAGTGAAAGAATGATGATCTCGGGAATCTCAAAGGAAACAGAAACTCTTTGTTTGAGACAGGATCTCTTTGTAGACCAGGCTGGCCTTCACCTCAGAGCCTAGCCTGCCTCTGCCTCCTGTGTGCTGGGATGAAAAGCATGCACCACCATGACCAGTGGGAATTCTTCATGTATTTTCTACATGGAAAATTTTCTACAAGGAAAAAGCCTATGTGGTCTGTTTTTTTGTTGTTGTTTTCTTTTTTTATTACTTTTAAGAGATTTATTTTTACTTTATTTTACGTGTATGGGGGTTTGAGTGCATATGTATATATGTACCGATTGTGTGTCTGCTGTCCAGAGAAGCCAGAAGAGGGAACTGAATGCCCTGGAACTAGAATTACAGATGGTTGGGAGCCATCATGTGGGTGTTGGGAGCCAAATCAAACCCAGGTCCTCCACAAGAATAACAGGTGCTAGTGAGTATAGTGGGAACAAGGGAATTCAATTCTTTGTTAAAGGAACAAATTAATGAAAAGCCTAAAGGGAGCCAGGCAGTAGTGGTGGATAACTTTAATCCCTGCATGTGAGAGGCAGAGGTGATCTCTGTGAGTTCAGAGCTTGAGTAAGTTCCAGAATACCCAGGGCTACACAGAAACCCTGTCTTGAAAATTTAAAACCAAAAAAAAAACAAAACAAAAAGCTTTAAGGACTCACACTGGGGCTGGAGATATGGCTTCAGAGGTTAAGGGCACTGGATGCTCTTCCAAAGGTCCTGAGTTCAATTCCCAGCAACCACATGGTGGCTCACGACCATCTATAATGAGATCTGGTGCCCTCTTCTGACAGGCAGGCACACATGCCGGCAGAACATTGTATACATAACAAATAAATAAATCTTTTTTTAAAAAAAAGGACTCACACTGATTCTAAGTCAAATTGCTAAGTGCAAAGGAGGCAGGGATGAGTCAAAGATGTGTGTGTGCATGTCTGTGTGCATGTGTGTATGAATATACATACATACCTCCACTTAAGGCCATACCAGTGCCACGGTGGCAAATGGACATTGCCATGGGAAGAGACCATCTACAAAGAAATACACAAAGACAATTTTCAAAAGAAAAGGATGACAACATTTTTTGTTGTTGTTGTTGTTGTTTTTTAGCATGACATAATTTAAAAAACACAATAAAGCAAAAGCAAACAAACACAAAACAAAAGCCAGCTGGGGCTGGAGAAATGGCTCAATGGTTAAGAGCAGTGCAGATGGCCTGCATTAGGTTTCCAGCACCTGTATGGTGGCTCACAACCATCTATAACTCCAGTTCTGGGGATGTGACACTCAGTCTAACCTCTGAGAGACCAGGCACACATTTGCCACATACAAATACATGCAGGCAAAACACTCATACATGGCCAGGCATGGTGGCATACACCTTTAATTCCAGCACTTGCAAGGCAGAGGTGGATTGATGTGCGTTCGGGGACAGCCTGGTCTACAAAAGCAGAGTCCAGGATAGCCAGGGCTGCACACAGAAACTCTGTCTCAAAAAAACCAAGAATGCTTATGTATCACGCATGAGGCCCTGCATTCAGTCCACTGCAAAAAAGAATTTTAAAAAGTATTTATTTAAAAATTATCTTTCTGGCAGTGGTGGCGCACGCCTTTAGTCCCAGCACTCAGAAAAACCAAAACCAAAACCAAACAAAAGTTATCTCAAAGCCAGGTGGTGGCAGGCGCACGCCTTCAACCTAGCACTTGGGAGGCAGAGGCAGAAGGATCTAAGCTTGAGGCCAGCCTGACCTACAGAGTGAGTTTCCAGATAGCCAGAACTACACAGAGAAACCCTATCTTGAAAAACAAAACAAACACAAATAAACAAACAAACAAAAAAAACCTCCTGAGGCTGCAGAAATGGCTCAGCAGTTAAGAACTCTTGCTTCTCTTGCAAAGGTCAGAGATCAGTTCCCAGCACCCACGCCAGGACTCACAGCAGTTTGTAACCTCTCTCCAGCAGATCTGATGGCCTCTTCCTGCCTGTGTGGGTGGATGGCATGCAGGTGCTATGTATATATACATGCAGACAAGATGCTCATACATATGAGATAAAAATAAAGCTTTTCTATATATTACCCCTTGATTTTACCAAACCAAATCTCTGCTACTAATGAGAAGAGAGAATACACAACTCAAGCTGCTTTCACCAGGTCCCCATATTGGTATCAAGTAGAGCATGTACAACCAGAAAGCAATCACAATGGCTGTGGTGACTGATGTAACCCCAGAGCTACACACACAGTGAGATCCTGTCTCAAACCAACAAACCAACCAACCAACCAACCAACACACCTAAAGTGTTCAAAGCTGGTCTGGACTACATAGGATTCTGTTTCAAAAACCATGAAACAGAAAAAGTATGATGTTAGCTACTTGAAACATCTTTCCTTGACATATTATTTGAGAAATAGACCCATGTTTCCTGCTATTTCTTTTTTTTCACGCAAAGTTCCATAAATGGACCTAATGTTTTTTCAAATTACTTGTGAAGAAAGGCCGAGCTTATTTGGGATTTTCTCCTTTTCCATCTCGTAATCCTACCCTTCCCCAAACCACTACATTTCTCTCTGTCTCTTTTTTTTCTGTCTGTCTCTTTTTCTCTCTTGGTCTGTCTCTATCTCATTTTTTGAGGCAGGGTCTTACCATTTATCTTTAAAAAGATTTTACTATAGAATACTAAAACCGCATATTAACCTCCTTCTGTTAGGGTACAATGTTCAATTTCTGCAATTAAAATTATTTCTGGAATCTGAACTGGGAAAAAATCCTAAAGGGATGTGGTATTTGTGGAGGTGGCTACAAAAATGGCCAGTATCCCCGGGCAGGAACCCAAGTAAGGAGGGGAGTAAGGCTAGAGATGATTTGCTGACTTAGTGTGTTTATTTGTTTATTTTTAATTTTTAAAAAGAAGACATACAGGGGTTTTCTTAGAAGACATAAACAAAATCAGCTATCACTTCTACTTCTGAAAACAAGAGATGAAAAGCATGTATGAATAAATACACACACTGCCATTCATATGCAAGTGTGTGGGGACGTGGTCGCAAACACACCATATATCTTCGCTCTGTCCAACAAGGGACCTTCCATCAATGATGTGCTAGTAGCAATGAGCACATCTAGCACCCAATATTGGTGTCATACTGAAGAGCTCCTAGCAGCCACAGCTACAACAATTTGAGCATCAGGATAAACAATGACTGTAAAAGAGTGTAGCTTTTGTGCAAAATAGGAATCCTCGAAGAAAGCAAGGCTTGCCCTACAGAAAGAAAGAAAGAAAGAAAAAATCTAAAGAGCATGTGCATTAAGAAACATACAGTGGTACCCGGATACTGTGATCTCCGGATTTGAAAGGTAGAAGCAGAAAGATGAGAAACTCAAGGCCAGCCTCAGTTTCATACTGAGTCCGAGGCAGCCTGAGCTACATAAGACCCTGTCTAAAACAGCAATATACATAAGTCAGTACATTAGTAAGCTGGTAAGTCACAGAGCCAAATAATCTAAGTGGCCTCCAGAAGCTAGAAGCTACAAAAACAAACATTTCCCCCTAGGGCCAAAGGACAAGAACGCAGCCTCTGTTAACATGCTTATTTATCTTAAATATTTCATTTATTAACTATGTGCCATGGTACATAAAGTGCAGGCCAGAGGACAACTTGTAGGAGTCAGTTCTCTCCTGGCAGCAGCATGTGGGACCAGAGGTCAAATTTGGGTCACCATGCTTAGTGAAGACGCTCAAGCTCCTGAAGCATCTTCCCAGCATGAGGACCTAGTCTCAGCACAACGGACTCTCTAATGCAAGTGCAAAAGCACCCGCCTGTATGTCTGCTTTGTAACTCAGGCTGGCCTGTAATTTGCTATTTAACTGAGGGTGGGGTTAAACTCCTGATCCTCCTGCCTCAACATCCCAAGTGCTGGGATTAAAGGCATGCGCCATCACACCCCGCCTTCAAACAGCAATTGTTAAGATCAAACATTCTAGCATAATACACTCCAATGCTGTAAGACTCTGAGACTTATGTGCAGAGGAGTCACAGTAGGAAAACACTAATAAAAGTCCCTGTTTTCCATGACTACGCATTAGGCTTCTGCAAGAGCAGAAAACTCTTTATATATAATAATAACTCTACAATTCTAAACAAAACACAGCAGTCTCAAGTCTGAGCAGAGATGTCACAGAGAGCGTTTAAGGTTGTGTGGTGTGATGGCAAGTGTGCGCGCTGCTACTCAGAACCAAGGCTGCAGTGAAGTCACGCACTGTAGCATAGGCAGGCAATCCGGAAACACCTCAGACTCACGACCCGTTTGCTTTTGAATTATCTTTTTGGCAGCTGTGTATTGAGAAATCTTTCACTTGTTGCTAACTTTTTCAAGACCCTCGCACAGATTAAGAAGCTGGACTGCCCAGCCCACTGCTCCCACGCCCTAAAACCGGGAAAATATCGAGAAGGAAGAAACAAGGGCAACTCCACACCACCTGGCTCCAGCCCTTACCTGTAGATGGAGATATGGGGAGAAACAGGGCGGTTTGAACTCGTGTTCTTACTCCAGAACCGCTCCATCTCTTCCTTGGCTGTGGTTCCCAAAGGAACAGCACTGAAATAGAACAAGAGCTTCAACAAGGACTAAAGAACATATTTTACACAGCAAGGAGTATATTTTTTAAGGTTTTATTTTAGTTTTGTGTGTGTGTGTGTGTGTGTGTGTGTGTGTGTGTTAGTGCAGATGCCTGAGGCCTTAAGAGGGTGTTGGATCCCATAGAGCTGGAGTTACAGACAGTTGCTAGCTACCCAACAAGGGTGCTAGAAGCTGATCTGGGGCCTCTGCAAGAACAGTGCATGCTCTTCTGTTATGCCATCTCGGTATGGTTGGTTCAAACCTGAATTCGGTCTCCCTGGACACAAGCGGTAGGAGAAAACCGGCCCCCCACAACATGTCTTCTGACCTCCATCTATACACCCACACGCCCCACCCACCACACATGAATAAATTAAATATAATTTTAAAAATATAAGGGCTGGAGAAATGGCTCAGAAGTTAAGAGCAGAGGCTGTCCTTCCAGAGGACCTGAGTTTGATCTCCAGCACCCACATGGTAGCTCACAGCTGAAACTCCAGGTGCCAGAAATCTAACTGGCCTTCTAGGCACTGAATGACTATGGTACACAGACAAACACTCAGGCAGAATACCCGTACACATAACATTAAAACTTAAAAAACAACAACAAAAAAAGGCAAGATGGCCCATACCAGCAGAGGCAAGAAGAGAAGAGTTCTTAAAACTACTTGAAGTGAAGAGCTTTTTTGTTTGTTTTGACACAGGGTTTCTGTGTAGCCCTGGCTGTCCTGGAACTCACTCTGTAGACCAGGTCGGCTTCAAACTCCCAGAGATCTGCCTGCCTCTGCCTTTGACTGCATGGGTCACCACAACCAGCCTTCTACTGCCTTCTCAGGAGGGAAAAAAAACTTAATCAACTATTCACAGACTTTGGAACTTACTTTCTTATACAAAGTTGAGAATTAAGGTGGGCTCGGACACAATGACGGCCAACGTGTCTGCAAGAGAGGCAAGAATGCAAATTTAGAGACAAACACCAGCATATCAACATACAACTTCTCCCCCTTTGTGCTATATTATTATTATTATTATTATTATTATTATTATTATTATTATTATTA
>OU015747.1:123729016-123756440 GCA_907169655.1 Acomys percivali
ATTATTATTATTATTATTATTATTATTATTATTATTATTATTATTATATCCTGTGAGATAGGGTTTTACTGTGTGGCTCTGGCTGGCCTGGAACTCACTCTGCAGACCAGGCTGGCCTTGAACTCTGAGATCCACGTGCTCCTGTGTCCCGAGTGCTAGGACTAAAGGCGTGAGCTAACATGCCTGGCACCTTTGTATTATATTAAATGTGGAAAGACTAATTGAAAATGAAATGAGGGTTGAGGGTATAGCTCAGTGTAGAAAATATGTTTAACACACATGGCTTTAATCCCCAGCATTGCGCAAACGAGGAAAAAAAGCAAGAATAAGTAATTGACAATGGCTTATATAGTTTATATAAAGCAGAAACCTGTTCCAAATGGATCAATTAAAACTTGAAGAACAAGAGATTTAAAGATGGACGGTCCTAATATTAAGCTAGGTCATTTAAAAAAAACTACCATCTGTAACTGGGGAGGTGGCTCAGTGGATATAAGCCTTTTACATAAACCTGACACCCTGAGGTCAGTCATGAAAAATCCACCTAAAGGTAGAAGAGAACCAACTGTTCAAAGGTCTAATTTGACCAACCTATGCACACACAAACACATGCAGTAATAATAATTAATAATCAATTTTTAAAAACCTACCATCAACTTCTAGATAACAGAGATAAACTTCAAGTCACAACGCCTCTCATATAATAGTACAAAAAAATATGAGAAAGCAAAGATTCTTTTTTGTTTTTTTGGAGAGAGGGTTTCTGTGTAGCTTTGGCTGTCCTGAACTCACTTTGTAGACCAGGCTGCCTTCGAACTCACAGGGATCTGTCCCCCTCTGCCACCCAAGAGCTGGGATTACAGGTGTGCACCACTGCACCTGGTGAAGCAAAGATTCTTTATCATTCCCACACAAAAGTATACAAAAGATAATTATGTTTTCTACCTAATAGTTGCTACTTAAAAATAAAAATGACAGGGCTGGAGCAATGGCCCAGCAGTTAGGAGCACTGGCTGCTCTCCTAGAGGATTAGGGTTTGATTCCCAGCACCCACATGGTACTCACAACCACCTATAGCTTCAGTTCCAGGGAATCTAATGTCCTCTTCTGGACTCTGAAGGTGCCAGGCACACACCTAGTGCACGGACATACAAGCAGGTAAAACACCCATGCACATAAAAATAATAAAATAATTTAAACATTTTGACATTACATTTTATTTGTGTGTGATGGCGTATGCCATGTGGATCCTGGGGATCGAACCTGTAGCCCCAACACACAGGAAGACTGCTGTAAATTCAAAGCTAGCTTGGTCTAAACAAGCAATTTCCAGGCCAGCCAGGGCTATATCAAGACCTTGTCCAAAAAGCCAAAAAAGGAAAAGGAGGAAAGAAAAGCATTCAACAGCACACTCTTTCATCTCCTAATTCCAGCCAACACTTCCAAAGCATTAAGGAAGGTGACCACAGTGAAGTTCTAGAAGTAAAAACATTTACCTCTGTTAACTCCAGGGAACTATTCACTATGTGCAAGGCATTATGGAGATATAAAAACTCATAAAGGTGTGAGCTGAGCTGCACACCCTTAATCCCAGACCTCGGGAGGTAGAGGCAGGTGGATCTCTGGGTTCGAGGCCAGCCAGCAAGGGCTAAACAGAAAAACCCTGTCTCTAACAAACAAACAAAAGATGCAATATTCATGACATCCATTACATCACTGATGCTACATGCACACTCCTCTGGAGAGCCTCGCACGCTACAGCAGAGCATCAGAACGCCCATTATTTGAAGGGAAAAATCCAACCGGCCCTTCTTCAGTTCTCTCCCTTCCCCTTAGGAGACAAGGGGTGAATGCAGGCATTGTGTGCCTGAGGCTCTCAGAAAGCAGTGGGAACAAACCTCTTTAAATCAACTGAATTGTCTGTGAAGTCTCAGGGCACACATTCCTCGCAGCAAGCGAGGCCCAGCCACTCAGCCACACAGCAAGAGTTTGCAGATGTGGGTTGGAATCTCTGGCTTGTTCTGTCTTGTGCTATTGTTCCCCCAAATACCAATGTAAGCTTTACACAAGGCCCTATACAAGCAGGCTGCACAAACGTGACAACCTTATTTGAAATATGAAAACAGGTATCTATCTCAGTCTTTCATGTGAAACCAGAAACTCTGAAAAGACTTCCTACACCAGGAATGGAGCCTAAACTCTTAATGGCTAGGAGCCAGTGAGATGGCTCAGAGAGTAAGGGCACCAGCCACCAAGCCTGGCAACCTGAGCTGGACCCTTGGGATTCACAATTGTACCTTAATCTCTACACACAAGCCAGAGCAAATGTGCACCCACCTACACTCACAATAAAGGAAAGTTATAAGAGATTATATTTAGAAGCAAATGTTTTGTTTTGAGGCAGGAGCTCACTCTGTGGCCCAGGCTGGCCAGGAACTCACTATAGAGCTCAGGCTGGCTTCAATCTTACAGCACCCTTCCTATCTCAGTCTCCCAAGTGCCAAGCCTACTGGTGTCAGCCTCCACAGCAGCTGAATAAGTCCCATTTAATTTCTGTAAAACGGTGTGGCATTTATATATGTTGTATGAATACTCTCCAATATTTACAATAATTTCTGTATTATTTACAATGTCCAACATAATTTAAATGTCCCATATGTGTGTCATACCATATGGTTTAGGGAAATGGGGGGGGGGGACAACCAAATGGGGAAAAGTTACTTATAGATACAACCAACAGGCAGTTCAGATACAATCAATCATTATGCCTACATGGGAACAAAGGGTGAAGCAAACCATGCTCAGTAAGCTCTGGAGTGAGAGAGAGTATCTGAGTAACTGAAGGCACAGCAGGGCATACCTACAGCTTGCCCACAGGGACTCAACGCTTGGCAAGTGACAAACTGCTTTTTGTAATTTGTTTCTCAAATATTTTCAATCTGAGATTGGCCCAAAGACGAAGACTCTAAACACTAATCCTGAAGCTCCTAAAAAATAAATGTTTGGAACCAATGTGATCATTTCAAGCTAACTGTTAATTTACCCAACATGCCCTACCATTGACCAGCATGTGTTACATCAAAGAATTTAAAGCATTCAACTATGGTCTAATAATTAGGACTGAAGGATGTGGCTCTGGAGAACCTGGTCCTGTCCTATCCCGGAGCAAAGATGCCTCTGAAGATGCACAGCAAGATGAAGGTTAGAGATAACTGGACCAAACTCCAAAAGACTCACTTTTCAAAGAAAAACTAAACAGAATCTCTCTTATTTTTACACTGCATGACTGGTGTGGAAAAGAAAGAGAAATGAAAACACATGTGGGCGAATAAGGGGCTGGAATCGCAACAGCAGCGAAGCTAACTTTCCATAACAAATAATTTCCAAAAATAGACACAAAACTGTGTTGGGATTTGGACCAGAAGTCCCACTAGCCCTAACAGTTATAAAGGCTCTGAAAATGATGCCTGAAAGAGTAAAGAATTCGGAACAAAAGAAAATCTAGGCTGTTTCTCCGGGCAGAAAGTTTACTTTGAGAGAAAGGCGGGAATACCCACCCCATCGCCCCGCTAAGCGAAAATTAAAATAAAACAAAGCGGATCTCCTGGGCGCCAGCAGAGACCCACTCCGGCTACTCCTGATACCCTTGGCATGGCAGGGATGCACCAGGAAGCCCGACAGTTCCCACGCGTTGCCAGCAGCAGGACTGCCGGGACACTCAAGCCCTTGGCTACGCGCTCCAAGGAGCCCTCCCCCGACAATCCCCAAATTCCTCCAAAATTGTAGGCCTAGGGGCCAGCTGATCTCGAAGCTGGAGAAGATTTTAGCGGCTCGGACCTGGGTGGGGCGAGAAGAACAATTTGGGAAGAAGCTTTCGACGTGGGCGAAGGAGAAAGAGTGACAGCCGCGCCATTTGTCCACACAGAGTGACCTCTAAGCCCTTCCAAACCTCTCTCTGAGTGGGGGAGGGGGAACGTGTCCTAACATTCCAGGGGCGCGGCCTGCACACCCACGGGTCCTTTCCCAGTCCCCGCACCGCAGACGCCACTGTCACCCCATGAGGGACCAATTCGGGTTCTGCAATGGTCGCGGGCACGGACTCCCAGCCCCAGGATAAAGTCACCTCAGCAAGAGCGCAGCCATCTTGAGTTCCGGCCTGGACGGAAGTGACGTACACACACCCCGCCCCACCCCGCCCGGTGCATCCCCTCCCTTTGGAGGCGGAGCGGGCAGAGGCTGTCATGTGACACCTCAAAATTTTTAGGCTGGAACCTCCTCTGGGTTCTGCAATTCTGCTCCTTGTGGATGATGGGTTTTTTGTTGTTATTGATGTTGTTTTGTTTTTTGGGGTTTTTTGGTTCTTTCTTTGGTGTTTGTCAAGGTTTTGGCAAAATCAGAGAGTGGCTAAAATTAGTGTATTTATCTGAGTGTTTTATTTTGTACCGCCCCCCTCTACTAGACAGTGGCTTCGCCTGCTTTATTTACTGAGACGGTTCTCTTCAACCCTCTCCTTCCAAGATGTCCTAAAAAAATCTCCGAGTTAGATGTCTGAGACACCCAAGGAAAAAGCTACTTCGTACTTCGTCTGATTCCTCAGTGCCTTCTCATGCTTCTTCAGCCCTAGAGACGTTCGGCAAGAAGCATTTTACCTTTAAGCTATGGCCCCAGCGTGATAAGCACATTGAAATCCAATCGGGCAGAAGGGAGTGTGGGGCGGGGCTGTCATGGAGCCTTGTTTCACCAGCGTTTTCAAGGTCGGGATTCTCTCTGGCAATTCCAGGGCCTGAACTGCAACTTGAACCAAACACCCACTGACTGGCCAAAGACAACGCTCCCTTGTTTCTTTTTCAGCTATCCGTGGGTGACACCCACAGCCACAAGAACCTAGGGGTGTGGAGGAGAACCCACTTTGATTTATGTATGCTGCATATAAATGGTTTTGAGGAATCTAAGTAGAGAAATCAGTTGCAGGGTGCTCGCAGCTGAAGAAAGAAAGTGAGCAAGTGAGAAAAGAATGAAATAGAATGCCAAAGTTCCTGACCCTGGGATGGGGGTGGGGGTGGGGGGGAGAGGGAAAGCGGGGTGGGGGGGCGAGGCAGAGGGAGAAAGAATAGAGGGCAGCCTAGAGCAACTTATTCTGTAGCAAATCTCTTTCGGTTGTATTAATATTCAGATCCCATTTATATTTAGCACTCTAGCACTCTCCTGCCTTTTCCCTTTCAGGATTTAAATAGCACAAGTTCGCTTTTCCCCCTGCACCAAATGAATAATATTATTTTGCACTTGTGCAACGTTAGACAAAGAAAGGACTTTTCGTAGACTTTAGGGACTGGAAAGGACTGCAGACGTTCTCTCGTCCAACCCTCTATACAATAATACAACAATCTCCTTCGTAATGTTTCTTTTTCTTTTTCTTTTTTCCTTTTTTTTTTTTTTTGTTTTTTGTTTTTTGTTTTTTGAGACAGGGTTTCTCTGTGTAGCCTTGGCTGTCCTAGACTCACTCTGTAGACCAGGCTGTCCTCGAACTCAGAGCCATCCACCTGCCTCTGCCTCTGGAGTGCTGGGATTAAAGGCCTGGGCTACCATGCCTGGCCTTTTAAAAGTTTAGTAAACAGGTTAATTAATAGAAAGTTGTTCTAGTAAATACAGTTTTCTGCTATAGAACTCCCAGTCATTGCTCTAACCTTCTGTCACCCAGGCTTGGTAACACACCTGCAATCCTCCTAGTACCCAGGAAGGAGAGGCAGGAGGGTCAGGTGTTCAAAGTCATCTCAGCAACATACTGGGCTATGTAGATAGTACCTCAAAAACAAAACTAACAATAAAATGTGATGAATACATCTTTAACTTAGCTTTTTTTCTTTAATGTATATGAGGTTCTACATGCTAGTGTATCTGTGCACCACATGTGTGCTTCATGCTCCAGCAGGCCAGAAGAGGGCGCCAGATCCCTTGAACTGGAGTTACAGACCTGTGAGCTGCCCTGTGGCTACAGGGACCAATCTTGATCTTCTAGAAGAGCAGTAAGCGTTTTTAACTGCACAGCCATCTCTCCAACCCCATCACGTATGTCTTTAATAATTTTTGGTTAGCAGGGTGGTGGTGGCACATGCCTTTAATCCCACACTCGGGAGGCAGAGGCAGGTGGATCACTGTGAGTTCGAGGCCAGCCTGGTCTACAAAGTGAGTCCAGGACAGCCAAGGCTACACAGGGAAACCTTGTCTCGAAAAAAAAAAAAAAAAAGAGGAAGAAGAAGAAGAAGTCTAAAAAGTAGTAAACCTGGGGATGTAGCTCGGTTGGTAGAGTGCTTGCTTAGCATACATGAAGCACTAGGTTCTACCTGCAACATTACATAAAACCAGCCACAGCAGTGCACACCTGTAATCCCAGACCTTGGGACCTAGAAATAGGAGCATCAGAGGTTGAAGGTCATCCCTGCCAAACAGCAAGTTTGGAGGCTAGCCGGGGGCTGACAGAGGGGAATAGGAGAAGGAGGGAGAGAGAGTATGCAGGCCTACAAAAAAAAAAGTGTAGATAAGAGCAGTGGATGGATAAGGAGAAAGTGGAAGAAGATAAAAGGGAAATATAGATTACAGCATCCTATAAATATTTGCTGGGGATGATTTTGTCCATGGAGTTTGTATTCAAGCCACTATTTAGTATTCTGTTACCAAAGCCAAGTGTTAAGCACGAATCTCACCAAAACTGAGATGCATGGAAGAGATTGAGAGACTGTTGGCTTCATACAGTGAATGCACGTGCCTGTGTGCCTATAATGTCTCATAAACAAGACTAAGGGGCGTGGAGGTGGATGCCATGCAATTCCAGCGCTCAGAAGGCAGAAAAAGATCACCACAAGCTCTGGGCCTGTCTGATATATGAGCCTGCCTTAAGCAAACAATATTCGCCACACTCAACCTCCAAAACCTACATTACAGCTGATGGGAATAAATCACACTGAAATTCGGACCATGGTGCTGGAGAGATGGCTCAGTGGTTAAGAGCACTTGCTGTTCTTGCAGAGGACCTAGGTTCGGTTCCCAGTACCAATATGGTGGCTCACAATTATACATATGGTAACTCCAGTTCCAGGGTACCGAATACGAATACATCCATGTAGGCAGGCAAAACAGTAGAACACATAAAGCAAAATAAATAAATCTCAAGAGAGGAAAAAAGAAATTCAGACTTCAAACATTAAGCCAAACTCGTGTTGTTGTTGTTGTTGTTGTTGTTTGAGATAGGGTCTCTCTATATAGCCCTGGCTGTCCTGGAACTCACAGGGATATGCCTGCCTCTGCCTCCTGAATGGTGGGAGGACACCACCACACCCAGCAAGCCAAACCCTTTTTATCAAAAGAGTTTATTTAAATAAGCAATATAAAGCAAGGTCTATGATCCAAAGTAAGAGAAAGGAGAGAGAAGAGATGAGAGGGTGGCGTTTTCTATGAAAAACACAGTCATTTCAGATAACCTGAAGGAGTTAAGAAAAAGAGGCAGCAGATTGGAGCTCTCCAAAACACTTTGTTTGCCAGATTTGTCTTAAAAATTAGCCTGACTGCAAAATTTGTGGTAGTGGGAAAGAAAGAAACAAACAAACAAACAAAAAACAAAACAAAACAAAAAAAACCTCAGCTCATGGCCAGGGAGAGACTGCTCAGAGGTTAAGATCACTTGGTGCTCCTCTGGAGGACCTGGATTCAGTGCCTAACATTCAATAGTGCTTCACAAACACCCAGTCCCAGGGGGTTTGATCCCCTCTTCTGGGTTCTACAGTCCTTGGGCATACACACAGAACACATATATACACGCAGGCAAGCATTTACACACATAAAACACACAAATTGTAAACAAAACAAAAAGAAACCCTCAACTCTGGTCATGTAAACATTCCAAACATCTCCTTGTTTGTTTGTTGAGATGCTCTGTGATAGCCCAGGCTGGCTTTGAACTCCTGATCCTTCTGTTTCCACCTCCAAAGCTCTAGGAAGACAGACAGGCATAAACCACAGCTGACTTTCCACCTCCAATTCTACCCTTCAATTCTCCAGGAGATGCTTACAGTGTACTAGATTAAATTCACCTTTTTTAGTCTGACATTTGAGAACCTTCAACCTTTCCTACTGTGCCGTTTTCACGATCCCGGACATCAAATTAAACATGGATGGCACATTACCTGCTCTAAATATACCCAGAGCTTCACAAACCACAAATGTCACACACACACACACACACACACACACACACAAACACACACACACACCCCGCATGCTCACTTCTGCTCTTACCTTTGCTGTTCCATCTAGCCATCGTCCCTCCCATTCCCTTTTTCAAAATGGCACTTCTCCTTCAAGGCCCCCATGTAATAACACCTGCTCCCCTCCCTACGTCTGACTACTCTGTCCTCTGAGCTTCCTGTATTGAGTGATACTCCCAGCATTCTGCTCATTGGCTTCCATCTGAGTAGACTCTCCCAGGTTGCAGGGAGATGGAAAAAGGTTTTCCCAGAGGGCTTTGTTGTCTCAAGCAGCCTCCAGTGTTGCCATAGCAATCATAATAACAGGGGACACCCTAATTTGGGAGTTCTCAGAAAGAAACTTGTCTCTAGGTCCTAGGACTCTGGGGCAAGGAGGCTAAGAAGGAACCCTTTGCATGGCTTTAGGATTTAGGTTTCTCAGCTTCATCAGAGAAGGGTGGCTATGTCCCCTTTTCTGTCCCTTTCCCTCATCCCCCCCCCCACATTCCAGCCTAGGGTAGGGGGAGGTCAGTATACACAAAGCCCTCTGTGTAATGGGTGGTATGTGTCCTCCACCCAGAGTATACAATGCCCCTTCTGCTCCATGCCCCCTGTCACCCTCCCCACCACCTCTCAATTGCACATGCCAGGCTGCAATTGGTCACTGGCTCAGGACAGCCCCCTCATGCTGGGGATCCAGGGGATTTTAAGGAAGTTCCAGAAAACACCGCTCAGTTCCTTGTCCCCCACTCTCTCCACCCCACAGGCACTCTGGGCCCTAGCCCCTACCCCAGCTATGGCTCCCGGGGCTCCCTCATCCAGCCCCAGGCCTATCCTGGCTGCCCTGCTCTTCTCTTCTTTGGGTAAGTGGAGCCACTGAGTCCCAGAACCCTGAGATTTGGGGAGAAGGGTGTCTCTCAGCAACTTTTCCCTATCCTTACACCCTCCGCTGCTAAGAGCCAGCAAGGGAGAACAGGAAGGTGATACTCTGTTTAGGCGTGAGGAGGGAGTGTATAGACCATTTAAGGGAAGCAAGGAAGATGTTTCCTGAAAAGACATGGTAAAAGAGATCACAGAGAGCTTCCCTGAGCACCCAAGTTGGAAACCAGTCAGATGCTACCCCAGATAGATAGATGCATGCTGACAGCCTGTCGGGAAGCAAAAAGAGTGTGGGAAGGCGCAGGGCTGAACACTGGGTTCTGGTCCTCCTGCAGTCCCTAGTGGTACAAGAGGTACCCAGCCTTGATTTCCCAGAAGAGAAAAGTCAGGGAAGATGAAGCCAACAAATGAGCTCACACTCTGTTCTCTCAGCTTCTTAGATGGAATTTCTGTCTGTGGTCACTTATCTACAGTGTAAGTGAGTCCTAGGATCTTATCCCAGTAAAGCAATCTCCCTTAAACTGGCTGGCCTTTTTCCTTACCTCTGGCAGATGTTGAGTGAGCAAGAGAGCATCAAAGCAAGGTTGAGTCAATCCTTCCAAACTGCCTTGCATCCTATGCAAGCAGTAGGCAAGCTGGGGCGGGGTTGGGGGTGGGAAGAGCAATAGGAGGAGGGGAACAGTTAGAAAAATCCAAGGTTCCTTTCTTGGTCAAGTTCAACTCCTTGAGTTGTAAACTCAAAACTTAGGCTTTTCTGGTTTATATTGGTCTATTCTGTGATACCGCAAGACGATTTTGAAGATACGGAGTTGGAGAGAGCCTTGGTAAAGGAAACGAGGAGCTGGGGAGTGAAAGGGGGCAAAACAGCTCTGTCCCAACCATAGAGCCACTGAGCAGGGTTGAGACGAGCAAAGATTGATGTTGTAATGGAGGAATGGAGTCAGAACCAATAAATAACCTTCTTTGTTATATTGGGGGGTTCCCAAGAAGGCTTTCCGACAGAATTCCCAGGACGTAAGTAAAAGACACTGCATTGCTGAGGTGGGAGATTCAGGACAACAGCAGTGAGAGTGGGTGTGGTATGAGCCCCAAGCAGGGGTCAGACAAGGGGACTTTGTTTTGTTGCCTCCTCCTGAAGAACAGAAAAATCTACAGTTGTCTCCATCCAGGGCCAGCCCACACACATAGTCTGCCTGGAATGACTCTCCTTGTGTGGGTGTGTTATAGGAGTGGCACTGGGCCAAAGTGACCAAGAAGAGGATGGTTGGACCCCAGAGATCCACATGCAGAGTCATCTTAGTGCTGGACTTAGGGTCTTCTTCTCTATCCAGCTTCTCCTGGAAGTCCTTTCTCCCCTGGATCCTCAGTCAAGAAAAAATTAAATGGCAACCAGGGATGCAGCAGGCAGGCAGGACAATTCTGCCCAGCCAGTGGATGTGCATTCTCCAATCATCTCTAATCATCATCATCATCTTCTTCTTCTTCTTCTTCTTCTTCTTCTTCTTCTTCTTCTTCTCTTCCTCTTCCTTTTCCTCCTCCTCCTCCTTCTCACAAGAATTTGAATTTGCTATACTGTGAAATACTAAACAGCTGCTAAAAGTAGGATTTATATCTATGAGTCAGCATGGAAAGCTATTCCAGATACCTATATTCTTAATTCAAAACAAAAAAATATATAATGCAATATATTGTATACACATTTTTTTTTTTGGTTTTTCTTTTTTTCTTTTTCTTTTTTAGTTTTTCGAGACAGGGTCTCTCTGTGTAGCCTTGGCTGTCCTGGACTCGCTTTGTAGACCAGGCTGGCCTTGAACTCACAGTGACCCGCCTGCCTCTGCCTCCCAAGTGCTGGGATTAAAGGCGTGTGCCACCACCGCCCAGCTTTTTTTTTTGGTTTTTCGAGACAAGGTTTCTCTGTGTAGCCTTGCCTGTCCTGGACTCACTTTCTAGTCCAGGGTGGCCTCGAACTCACAGCGATCTGCCTGCCTCTGCCTCCCGAGTGCTGGGATTAAGGGCGTGCGCCACCATGCCTGGCCATATACACATATTTTAAAGAGCTCCTCAAAACAAATTTAGCCATTTGTTATTAGTACTTCTAGATCTTGAGTTTATCACATTTGAATTGAATTTGATCCATAAAGAAAACATTTACTAACTGGTAATAGTAGTTCTATCTGGGTGGAGGGAGACTTTAGGAAAGGAATTGGTTGTTGGAGTGAGTGTCAAAGTTAGCTTTATCTGTATCACTTGAACTTTTATAAGAATGTATGCATAGCGTGGCAGTGCATGTGTTTAATCCCAGCACTCCGGAGTCATGGCAGGTGGATCTCTGCAAGTCCTAGGCCAGCCTGGTCTAAATACTGAGTTCCAGGACATTGAGAGCTACATAGTAAGATCCTGTCTTAAAACAAATCCAGTCTATCTTACCTGGGTAATTTAATTAAAATATTCAAAACCCCACATCTACTAGATAGATGGCTTAAGAGTTAGATATCAACTGTTGGTATTATGTGCCTGAAATTACAACATTCAGAAGGCTGAGGCAGGAGGATAATAAGTTCTAGGAGATCTTCGGCTGCATAGGAAGGCTGTCTCAAGAGAAAGAAAGAAAGAAAGTAGAATAGAATAAAAGTTAGACACAAACCACCTTAGATTCCTAAAGAAAAGCACTAATTTCATTTCCTCTGCACTTAAGGTCCCCCATCCAAGTTCTTTTTTTTTTAAATTTTTAAAAAAGATTTATTTATTTATTTATTACTATGTATACAGTGCTCTGCCTACATGTATACCTGCAGGCCAGAAGAGGGCATAAGATCACTTTACAGAGGGTTGTGAGCCACCATGTGGTTGCTGGGAATTGAACTCAGGACCTTCGGAAGAACAGACAGCATTCTTAACCTCTGAGCCATCTCACCAGGCCCCCCATCCAAGTTCTAACCATACCCAACCCTGCTTAGCTTTAGAGATCAGACAAGGCTGGATACATCCAGGATGGCATGGCTAAAGACTTGAATAATATTCCTTTTGCTGAGACCTTGAGCAGATGCAGCATTTACCATTCACCAACTGAGTTAGCCCAGACAGAGGTAGGCCTCAAAGTGTTTGTGTCTTCACTAAGGCCTCACCTGTGTCTTAGCCCTTGCCTGATGATTGGCCTCCTACCTGCTTTATGATTGACTGGACCCATGTGTGTATCTCACTTACCTCTGCTTGCAGTGCTGTCCCCGGCCCTGGCCATTGTGGTTTACACGGACAGGGAAGTCTATGGTGCTGTGGGCTCCCAGGTGACCCTGCACTGCTCCTTCTGGTCCAGTGAGTGGGTCTCAGATGACATCTCTTTTACCTGGCGTTACCAGCCTGAAGGGGGGCCGAGATGCCATTTCGGTGAGTGCATGGGAGGGGCGGGGTGTCCTGGAGTTAGACACCAGACAGGTGCTTTAGACAACAGCAGAAAAAGGGACCTGGGCTGCACAGGGGAAACTATTTTATAAGCCATAAGCGTGACTGTAGCAAGATAAGTAAAACTCATGTGTACCTTCCTCCCTCTCCCAGGCCAGGATCAGTTACCCTGAGTCTGGAGCCAAAGTTTGGTATCTTTTCCCATGATTTCCCTCATTCCTCCTCATAGATCTTCCACTATGCCAAGGGACAACCTTACATCGATGAGGTGGGGACCTTCAAAGAGCGCATCCAGTGGGTAGGGGACCCTAGCTGGAAGGATGGCTCCATTGTCATACACAACCTGGACTACAGTGACAACGGCACCTTCACTTGTGATGTCAAGAACCCACCAGACATAGTGGGCAAGACTTCTCAGGTCACGCTCTATGTGTTTGAAAAAGGTGTGAGAAGGGACGAGGCACGGGGTTCTGGGAGGCAGTTTAAGGGAGGTATCGGGGAGGATGGGTAGACTGTGCGAAAGGAAGATAGCCTCAACTAACAGGTGGTGCAAGCCTTTAATCCCAGCGCTGGTAGGCGAAGGAAGTATTGTTTGTGTCACCTAATGAATTCAAGACCAGCCTGGGATATATAGCAAAACTGAGGAATGGGGTGGAGGGAGGGGGGGGGTGCCTTGACGGTTCTGACTGTAATCTTAATATTCCAGAGGTAGGAGCAGATTGATCAGAAGTTCAAGACTTGGCTACATATGCTTGGCTACATAGCAAGTAGCCAAAGACTACTTAAAGGCCACCTGGGCTGCGTGAAACCCTGTCCCATCCCTACCCCTACCCCCACCCCCAACCCCCCCCCCCAACCCCGTAAGATAATAGTAAAAAACCAAAGACGCTGAGAAGGGAGGCAGAAGGGAGCCTCGGTAGAATTCTCATATTTTCAATGCCTGGAAATAAGCGTAGTGCGAAGCAGTGTAGACACAGGCTTCTGCTCCCCCTCCACCCGGCGTCTTTCTTTTCCCTCCCTTCCTAGTGCCCACTAGGTACGGGGTGGTGTTGGGAGCCGTCATCGGGGGCATCCTTGGGGTGGTGCTGTTGCTGCTGCTTCTCTTCTACCTGATTCGGTACTGCTGGCTGCGCAGACAGGCGACCCTGCAGAGGAGGCTCAGGTAAGGGGCGGAGCCTGACTCCTCACCTTTACCCAGGATTCCTCCCCTCCCCCCTCCCACCACCCGCCCCCAGACTGCTTCGGTGGCGGGAGGGCCAAAGGAAAGAGAAGTTGCATGTTCTGGGATGGGGTTCCAGTGAGGCCAATCCTGCTGCCACCTCTCTTCCCACAGTGCCATGGAGAAGGGGAAATTTCACAAGTCTTCGAAGGACTCCTCAAAGCGCGGGCGGCAGGTTAGCGGGACAGGAGGCTGGGGAGGGAGAACGCTGGGAACTCCGGGACAGCAGTGAGGGGTCGGTGGGTGTGGTCAAGGCCGTGGCTGAAGTGTGCTACCCTTCCCGCAGACTCCCGTGCTGTATGCCATGCTGGACCATAGCCGAAGCGCCAAAGCTGCCAGTGAGAAGAAGTCTAAAGGGCTGGGGGAGTCTCGCAAGGATAAGAAATAGCGGTTAGCGGGCCGGGCGGGGGGTCGGGGGTCGGCGACGGAGTCCTCCAAAGGCTCTCAGGTGGTGGTCATCGAGATGGAGCTTCGCAAAGATGAGCAGAGCTCGGAACTTCGGCCTGCAGTCAAGTCCCCCAGTAGAACCAGCCTCAAGAACGCCCTCAAGAACATGATGGGCCTGGACTCAGACAAGTGACCGTCACATCCAGGCCCTGTCAGAGCAGGGGGGCGGGACCTAGGCTCCTCTTTTCCCAGGCCTAGGTGCTTTCCTCTTGCTCCTCAGCCCTGCCCTGCCCTTACCTCCCAATGAGATGTAAAGTTTCATTCCAGCCTTCCTTTCCAAGTTCTTGTATTTTTTTTTCCCCCTCACCTTTCCCCCTTGGCTTTCCGGGAGCCTAGGGACTAACCCTACTCCTCATCTGCCCTAAGGGCTGTGTGTTTGGTGCCTGTCCCTCAGGCACCGAGAAGAAAGGGACTTTGATAGCCTCTGCCCAACTCCAGGCCATTTGGTCTTCCCACCCACCCCAGCTCATCCCCTGGCTCCATCCTTCCTGCTGTCTCCTTTCCTTCCCCCTGGTGGCCCAGCTCCACACTCTATCCTCGGGCTCAAATCCACACCATCCAGATCAGACTTCTCCATCGGGGTTTATTTAGGTTGAGTATTTTTTATTAGTTCATCCGATCTTTCGTTTGTTTACCTGAGACCACGCCCCCATGACTGAGGACCAATGACGTCATGTGGCTTTTGCAGTTCCCCACCTTCCTACTACTAGGCCTTTACTGGAGAGCCAGCCAGCCCAAGCCGAGGAGCCCCTGATGCTCAGACCTCAGCTACATGACCGATGCCAGATTTGGGGAAGGAGAGAGAGAAAATGGATCCTCACTGGGCAGGGGTGGAGTAGGGGGCCTTAAAAAAAAATGCCTTTTAAGTAAATAATCAGACAGAAAACAGGAGAAACCAATGAGACTAGGAAGGAAAGGAAACGGTTGCACTCCCAGGCACAGGGGATGTTAGGACTTTTCTACATTCTGTACATTTCTTCTACTGCCTCCAAACGCCCTTAAATGTTTAATAAACACTGACATTTCCAGAAGCTGCTGCCTCGGTCTTGCATTTTCTAGTCCTCATAAGAATCTCCTCCCTTGTTTCATTTCCAGGTCATGTCCTTTCCTCATTAGCTGGTTTTAGTTGTCAGATTTGATTTTATGGTGTTGGCCCATGTAGCATACTGGGGAAAAACTCTGCAATAGGCTCACCGGTACATTTGTGGATTAAAAGCTTTCCAGTGAGCTCGTACTATGCCCTAATCTGTGTCAAGCTCTACTTTTACATGGGCAGAAACACAATAGCTTTCTTTACCAAGACCAGAATTCTAAAACACTGGTTGTGTGCCCCAGAGTGGTTACTTACATGCAGTAAGCTTCTTTGGCACTTCATAAACACATGGAGCCATTCTGCCTGCCCTGTACAATCCGAGATCTTCCCACAATTCCCAGATCAGGTAAAAGACAGTCCAGGGAAGCCTTTATGAGCTATAAGCGTAGTTGTGCATATTAAAATATATAACTAACTTATTAAGGGTCAGGTCCTTAAAAACATTTCTAGTCTTGCCTAAGGGAGTACACTTTTAGTGATGGGGAGGTGGGACAGAGCACCCACATGGAGGGTCACAGCCATCTGTAACTTCAGTTCCAGAGGATCTGACACTCTCTTCTGGGCTCTATGGGCAACAGGCAGGCATGTGATACACAGGCATCCATGTAGGAGAAACACTCATACAAATAAAATTTAAAAAATAAATAAAGGGGCTCACTTTATAAGCTAGCACAACTCCTATTCATGTTTAAAAATATGTGCACCTGGAACTTTATGCCAAGCGTGGCAGTGCATACCTATAATCCCAGCACTTGGAAGGTACAGTCAAGACCAGTTCTGAGTAAGCAACAAATTAAAGTTCAAAGCCAGCCTGTGCAACAAGAGACCTTGTTTCAAAATCAATAGCAACTACATTTTGTTTCTTCTTTATTTCACCTGACTAGCCAGTTTGTTGACAGTGTCAATTGAGACATATCATCAATATACTGGAATCTTGGTTTTTTTTTTTTTAGTTTTGAGACAGGATTTCTCTGTGTAGCCTTAGCTATCCTGGACTTGCTTTGTAGACCAGGCTGGCCTCGAACTCATTGTGATCCACTTGCCTCTGCTTCCCAAATGCTGGGATTAAAGGCATGCACCACCACCACATCAGAAGAACACATCAGATAACATTACAGATGGTTGTGAGCCACCGTGTGGTTCCTGGGAATTGCTCAGGACCTCTGGAAGAGTAGACAATGCTCATAACTGCTGAGCTGTCTTTCCAGCCCTATACTGTAATCTTTAGATGATTGTGGGAAAATGTTTGTAACAGTTTCTCCTGGTGTGTGTGTGTGTGTGTGTGTGTGTGTGTGTGTGTGTGTGTGTAGGGGTGTCTCTGGTTGCAAAAGAGAAAGAAGCAACTATAAGTTATTCTCCCTGTTAAATCAAAAGCATGGTTGATACCAGCTTTGCTAAACCCAAGAGTGTGTCTACTCACTTGAGGATATCTTCCACATATTTAAATTTTTATTATTAGTTTTTAAATTATGTGTGTGTTCACACACATGTGAATGCTAGTGCTTAAGGGGTCCAGAAGAGAGCATCAGATTTCCAGGAGCTGGAATTACAAGCCATTGTAAACTGCCTGATGTGGGTGTTGGGACCTGAACCTGGGTTCTATGCAAGAGCAGTACACAGACAAACTGCTGAGCCATCCCTCCCGATACCCAAATTTGGTTTTTTGAGACAGGGTTTCTCTGTGCAGCCTTGGCTCTACTGGACTTGTAGACCAGGTTAGCCTCGAACTCACAGAGATCTGCCTGCCTCTGCCCCCAAAATGCTGGGATTAAAGGCGTGAGCCACCACCACCCAGCCCCAAAAGAATTCTTTTTGGTTTATTTTTTCTTTTTTTTTAAATTTTTATTTAATTTTAATTTATGTGCATTGGTGTAAGGGTGTCAGATCTTGGAGTTACAGACAGCTGCCATATAGGTGCTGGGAATTGAACCCCCGACCTTTGAAAGAACAGACAGACAGTATTCTTAACTACTGAGCCAACTCTCCAGCCCATTGTTTTATTTTTTCAAGACAGGGTTTCTCTGTGTAGCCCTGGCTATCCTGGACTCACTTTGTAGACGAGGCTGGCCTCAAACTCACAGTGAGCTGCCTGCCTCTGCCTCCTGAGTGCTGGGATTAAAGGTGTGCACCACCACACCCAGCATATGAATTCTTAATAAAAGACAATGGCACAATATTTAGAGGAAAACCAAGATTTTATTCCACAGTATATAAAAAATAAAATGTAAATGTAAAAAGTGTGTTGGTACATTACCAGAAGTCTAGCATTCAGAAGGCTGGGAGGTAAAGGGATTGCTGGGAGTTCAAGGCTAGCTAGGGTAGTGTGATTTATTTTGTGTGCCTGGCCCTTTGAAGGATCCCCAGTTGACCCTATGCCCTTCAGTGTTGGTTGGCTCTTGGACTTCTGGGACTAGGAGAGCCACAGAGGCTGAGAGAGACTGAGTAGGACTGGAACAAGGCCAGAGACGAGTAGTCAGAGTTCATCGTCAGGTTAGAGAAGACAGTTGGTGCAGAAAAAGAAGATTGTCTAGGGCAGAAAGAAGAAAGAAGAGTAAGGCGAGAGGAGAGAAGACAAGAGACTGAGCAGAGTGAAAACAGGGGACAGGGCTGGAGAGATGGCTTAGAGGTTAAGAGCACCGTCTGCTCTTCTGAAGGTCCCGAGTTCAATTCCCAGCAACCACATGGTGGCTTACAACCACCTGTAATGAGATCTGGTGCTTTCTTGTGGTGGGCAGGCACACGTGTGGGCAGAATACTGTGTAAATAATAAATATATATATTAAAAAAAAAAAAAAGAAAGAAAACAGGGGACAGTCGAAAGTGAGTTGTGCTAGCAGAGTGAGAAGACAGTTGGTGACAGCAGAGCCAGGAGAAGCTGAGCTGAGCCAGAAAAGATAGTGTTAGGAGACAGTTAGAAAAAGAACTCATGAAGAGCCAGTGGCGGCGCACGCCTTTAGTCCCAGCACTTGGGAGGCAGAGGCAGGTGGATCTCTGTGAGTTCAAGGCTAGCCTGGTCTACAAAGTGAGTCCCAGCCATGGGTACGCAGAGAAACCCTGACTCAAAAACAAAAACAAGAAATAAAATAAAATAATAAAATAAAATAAAATAAAGCCTGCCAAGTTGGCAGATGCCTGCAATTTTATCACTCTGAGGAGAATGAGGCAGGAGGATTACCTTGAATTCAAGGCCAGTCTAGGAGCCAGGAGAGAAGGGGAAGGTTAATCTGCTTAAACTCACAAAGAGAAGGCCTTTAAGCAACATAGGAAACAAAAGCTCACACAGGAAATACTTTAAACTTGAACCTCTTTATTGGTAGAATGTACTATAATGTATACAAATATTATAAGCAAAATCCAAAAGTTAATTGGTAATGATAGAGAAAATATTCCTTTTAATAGCTTTTATACTTCCACCTCTATCTACAGCCTCGTTTATCTGCTTCCCTGTCTGATAAAGCCATTTGAACATGTCTAGTCTGGTATATTTTTGTTATCTGCAGTATGTGCCACTCTCTCCCTTCAGCCTACTCTAACCACATCTCCACCATCACTCCACTAAAATTGTGTTCCTCAAAGGACATTAGTGATACCCATGCTAAATATGCTTCTAGACTAGCATAGTGTGTGTGTGTGTGTGTGTGTGTGTGTGTGTGTGTGTGTGTCTACTATGTTTGTGGGTGTTGTATGCTATCAGTGATTGATCTTAGGGCCTTGTGCACTTGAGCCAAGTGCTCTACCACTGAGCTACATGAGTAGGCCCTGTTGTCAGAATCAATGGTCACTTGAGTCTTTGTCATCTCTCAGTGGTGTTCAGCATTTCCTACCATTTCCTTCTTTGGGTAATGGCTTACCTCTTGGCTCCCTCCAGATACACTCTTCTACTTTTTTGTTGCTTTTATCTATTTGAAAAATGCATGAATAAACTTTATAGCAGAGATTGCAATGTTCTCTTTTGCATATCACACACATCATGTGTTTATCCACATTAATGTTAACGTTTCCACAAGGCTACAGCTAGTTAGAGATGAATATTCTTCCCTCCCCCACCACACACCTTGTTATTTTTGAAGTTTTGAATTCAGATTTATTTGTCTCGTGTGTGAGTCTGTGGCCTGTTTGTATGTATATGTACATACAAGTGCCTGTTGCCTAAGGAGTTCAGAAGGGGGCATCAGATCCCCTGACACTGGAGTTAGGGATCAACAAGTGTTCTTAACCACCGAAGCGTCTTTCCAGCCCCTTTCCCCATTTTAGATGGATCTTTGTTTATTTATTCGTTATTTTGTTTGTTTGTTTGAGACAGGGTCTCACACTGTATCTGAGGCTGGTCTTGAACTTGCTATATAACCTAGGCTAACTTCCAACTCTTCAAGACATCAAAGTCAAGTCATTGGTCTCTGAGATGAGTGCCATCAACTGCTGAGCTATCTCAGTGGCCCCAGTGAGACCTATAAAGGGTGTAGGAGAATTCTTTTGCATTATCCAGGTCATTGTATTATTGTCTGGCATCTTTACTTTTTTTCTGGACTCTTAACAACCAGGATCTTCTACTCTGTATAATCACACAACCAAGGACAATATGTGCAATGAGCATCAAACCCTGACCCAGATCTAGCCAATGGACAGGAAATTCTCCACAGTTAAGTGAAGAGTGGGGACTGACTTTCACACGAACTCTAGTGCCCCATATTTGACCACATCCCCTTGATGGGGAGGCCTTGTGGCACTCAGAGGAAGGATAGCAGGCTACCAAGAAGAGACTTGATACCCTAGGATCATATTCAGGGGGAGGAGGTCCCCCTCAGTCACAATCATAAGAGAGGGGAATAGGGTGAAAGCAGGAGGGAGGGAGGAATGGGAGGATACAAGGGATGGGATAACAATTGAGATGTAATATGAATGAATTAATTTTAAAAATTGTAATACAAAAAAATTACTGAAACAAAACATAGATTCTTGAAACCGTCTCTAGAGGGCAGTACATCTTTCTGTTGCGAACTCTTTAGAAGTGTAAATAAGGCCTCCGGCCCTCCTACAGGTTAGACACAGAACCTAGCTGGTGTTACTCTCTCTCTAGGCACAGTGGCTCTTCTGAGCCCCACTTACCTATCTAGTTCACTTCCAACTACTTTCAGCTTCAGAGAGCACACCAGTACATTCCCTACTGCAACAGGGGAGGCATCTGGAGGAAATTAAGCCATTGTTAGAAATGGGAGTCAGGTAAAGCCAGGATGGGGTCCTCACAAGAAGGCAGAAGAGAGGGTCAAGATCCTATGTGTCTGTCTGGCTTGCAGGACCAAATAGGTATTCTGGTGCTCAGTTAAAGGGTGGCCTGCCCCGCCTCTATGCCTTCTAAACCAGGCTGCACAGCATCCGTGACAGTCAACTTTTGGTTATCCATGTGGTATAAAAGGCACAATTCGGGTGCCACACCTTCTGGGTTCCACCCTTACTTCAACTACTGATTTGCTTCTGGCGTTATTTAGTACCTTGGTGGCTCACTTTCTTCACTGTAAAATGGAGATAGAAGCAGCATTGTGAGAATTAAGTGAGCCACAGGGGTGAGGATGGGGCTGTCAGTGCAGAGCTTTAATCCCAGCACTCCGGAGGCAGAGGCAAGTAAATCTCTGTGATTTCAAGAGCAGCCTGGTCTACAGAGAGAGTTCCAGGACAGCCAGGGCTACATAGTGAGACCCTGCTACCCCCCCCCAAACAAACTAACAAAAAAAAAAAAAAATTAAGTGAGCCATGCATAGTGGCATATGCCTTTAATCTCAGCACTCAGGAGGCAGAGACAGGTGGATCTTAGTGAGTCTCAGACCATCCTCGTCTAGAGTGAGTTCCAGGACAGTCACGGCTATTACACAGAGAAACTCAGTCTTGAGGGGGAAAAATTAAATGAGTTAATATATTTGAAAGTGCCTGGAAAGGGGACTGACCCACAAAGGCACTTTACAAGTCTTCCTTACCACTATCCATGTCCTATCTAGAGCATGAGACTGGGGAGTGAGGGGCCCAGAGGACCCCAACTAGGAAGCCTCCTAAGTCAACAGAGTTCAACCTAACAAAGACTGTTAGCAGGAAACCTCATCTTCCCATTTTCCCACTGCATCCTTAGACTCTGACACAGCATCTCCCCATCACAAATGAGGTAACTGAACCACGGAGACATCAATGGACTTTGCCAAGGCATGTGAGTTATTGAACTCAGGACCAGACCTAGAATTGAGAGGACATTGAGGGGCGAGATTTATGCACCTGCCTCTTGGGTTGGTTTCTAGGTGTGTGGACTTTTGTTCACCTTCACCATTTCACTGCAGGCATCTGGAAATACCAGACGATTAGCTCATATCGTGCTCAAAGACTCTAACTATGCACCTAAAGGCCAGATTCCCATTTTTTAAAAATATTTTATTAATGTATTCTTGTTACATCTCAATGGTTATCCCATCCCTCGTATTCTCCCATTCTTCCCTCCCTCCCATTTTCCCCTTATTCCCCTCCCCTATGACTGTTCCTGAGGGGGATTTCCTCCCCCTGTATATGCTCATAGAGTATCAAGTCTCTTCTTGGTAACCTGCTATAGTAAACCTTGTGCCTTTGCATGAACATTGTGGTTCTCGAATGGTCTCTCGCGACGACCCCCAACCAGGTGGACTCTAGGGTCCAACATTGTGGGAGCTCGTCCGGGATTTGGGGGTTTCCCTGAGGCCACCGACCCCCACTTGTTGCAAGGTTTCAATGGCCGAGGCCATTGACTGACTTCTGAGACTGTGAGTTACTCCTGCTTTGCCTTTTGTTTATACTCTCTGTGGGAGCTCTGAGAGCTCCTACGGGCTTTTCTTTTGTTTGTGCTTGGCAGGCGGCTGCGGGCTTCGAGAGCTGTGTCTGTGAGAGCTCTCCCGAGCTCTTTTTTTGCCTGTTCCCTTTTCTGGTCGGTGAGCCACTTTCAGTGCCTCTGTAGCACGCAATCTGTTTTAACCTGACCCCCTATAAAATCCTATATAAGAGACCACCCCCTTTGTCTACTATGCTTAATTCTTATCAACTTTCTGCTTCCAAAACTGACTTAACAGGCCTGCCTTAAAAGACTCCAGGCGGTTCAAGCTCTAGGGTCCAACACTATCCTTCCTCTGAGTGCCACCAGGTCTCCCCCTCCAGGGGACATGGTCAAATATGAGGCACCAGAGTTCGTGTGAAAGTCATACCCCACTCTCCACTCAACTATGGAGAATGTTCTGTCCATTGGCTAGATCTGGGTAGGGGCAGATTCCCATTTTGTGGACATTTTTCCTATACACATCCTTTATCTTCTGCTAGTCACATAGTCCCAGTTATTTCCAGGCACTCTATAGAATCTTCCTAGAAAGGAATTTCTACTGTTTGCCAAAAGTCAGTACCACTTGCTTACATAGCCCTCACTTCCCTTGTGTCTTTGGGGACCCGCATTCAATGCTGTCTGGATCTGGGTCCTTGATTCTATGTCTAAGACCCCCAAATAAAGTCCCTTTACTTTTACAGTCTCAATGATTGAATCGATTAACAGTCACGATGATAAATGAACTCTAAGGGAAGCTAGAGTGCTGAGGGGGGTGGGGAGAAGGGCTGCCCATACTCTCCTAAACTACAGCTTCCAAAGGGAAATATGAAGGGAGAAAACAAGGAAGCCTTTCTTTTTTTTTAATATTTTATTTAATTTTAATCTATGTGCATTGGTGTGAAAGTGTCAGATCTTGGAGTTACAGACAGTTGTGAGCTGCCATGTGGGTGCTGGGAATTGAACCCGGGTCCTTTGGAAGAGCAGGCAGTGCTCTTATCCACTGAGCCATCTCTCCAGCCCCAAGGAAGCCTTTCTTGCCTTGTGAGAGTGATGGGTGATATTCTGCCTATCCCTGGACTGTGACTCCTTGCCTTTCTATGTCTAGAATCAGACCTGCCAGTTAGCCAGAAAGAAGAGCACCTGTGGTACCTAATGTAGAAAGCAAAACTCCTCGCCCTCAAACTCTCAATTTCCAGAAGCACAGACAACCAACAGGGACTGCATTTAGAGTGGTTATGAAAGGCGGGAGGACAACAGCTAATTAGAGTGAGTCCAGTGAGGACTGATCCCCTAACACCGGACATGTGGCAGGGACGAGGAAGCTACCAGGAGCCACTATCTCTAGAAACAATATCAGAAATAAGGAAAACTCAACAAGGACAGGCTAAGGTCGGGGGATGGTAGGCAGCTCCTGGAAGGATGCTAGGCAGGGGTTCCTGAAAGAGGAAGGCGTGGAGGTGGCAGGAGCAAGCTCAACACTGAGGCAAGATTAGTGCAATCCTATCCTGCAGCTTCGTCAAGTCTCTTAAGAGCAGGCTCGGGAGCCTGACCAGAGAGAGAATCCTCTTTAGCTACCTGAACCCCACAGCCTCTGTACTCCCCATCCCCAACCACCCCCATCCTCATCAGGGCTTTTATCTCTCCGTGCCTGGGCTTTGGGGATGTAATAAAAGTATAGCCCTGGCTTATAAAATCTCCAGACCCCTTCCACTTTTGTCAGGACTGCAATCCCAGCTCTGTTACCCTGCACAGTTGAGAAAGTGCCAGGAGCCTGTGGTATGGATATGAAAATGTGATACAATAAGAAACGGAGAGTCAAAAAAGCCAAAGAGAAAAAGCAATATCCACTTTCTAGCTGACAGAGCCTAACCCCCTGGAGTCTGACCCAGTGACTGGCAATTCCTTAGACAATTAGAAGCTAACTTCTGGAGCCTCACCTCGAGTGGCACGTGTCAAAAAAGACAAGTGTTGTTCTAAGATTTACTACCTCAGGGTTGTGAGCTGCTCTCTCAATTCTACTCAAATATGACCCTGTCCAGATGGCCCAGGAGGCTGAGTAATGTCTAATGGCTATCACAGGATCCCATTACCTCCCGGGAGGCAGGCGCTCTCTCTCTCTCTCTCTCTCTCTCTCTCTCTCTCTCTCTCTCTCTCTCTCTCCACGAGTGCACACGCATGTGCACCATGAAGGAATAGCCATGAGAACACGGATGAAGCAGGAGCAGCAGGGTGAGACTAAGATAGCGTGTAACAGGACATGTGGCTGGGAAGCAAGCCAGGCCAGCATAGTTGGGTTAGGATAGATGAGTGTCCGCCCAGCTTTTAATAGTGCCTGAAGCTTTTAATAAATATAATAGGTCTCTGAGTCATTATTTGGGAGCTTGAGTGAGCATAGAAAAGCCTTGATTTTTACAAGTTCCTGCTAGAAACATCCATTGGTCTTCATCCTCAGGTCTTGGCACGGGAATGCTAGAACCCCTGACATTTACTAAGTGATGAGAGAGAGGGCAGTATCCTTCTGTATCCTAAGCCCTTTATCCCTGCTTGAGACAAGGTGTCCTATGTGGCCCAGGGTGACCTCAGATTCACTGTGTAGCCCTGGGCTAGTCTCCAACTCAAAGCAGTCCACCTGCCTCAGCCCTCCTGAGTGCTGGGATAACAAGCATGTACCACCTCAGCTGGCTCAAAAGCCCAATTCAACCATACAAGAGTTGATGTAAGTGATGGCTCTGAGATGACTCCTGGAAGATGGTGACGCTGACTGCCTGAGACGCCAGCTTTGTGGTTTGAGGATTAGAGCTTTCAGCCCAACTCTGATAGCTAGGAAGGGAGGGCACGGAGATTGATTTAATCACCAACTGCCAGTGACTTGACCGCGCTTATCGTAACGACAGCTCTATAAAATCTCTATAACTGGGGTTCAAGGTTCAGAGAGCTTTATGACTGGTGAACTTCCGTGCCCCAGGAACATGCTCGAAGGTGGCACACAAGATTCCACTCATCTCATGCCTTGCTCTGTTTCTTTCTTCCATGTTTGCAGCTGTTCCTTAGGAGCCAGGGGTTACAGGATCTTTTTTTTTTTTTTTTTTTTTTTTTTTTTTTTTTTTTTTTTTTTTTTTGGTTTTTCGAGACAGGGTCTCTCTGTGTAGCCTTGGCTGTCCTGGACTCGCTTTGTAGACCAGGCTGGCCTCGAACTCACAGCGATCCACCTGCCTCTGCCTCCCGAGTGCTGGGATTAAAGGCGTGCGCCACCACCGCCCGGCGGTTACAGGATCTTGATCCCATTGTGACCCCTGAGATTGTGAATTGTAAAACCTTGTCTTTGATTCCACTGTGACCCCTGAGATTGAACTGTAAATCCCTATTTCTTGTGGTTGAGCCCTAACACACCTTTAATCCAAGAGCTTTCTGTACAAAGGATTTAATAAAGTTAACCCTAGGTCAAGAGGCAGAGCAAGAAACAAGCTGACAGCAATTAAAGAGTAGGAGGGACTTTGAGGTGAGAGATATTTAAGGCAGGGGGTAGAAGGAGAAAAGTGTTTTAGTCTTTGAGTCACTGGCACTTTTTTTTCCTTTTTTAAAGATTTATTTATTTATTATATATACAGTGTTCTGCCTGCATGTACGCCTGCACACCAGAAGAGGGCACCAGATCACATTATAGATGGCTATGAGCCACCATGTGGTTGCTGGGGATTGAACTCAAGACCTCTGGAAGAGTAGGCAGTGATCTTAACCTCTGAGCCATCTCTCCAGCCCCATTGGCACTTTTTTTGTTTTTTTTTTTTTTGTTTTGTTTTTTTGGGATAGGGTTTCTCTGTGTAGCCTTGGCTGTCGTGGACTCCTTGTGTAGACCAGGCTGGCCTCGAACTCACAGAGATCCGCCTGCCTCTGCCCCTTTGCCTTTGGCTTTTCTGCCTTTGAGCTAGCAAGCCTTTGGCCTTGGGCTGTTTTTGTTTTGTTTTGTTTTGGGCCTTTTCCGTCTGGGCTGTCAGCTGAGCTAGTGAGCCCTTTAGGGCTTTCTCCATTGGGATGTGAGCTGAGCAGGAAGTTCAGCTGGTGCTTTCTCTGCCTCTTTGAGCTAGCAGGTTTTTCACCAGAGCATCTGGCTCCTGAGTCTTTATTGGTAAAATAGACCAATCAGGGATTGTCAATTAAAACAACACATAGGGAGGGGAATCTTCCCTGTCTCTCACCTCTCACTATGTCACTATCTAGTTCAGGATGCCCCTGAATTCCGAATCTTCCTGCCTCAGATCCCCAAGTTCTGAGATTACAACAGTCCACCCCCATGGTGGGTTCTGAGCTGTACCCTTTATAATACAGTGGGAATATATGGAAGGGTTCTGACTGGGAGCTGGTTAGCTAGGCAAGCACGTCGCAGGTGGTGTTAATTCTGGATTCCTTGTGTCATAGTTCT
The DNA here is from genome assembly GCA_907169655.1 of Acomys percivali. Classification (NCBI taxonomy): domain Eukaryota; kingdom Metazoa; phylum Chordata; class Mammalia; order Rodentia; family Muridae; genus Acomys; species Acomys percivali. Next base: position 123,755,531 of record OU015747.1, read on the forward strand.
AGGATAGGAGTCTCGAGAGCTGAAGAATTGCTTGATGGGAGGGGAACTCACACATTTGTTGTCATAAGTGATGTGCATAAGGGTTTTTTTTTTCCTTTTAAATCTTTTGGGGTGTTGGGGTTGGTCAAGGTCTTAGTAGCCCAGGCTGGCATCAAGCTAGGTTTGTTGTCAAGAAAGACCTTGAGCTCCTGATCTTCTGGTCTCCACCTCCTAAATGCTGAGATTAGAAGCCGACTCAACCATGATCCCTGACTTTTTTTTTTTTTTCCTTCTGCTTATCTTCTCTGCTAATCCGTTTGTAACAGCCTCTCCACAGCGCACAGAGTTTTTTCAGTTTTTGTTCCACAAGATGAAACACCTGAGAAACCACTCTCTGATTAGTATTCAAGGATCATTTCTTTATCAGCATTTTAGGGCCCCAGGGAGAGCCCACCAGAAGCTCCAGGGCCTCAAGACTGTGTTCCAGGCAGGCAGAAAGAAGCAACCCAGCTTGAAGCGTAAGGAACGGCAAACCAGCCCTTAGAGCTGAGCCTTTATAGGGAATTACAGAATTATCATTCCCATATCAATGCTATCATGCCTTTTATTAAGAATGTATATGAAGGGTTGGGGGCTTCAGCAACAGGTTCCAGATTAGTGTGGCAAAAGACACAGCATATAGCCTCCATCAGCAGGTCTATAGGAAGCAGGTTGTTGACAGAGAAACCACTATTGCCTTGAAGCAGTCAGCTCCCATATAGCCAAGGCCAGGAAACTCCTCCTTGGCCTCAGTGACATAGGGGCAGCCCAAGGTAGAGTGCCAGTCAATTCTCATCTCATCCATGGACCAAAGGGACAGGAATTACTCTCTAAATTGATTTTAAGTGATGTGTTGTTATTATTTGTTTTGTGTGTGTGTGCGTGTGTGTGT
>OU015747.1:123756450-123766450 GCA_907169655.1 Acomys percivali
GTGATGTGTTGTTATTATTTGTTTTGTGTGTGTGTGCGTGTGTGTGTGTGTGTGTGTGTGTGTGTGTGTGTGTGTGTGTTTCTGTGTGTACTCTGGTTCTCTGGAAGAGCAGCAAACACTTTTACAATGGAGCCATTTTTCTAGTCCTGGGAGTACTCTTTATTTTATCAGGGCATACTGAACACATCCTAGGTACAGCAATGAGGTTGTTTATTTTCAATTTGTCTGCGAGGCTAAAATGAAAGGCTACCATGACTACTATTATTGCACTCATATCAGATTCCAAACATAACAATGAAACTTCCTTTTTTTATCTGGCATCAGGAAGAAGCACTTCCTTTAGCAGAGGGCCCGCCTATGAATTATTATTCAATTCTATTAATACCCCATAGCCACGGACTTGGTAGGCATGAATATACTCTGAATATCACCTGCCTTCCAGAGATACGGTCCTTTACTTCTTACTCATGGCTGCGGAATGGTTTTGATCTCTATGTTCTTGGACCAAAAAGGGAAGGGTGGTGGTACATTCCTATAATCTCAGCACATACAGGAGGGTCTTTCTTTCTTAAGATTTATTCTTTTTTAAAAAAAGATTTATTATTTATACAATATTCTGCCTGCATGCTGGAAGAGGACACTAGATCTCATTATAGATGGTTGTGAGCCACCATGTGGTTGCTGGAAACTGAACTCAGGACCTTTAGGAAGAACAAACAGTGCTCTTAACCTCTGAGCCATTAAGATTTATTCTTTTTTATGTATAGTGTTCTGCCTGCATGTATACCTGCAGGCCACAAGAGGTCACCAGATCTCATTATAGATGACAGACGACCTTAGTTCAGTTCCCAGCACCTACATGGCAGTCTTAACCACCTGTAACTCCAGTTCCAGGGAATCCAAAGCTGTCTCCTGGCCTCTGTGGATACCAGGCCTGCACATGGTGTACATGCATACATGCAGGAAAACACTTTCACATATACAATAAAAATAAATAACACAGGAGAGATGGCTTAGCGGTTAAGAGCACTGGCTGTTCTTTCAGAGAACCTGCATTTGTTTCCCAGCACCTACATGGTGGCTGACAACCACCTAAGTTCTAGGGGATCTTATGGCCTCTTCTGATCTCCATGGGCAGCAGGTATACACACTGTACACAGACAAATATGCAAGCAAAACACTGACACATATAAAATAAGTATCTTAAAATCCCCAACTCATAGTATACATAAGATAAAAACAAATAACAAAAAATGGTAAAAATTGTAAAATTTATGCTTTAAAAAGCTTACCAAAATAAAACCCATTAGGTGAGCATAGTGGTACAAGGCTAAATCCCAGCACTTGGGAGGCTAATGCCATGGGTTTTAAGCTCAAAGACAGCTAAGGCTATAGCAAGTTCTAGGTAAACCCAGACTTCATAGTAAAATATCTTTGTTTTGTTTTGGTTAACTGTTTTTTTTTTTTTTTTCAAAAAAGGGTTTCTCTGTATAGCCCTAGCTGTCCTGGAACTCACTCTGTAAATCAGGCAGACCTCTGCCTCCTGAGTGCTGGTATTAAAGGCATATACTACCATGCCTGGTTAGCACACTGCAACTGTTTTAACACCACTCCCCACATCATCATCATCATCATCATCATCATAATGTGGAATGTGGCAAGTAAAAATGATATTTTGCTCAATCTTCAGTCGTTTTAATATGTAGAGACCATTTCTCAGCAATGTTAGCTCACTTGGAAACCATTGTTTTTTATTTAATTTCTGGTTAAAGCTTTCAGTCTCCACGGTCACTGTCCCCATCTCTTAATTTTATACACACTAGGAGGGGAGAATCTGGGAGGAAGATCTACAGGCGGGAGATCTAGAATAGGTCATTTGGGGATAAGAATCGAGGAAGAATAGGTCTGTTTTCAAAGATGTCTACCAAGCGTGCTCATAGCTGGCAGGAGAGAAGACGTCATCCTTGCAGGTGCGCCCTGGGGGTGGCGACAGCAGCAGAGCAACACAGTGTGGGTGGCGCATCAAGGTGAGGACAAGGGCAGGAGAAAGAAGGCAGGATTAGCTTCAGCCAGAACTTACTCAGGCTGTATTGGCTTCCTGGGCCACCATGTAACCCATGCAGTTGCTCTAGTACCCTCCTCTGACCAGTTAAGGTTACATACATGTCCATCCCAAGAGGGGGAAAAAAACACCAGTAGAGGTTCAGTGGCCCCATCTGAGGGCTTTTTCTTTTATTATTGTTATAATTATTAAACATGCTAAGGTCACACAGAGTGGCTGTTTTTTGCCCTGACTCCACAGTGGGGTGGCTGAGAACTATAGGGGTGTCACTAGAGCTCACATGTCTCTGGGGATGAGTAGAGAGGGGGACCGGTTAAGAGGTAGGCAGAGTGGATAAGCGAAGGCCAGAGAGCCCCTCATGTCGTATTTACTTAACAATAGTGTGTAGTTTCAGACATCTTGCTTTTCTGTGCTTTTCTTTCCTTCCTAAATGTTTCTTAGTTTTCATTACTGGCCTGCAGCCTCTGGACCTTCTGCCATCTGTGGCTCCTCTGATCTCAGTGTGGATGATGAAGAAAGCTTTTCCTTGCCTCTACTAGCCCCAGTTTTCTTTCCTTTGAAGGAATCTACTCAGCATGCACTAATGTATTAAGCTGCTTTGTTTCTTTGTTGCAGGGACAGGTTTTTTTGTTTGTTTGTTTTTGTTTTTTGAGACAGGATCTCTCTCTATGTTACCATGGCTGGCCCGGAACTCACCATGTTGATCAGGCCGGCCTTGAACATACAGAGATCCCCCTGCCTCTGCCTTCCAAGTCCTGGGACTAAAGGCATGCACCACCGCACTCTGCAAGCTCCTTGATTTAGGCCTGCCCAGGGAAAAGGGCAGCTGCACTATGGCTGAGTCATGGGAGACGGGAGGGGTGGCGCAGAAGGACCTGAAAGTGTTGCCTGGAGTATGACCACTGCAACTGGCAGAAGACTGCCTGTACCCCTCTCTGAGGCTCTTCACTCTGAAGGCTTTTCCATCTTGCCCTTAGCACTAGGGGTATGTGATCCACCTTTAGCCTAGTGACTACCAAGTGGAGTCTTCATCTGCTCTTGTTCTTGTGCCTCTACTACCGTGATGGCTTAAGAGAGCCTGAGAAAAGAATAGACATGGGTTAAGCTTGCCTCGGGAGAGGCTAGAGGGACAAAGGGACAGGACATGTGAGAGTCAGAGCTGTGAAGGGGAGAGAGGAAGTAGAAGGGTGAGGGGAAGGCTGGCCATTCAGGAGCTGGAATCCTTTTTCCTTTTCTGGAATCGCCTGAACTTGCCCTGGATCGCAAGGGCAGCCTTCTCTGTCTCAGGCGCCGTCAGGTCAATGTCGATCTCTTCCTCCTCCTCAGCTTTCTTGATGCTGCCAGCCTTCCCTGGAAACAGGCGGAGACACACTGATGAGCCAACCAATTCCAGGGCTTTCCTCCAGCCTTCAAATACAGACAGCACTTACAGTCTACTTTCTATTCTTGAGGTCCCCTAGAATTCTCACGGACTACGGATGACTGGTGATTCTAAAGGTTAGGGTGCTAGGCTTGGAATTAGCCGATTCCTAAATCCTGTAGTTCAAATCCCAAAGCACACTTCCTTCCTTCAGTCCCTAATGGAGAGCAGTGGCCTGCATTATCTGAGGAGTTTCTTCTCATCACTCAAAATGGTTATGTTGAGCTGGAGAAATGGCTTAGCGGTTAAGAGTACTTGCGCTCACACAGAAGACCCAGGTTACTTTCCCAGCACACACATCTGGTGCCTCACAACCACTTGCAATTCCAGTTGAAGGGGCTCTGAAGCATTATGACCTCTGAGGGCGCCTGCCTGCACGTGGCACACATAAACTTAGACAGGTGCACATACATACATGTGCATTTTTAAAATAAACAAATCTTTACATGTTTTAAAATAAACAAAATAGTTTACTTTTTTTTTTTTTTTTTTTTTTTGAGACAGGGTTTCTCTGTGTAGCCTTGACTGTCCTGGACTCACTTTGTAGACCAGGCTGGCCTCAAACTCACAGCGATCCGCCTGCCTCTGCCTCCCGAGTGCTGGGATTAAAGGCGTGTACCACCACGGCCTGCTCAAAATAGTTTACTTTTTAAATAAACACATTACATTTTTTTTTTGGTTTGTCGAGACATGGTTTCTCTGTGTAGCGTGGATGACCTCCAACTCACAGCAATCCACCTGCCTCTACCTCCCAGAGTGCTGGGATTATAGGCATGTGCTACCACAACCAGCTACATTAATTCTTTTAAATAAAAAATAAATTTTTTAAATTAAAAAATACTTTACTTTGGGGGAGGCATGTGTATGTGCCCCATGTGTGGAGGTCAGAGGACAGACAACTTGTGAGTGTCACTTCTCGCCTTCCATCATGTGGTCCTGGATATTTCATTGAGGTCATCAGCCCTGGTAAATAAGCATCTTTTTCTACTGAGCCATCTTGCTGGCCCCTTGTTATCATTTCACATGCATTTCCTAACCATTCCAGGCTTTACTTGCTAAAATCAAGAGAAAATTCTGGGGGGCGGGGCTGGAGAGATGACTCAGCGGTTAAGAGCACTGACTGCTCTTCCAGAGGTCCTGAGTTCAATTCCCAGCAACCACATGGTGGCTACAACCATCTATAATGAGATCTGATGCCCTCTTCTGGCCTGCAGGTGCACATGCAAGCAGAGCACTGTATACATAATAATAAATAAGTCTTCAAAAAAAAAAAAAGAGAGAGAGAAAATGCTGATACAGTTACCTCTTAGAAAAATTAGTGAGAACCTCAAGCTATAGTACTTCCTTGTTTTCCTTGGCTTTGCCCCACTCTTTGATAGCCTGTTAGGCTCTTTTAGGATTATAACTCTTCTCGTATCCTGTGTCTACCTTCATTCGTTCTACTAGCAGCCTAGCCCAACCTCACTCACCTTTTTCCTCAGGGTCAGATGCCTGGTTGGTTGCTGAGGGTGTTTTGGTATTAAGCTGGAAGAAAAGAGTTAACAGTGAGCTATACATGGAAGTATGAAGGTATCACCCATGCCCCCTGAGATCTCTTATACACATTCAAGCTTTCCCACAACCGGGCATCTTTCCCAAGACTTTTGAAGAAGTGAGTCTTGAGATCAGATGAAAAGTCATCAAAATTTATTCAATAAACCCAGCACAGAAGCCGGGCATGGTGGTGCACACCCATAATCCCAGCACTCAGGAGGCAGAAGGCAGGTGGATCGCTGTGAGTTCGAGGCCAGCCTGGTCCACAAAGTGAGTCTAGGACAGCCAAGGCTACACAGAGAAACCTTGTCTCAAAAAACCAATAATTATGATGATGATGATGATGATGATGATGATGATGAATGCAATGAACATTTAGCCATGGTAGAGAGATTGTAGAGGATGGAACAGATAAAGAAACCCTGCCTTGACAGAGCTCATTCCAGGGATATTCAGATGAACAAAGTGACTGCAATGTGGGGTGAGATAGTAAAAAGTACAAGAGCAAAGACAAGGTAGGGAGGTGATGAGATGAGTATTAGGTAGCAACAGAGGGACAGGCCTTTATCCTTTATGCAGTTGTCAGGAAAAGCCTATCTGGCCAACTATGGAGGTAACCCTTTTTTGTGTGTATTGGGGATTGAGGGATTTTGTTTACTACAAGTAGAAGTCACTGGAAAACTCTGATTTGCACAAGAAAGGGATCAGAAAGCCTGTTGGGGGGGGGGGGGGGGGGGGGGGGATGGGCATGGATGACTGCAGTAAACCAAGCAAGAGAAGACAGTAGCTTGGATCAGAACAGCAGTGGTCAAGGACGCACAAGGTGAGGTTATGAGTATTGTTTTCAAACTATGGCCAAAGTGACTCTAATTGGAAAAGTGGTTCTGTGATAAAGTGGCAGTCAAGGATGACTCCTGGAGAAGAGAACTGGCCTGACAAACAGGGCATGGGGTGGGGGTGTTCCCATTTCCTGCTACGGAGAAGTCAACTAACGGGATGGATTTTAGGGAGAGGGTCAGGAGGTTTCTTTGGTTTGGTTTGTTTTTTTTCAAGGCAGGGATTCTCTGTGTAGCCTTGGCTGTCCTGGATTCGCTTTGTACACCAAGCTGGTTTTGAGTTCAGAGATCTGCTCGTCCCTGCCTCCCTGAGTGCTGGGATTAAGCTTGTGCGCCACCACTGCCCGGCTTTTAAGGGATTGTTCTATCTGACAGAGATTAAACTATAGAAGAGAAAGAGAAAAGCCACAGGGGGAGTGAGAAGGGTCTTACATCGGTGTAAGCACAGGAGCAGGCTGTAAACTCAGATCCCAGTGATGAAGTGATAGACAGTACTCAGACTTCAGAGAAGCTTCATGGTAACATGGATTCGCAGGTGCAATGTTAAGTACAGAGATCTCTCTGAAAGGGGCTTTAAATCATGTGGGATGGATATGGGCGTAGAAGGGGTTTGTTAAGGCAGGAGATTTCAATGCCGATGGGAATGACTCAGTAGAGAAGGAAAACTGATAGTGGAAGAGAGGAAGGATAATTACCAGAGCAACGTCTTGAATAAATAAGAAGAAAATGGATACAGTATATGGGTGGAAGGGTTGGTTGGCCTTAGACAGGGGTTTTAACACAGCATTTAAGGATAGGAATGAAGCCACGGGACAGATGCCAGCAGGGTGGCAGGTGTGGTGGGAATTGACAGACACCTTCTCCTCGGTGTTTCTATTTTCTCAGTGAAACAAGAAGGGCAGTTATTGTCTGAGAGTTAAGGGGCAAGAAGTGGTAAACATCTGAGGAAAGATGAGATGAGTGAAATGGTCACCTAAGGAAGTCACCAGTGTGATAGAACAGGATTGCCATAGAGGACAAGAGCTCTCCTGAGGTAAATGGCCTTGGAGTTAAAGTGAAATCAATCAAGATACCGTCTTATCTTCCAGGGGAAGTGTCCTGCTGTCTGTATTGTTGTGGTAAACACCACCAGCAAAAGCAACCTGGGCAGGAAACGGGTTTATTTCAGCTTACAGTTCCACAACACAGTCACAGTCCATCACTGCTGACTGACAGGGCAGAAACTCAAGGCAGGAACCTGAAAGCAGGCACTGAGGCAGAGACCAAGGCGTGCTGCTCAGTGGCTTACCCTGCCGGGCTTCTTATAGTAAGTACGCTGGACCACCTGCCCAGAGGTTGCACCACCCACAGTGAGCCAGCCCCTCCTACATCAGTCCAGTTTGTGAGACTGATTTGCCCAGGAGACAAGCTGTTGGGATGACCTTTCCTCACATTAATGAAGGTGTGTCCTTATATCTTTTTCTTTGTTTGTTTGTTTGTTTGTTTGTTTTTTCTAGACAGTGTTTGTCTTTGTAGCCTTGGCAGTCTTGGCTGCTTTGTAGACCAGACTGGCCTCGAACTCACAGAGATCTGCCTGCCTCTGCCTTCCCGAGTGCTGGTTTTACAGGCATGTGCCACAGCCAGGCTGTGTCCCTGTATTTTCTTTGTTTGTTTTTGTTTGTTTGTTTGTTTTTTGTTTTTCGAGACAGGGTCTCTTTGTGTAGCCTTGGCTGTCCTAGACTCACTTTGTAGACCAGGTTGGCCTGGAACTCACAGCGATCCACCTGCCTCTGCCTCCCAAGTGCTGGGATTAAAGTCATGCACCACCATGCCCAGCTGTAGTGCTTTCTTTTTAACTCTACCTTATTTGGGGTGTTTAGGCCTCAACTTCCCTTCCTATCTCCCAATCCTAGGTAGAAAAAAGAAGGTTAGTGGGGAGAGGGGTCCCTTTACTTCTCCTGGATGTTTAGGGTCAATTGGGTTCTTTTGGGCTACACCCCTCTCTGTCAACAACAGTTGCAGCCAGCAGGCTCCTCCAAGCCTCTAAGCCCAAAGTGTTTCTCTCCATCTGTCTGCTCCAAACTGCCACACTGTCCGTCTCTGGTCTCTTCAAACTGTTACATGCCACATGCCAACACCACACGCCTCTGTCTGTCTGTCTGTCTGTCTGTCTGTCTCTCTCTCTCTCTGCTATTATTTATATCCTCGGAGCCCAAGACCACGGCCCTCTCTGCACTTCATGAGGAAGGCTGGTACCAGCTGGCAACCCCCTCCCCCTCACCAGACAGTTAACAGGTGTGGACAAGCTAAAGCTCAAACTAAAATCCCACACTTGAGATTAGAACAAAAACATATTTACATAACACAACTGAGTTTACAAAGAAACCAAAACTTCCATTACAATTTAGCATTTATTATTTTGTGCCAAACTTAACCTTATTAATTAATTCTCTGAGATGTCATCCTATATTATGTAGCTGAAGAAACAATTTTACAACAATGTTCTTGATCTCACCTGAGGCCAAATCATACAAACAGAAAATGGTAGAGCTGGCTTTGGAAGAAAAGGAAGGTCTGAATCTCACTCCACAGTATTTTCAATGCTGACATGGTGTGCTAATGTGTTAATAATGACTGCACTATTGAGAGCCTGTTGATGCACACTGGGCTATCCTTTCAATTCTGGTACACTATTTAAATAGAAAGTTATGAGGAGCTCTGGGTGTGGAAACACAGGCTCTAATCCCAGCATGTGGGAGATGAAGGTAGAAGGATTAAGAGTTGAAGATAGCCTTCAAAATATAGCAAGTTGTAGGGAAAAAAAATCACTTTTCTTTGGCAAGCCCATACCCATGACCTTATGTGATCTTACTTTATTTCTGAACACTTCTTTGTCTATTAACTCTAGTGCTTAAAATATAAATTATTATTATCATCATCATCATCATCATCATGATCATCATATCATTTTTTCTTTTTGAGCCAAGGTTTCTCTGTATAGCCCTAGCTGTCCTGGAACTCACTTTGTAGACCAAGCTGGCCTTAGACCAGGCTGGCCTCCAACTCAGAGATCTGTCTGCTTCTGCTTCCTGAGTGCTGGGATTAAAGGTATGTGCCACTACTTCTGGCCCAAAATTTCTTTTTTTAATTTAATTTTATTAGAGTGTGTGTATGTGTGTGTGTGTGTACATAATGCGTGCATGTTGGTATAAATATATGTGTGTGCCATGGTACATTGGTGGAGGTCTGAGGACTACTTTCAGGAGTCTGTTTACTCCCTCCACTATGAGTTCAAGGATAGAACTCAGCTGTTGGGCTAGCTTTTCCCTCTTGAGCCATCACATTAGCTCTTACAATTTTTTAATTAACTCTAATTCTGCCTCTAAACAAACAAAAATGAGAAAGCAATTTAAAGTTAAAAACTATTAACATAAGGTGTAGTAAGGTATGGCTTGGGAGATAACTCAGTTACAAAAGGGTTAGTTTGCATGTATGAAAACCTGAGTCAATACTTAGAACCAACATAAAAAGGCAAGGCAGGGCCAGGCGTGGTGTGCCTTTAATCCCAGCACTTGGGAGGCAGAGGCAGGCCGATCACTATGAGTTCGAGGCCAGCCTGGTCTACAAAGTGAGTCTAGGATAGCCAAGGCTACACAGAGAAACCCTGTCTGGAAAAAAACAAAACAAAACAAAAAAGGCACGGCATGCTGGCACACATCTATAATGCCAGAACTGAAGAAGCAGAGACAGGTCGATCTCTGGACTTGCTGGGCAGCCAGCCAAACCACTTGGCAAGTTTCAAGTCAGCAAGAAACTGTCTCCCCACCCATCCCAAAGTAGGTGGATGGTGTCTACAGAATGACATCTCACCTGAGGAACGCCATCTCACCTCTACTGCATCCACACATGTGAGAATTTTTTTGTGTTTTGGTTTCTTTTTAAAGCACAGAAACATTATAAGACAATGTTTTTGTTTTAATCTCATTTATGGGGATATGGGGCTGCTTCAACAGATAATGATTTGCCTCGTGCTTTATACAGATAGTTTCTGTGAGTGTGCAATGTTTGGAATTCTGGGGACTTTTCAGAAGATGTATAACTGCAGGGGTCCCAAGAGGCAGGTTTGCTGTTGTTGGCTCATTGGTGGTTGGGTGCTGTTGGTTGCAGTTT
>OU015747.1:123768950-123782104 GCA_907169655.1 Acomys percivali
TTTAGAACCAAGTATCCAAACACAAGCCCCCAAACAGTTCCATCAATTTAGAACCAAGTATCCAAACACAAGCCCCCTGGGGGCCATTCTCATCCAAACCACACAGTCCCCAGTTGGTGGCATTTTCTGAGGGAGGCTCAAGAAGTTTGGCCTTGTTGGGAGAAGTGTGTCCCTGGAGGCCGGCTGATGTTGAGAGTTTAGACTTTCTAGTTTGTCCTCTCTGCTTTGTGCTCCTGGTTCAGAGTGTCAGCCACGGCCTCTGATCTCAGCACCCGCTGCCTCTACTATACTGACTCTACCCCTCTGAAGCCATAAGCCCAAATAAGCTCATTCTTCTAGACGTCGCCCTTGGTCAAGTTGTTTTATCACAGCAGCAGCAAAGTGACTAATACGAGCTGTTTCCTCAACGTTCCTGCTCATGTCGGCTGATCTGGAGGCAAATCCTCTAAGCAGGAATATGTGTCAGGGCCCGACCATACTGGCTGCCATGTTCCCGCTGCCCAGCCAGCTTCCCTCTCTTCTGAGCTCGTCCTGGCCCTGGAACAGAGCAGTGGCTGTGATCTGGCTCCCCAGGGGTTCCTAGCTCCATTGGGTTATATTTATGAAAGGTCATAACCTAAGATCAAGAGTTTCCATTGGTGAGGCCAGAAAGAAATACTGTACGTTCCCCCGCTGCTCACAGCGCCCCTGGAAATCTCCCTCACACTGTGCGGCCGAAAAGCACTAGATTCTTCTTCCTGCCCCTCCTCCCTCTATTCTTTTTAGCCAGTTCTCAAAATAGCTACTGTGGGCACTGCATTTCTAGATTTAGCTGTTTGTGACTTATTGGGGATAGGGACAGTTGGACTAGCCTCTGTATGGTGCTCAGTTGTCCATGGGTCCCTGTCCTCTGACTCAATGCTCTAGGTTATTTTCTAGAAAGTGATCACATTTATGTAAAGCAGGATGGTCTGGTCCATGTATGGGCAGGCGATCAGACTCTCAAGTTCACCAGGTGCGCTCGCTTGCTCTATCTATCTATCTATCTATCTATCTATCTATCTATCTATCTATCCCTTACAAAAACTCTTATCTCCAAAGGAGCAACATCAACTCAAGAGCTCCAACAGGTCTGTGTTTCTCAGCCTCTTCCTAGCCCCTCATTCTAGGCAGGTGTGGATCACAAATCTCCCAGGTGTTCTGCTGCTTTCTCCCAGGTGTTCTGCTGCTTTCTCCCAGGTGTTCTGCTGCTTTCAGGTTAGAGCAATGGTAAAGGGGTTCAGCAAAAACTTCCTTCACCTTACAGCAGTGGTTCTCAATCTGTGGGTCGAGACCCCTTGAGGCGGGAGTGGGGTTGAGTGACCCTTTCGCAGAGGTCTCCTAACACTATTAGGAAACACAGATGTTTACATTCCGACAAAAATAATTTTACGGTTGAGGGTTGCCACGACATGAAGGACTTTATTACAGGGTCACAGCGTTAGGAAGATTGAGGAACCACTCACTGCCTTACAGGCTCCAACTAGGAGAACTGACAGAAATAAAGGTCTTGGGAATGTTAACCTAACCTTGTTACTTATAATCACATAGATAATACTAACAATTCCATTACTTCTATACACACTTGAAAAACACTAACATGCTGGCTTATCCTAATAGCTCCATAAAATAGGTATTGCTATTCTCATTTTTCTTTAAGATTGATTGATTGGTTGATTTATAGTGTTTTGCCTACGTGTACACTTGTGCGCCAGAAAAGGGCACCAGATCTCATAGATAGTTGTGAGCCACTATATGGTTGCTGGGAACTGAACTCAGGACCCCTGGAAAAGCAGCCAATGCTCTTAACCTCTGAGCCATCTCTCCAGCCCCTGGTATTCTCATTTTTCAAACCAAGAACTTAGGTCAACATTGCTTTTTTTTTTTTTTCTCCAGTCTAAGGTCATATAGTTAAGTCATGAGGTCAGGTTTTGAAGCCAGAACAGCGGTCTACCTTTAGAGTCCAGGATTTTGAACATTATGTTATGGATATCTAGATCTCCATGCAATAAGTTCATGTGCATGCACACACATGCATTCCTGTGCACACATGTACTCACGTGCACTTGCATGCGCACACATGCACTCACGTGCACTCACATACACATGCATGCACAAGATGGAAAAGTCTAATGGGAATGACTTGACTATACAAGTCGTTCCATACAGTGGAGCAGTCCCCAGGTAGGAAGGAATATCTTTGGAATCACGATTTAATTCCATGCCACAATCAAGCAGCTAAATTCCAGGTCTAGCCTCTCAATCCACAATCCAAAGCACCTTCCTCACATATACTCCACAGGGAACACTGGGGAGCTGGACCCCGTCCTCTCATTATGGAGCCGTCTCACATGCTAGGTGAGGACTTCATCACAAACTGCTCATACTCACTCTGATTCTCGCTCTGCTCGCTCATCAGGCCACCTTGGTATCGGATTCACTCTGTGGGCCTCCTGACACAGCACACTGACCCCCAGGGACTTCAGAGTCTGCGAATTCCATGCGCAGGAACCATCCCACTCTCCTCCACAGCAGACGACTCCCTAGCTGACATTCAAGCTCTTATTCCTGTTCCGGTGAGCTTGGGCTTTCGCTCAGTGCGGTGTCATTGCCCACACAGGACCAATTGTTTCCACTTCTCAGTACCAAACACTAATTAGCGACTGTGCAACCCATCACATCTGGTTTTCCCGAGAGAGCCCAGGCTTTGCCCCTGCTTACCTTCTCACAGGCCTTTCCTTTCCCTCCTCTGGGCCTGCTGTATCCCAGGGTTCCATCCCATCATCCTGGCGGTTGGTGCCAATTCCCTATGCATATCCTACTGTTTTCCTGCAGCTCAGAGTTGTGGCCTCTCCTAGTCCCATGGCAGGGTAGAAGACAAAGGCCTGCTGGGTCAGGAAGTTGCTTTATTTTGTTTTGTTTTTCCTTTTTCTTTAGGCTCCAAGATGTGAATAAGGCCATCTTTTCTTTCCCTAATATTTCCCTCCAAAAAGTTGTCTACCCTTTTCGGTTCCTCCAAATCCCAGCACAGGAAGACACTATGCCTGCCTGTCTTTACCTTTCTAGAACTGTTGTCAGCATTCAGATGAGGTTTATCCCATCTGAGCTCTCAGTCTCATGCCTTTCCTCTTTTCTAGAACTCATGACGATCAGCTCCTTTTACTCTCTCTGTCTGGCTGCCCTCCCTTCTCCTCCCTTTCTGATGTGGATTCCTCTCCCAAGCACCATCAGAATGAAGAGAAGCAGGGCAGGCCTGGGACCAAGGCCTGAGGAACAACAATGTTAAAAGGGAAGATCATTACGGTAAAAGAGATAAACCAGACTCAGAAAGACAAATAGCAGTTTTCTCTCATACGCAGACTCTAGAAGTTGGGGTGGGAGGGGGTGCACAGGAGAGAGATGAAAATAGAAAGGGGGCCGTGAAGGGGAGGAGGAGAGCTTAAGGAAGATGAGAAGATGATGGAATACATGTGACATGAAGGCAGATGGGGAGACTCTGGGCAGGAAGGAGACAAGAGATCTTCTTTTCAACAAACAGTAAGGAAACAATTGGACAGTCGTTTGCAAAACTAAGCAAAAGAAGCCCACCTTGAACTATACCTTGTACCTTTCAGAAATCAATGACAAATAGACACAAATCCTAAACCTTGAAGAGGAGGAGGCAGAAAGACTGATGCAGGTTTGAGGTCTGCTTGGTCTAATATAGCACTACGGGCCTACTCCACTACATAAAACCCTGCCTCAGGAGATGCGGTGCCTGTAATTTAGTGGGAGACTTTAGAATAAAGCATGTGGGGAAACTTTTTACAACCTTAGGATAGAAAAACATCTCTTAAATGGACCAAAAACAAAACTCACATAAAAGTAGTATAAATTGAATTTTTTCCTAAGAGAAGAAAGGGACCCCCCCCCAAAAAGCGGGGGAGGGTGGAGGGTGAGGATTGGCAGGAGGGGGGGTCAGGGAGTGGTAGCAAGCTACAGGTATTGAGAAAATATTTACAAATCACATATCTGATAAAGACCTTGTATTCCGGAACTTTTTTGTTGTTTGGTTTGGGTTTTGTTTTTGTTTTATTTTATTTTATTTTATTTTTTAAGCACAGTCTTACACTGTGTAGCTCAAGCCGACCTAGAAGTCATTCTGTGGCCCTGGCTTATATCAAACTCATGTAATCCTCCTTAACCTTCTGGGTGCTGGGATCACAGGCCTGAGTCACCATAGGATACATTTTAAAAACAAAGTTTAAAAAAAAAAAAGATTGGAGCTAGAGAGAGAGGTGACTCGGTGGTTAGGAGCACTTGCTGCTCTCTAGCAGAGGGACCTGGGTTCTGTTCCCAGAGGCCACATGTCAGCTCACAGGCATCCGTAACTCCAGTTCTGAGCAATCTGGCATCTCTTCTGCCTCCACAGAAGCCCAGCAAGCTCAAAGCTCACTTGCACCCATGCAAGCAAAACACACCTACACGTGAAAATCAACCCAAAGCGGGGTGGGGGAGGCTGGAGAGACTGCCCAGTGGTTAAGAGCACTGGCTGCAGCCAGGTGT
The DNA here is from genome assembly GCA_907169655.1 of Acomys percivali. Taxonomy (NCBI): domain Eukaryota; kingdom Metazoa; phylum Chordata; class Mammalia; order Rodentia; family Muridae; genus Acomys; species Acomys percivali. The sequence goes on from OU015747.1 coordinate 123,773,514, forward strand.
GGTGGCACATGCTTTTAATCCCAGCACTCAGGAGGCAGAGCCAGGCATAGCTCTGTGAGTTCGAGGCCAGCCTCAACTATAGCTAGAACTATATAATAAAGAGACCCTCTCTTTAAAAAAGAAAAAAAGGAAAGAAAGAAAGAAAGAAAAAGCACTGGCTGCCAATTCCCAGAATCATCCTTCCCTCACCCCCTCCCTCCAAAAAAAGAACAAAAGCAAACAAGATAATTGTGTCCAGATATGGTACACCCTGCCTATAATCTTGTCACTGAGGAGGTTGAGTCAAGAAGGTCATGAGTTCAAAGCCAACACGGGCTATATAATGAAACCCTGTCTTAAAAAAAAGAAAGAAAACACAGAGAGAGGAAAAAAAAAAACAACCCAAATCCAAAAATAATTGTATGAGTCAGCATTGTTTTGGCAAAGCACCTAAAGACAGTCCACATGGCAGTAGCTTAGCTGCTTCCCCTCGGCCACTAGTGGGGAGTAGGTACCCCATAACTCAACTGCTATACAGGACCCACTCACCCTGCCCTCTTCCATTGTTCCTTTTCTTCCTTTGTCGCTTTCCCCTTTAGTGGTGTTACCACAGCAACCGTCATCACCAGAGGAGGAGGACAGTGTCGCCTCCCCTCTTTTCCACACAGCAAGTTAAAAATCAGTTTTGGGAAGGGTACGGTATTGAGCTTTCCACACTCCTCACACTCCTGGGCTCTAAAGACGGATCATGAATGGTTAATAACAGGGATAAGCGGGAGCAAGGACCATTTCATTGAACCTGGGCTATCTGCATCCTGAATTTGCGTGGCATGTCTTGGGTTCTGTACAGATAAAAAAAAACCATATAAATTGTACTGCTACAATCACTTAGCTTTGATGAACAGTCAAAGATACCCACAGTTCTGTCTCTGTAGACCAGTGCAGAGAAATGTAAAAAGAGCTACAAGCCTGAAGAATTCTAAACATAAGCCTTAAAAGAGCCATGCCTGAAGCCAATCATAGTGGTGCACGCCTTTAATCCCAGCACTCGGGAGGCAGAGGCAGGCGGATCTCTGTGAGTTCGAGGCCAGCCTGATCTACAGAACAAATTCCAGGATAGTCAGGACTACACAGAGAAACCTTGTCTAGAAAACCCAAACCAAGCCAACAGCACCCCCAACACACGCCTGTATTGACATAAATCTGAGACTTCACAACTCCATTTTGTAAAGGGAAGCACGGATTAGTGCATATTTTTCCAGGTGGTGATAAGAGGCTTTGTTCCTAGCCCACCACCACCCAAGGGGGTGTTTCTATGGGTGCTGCAGAGTTTGCCTCCAGGGTTACACGGAAGTCACCGCTAAAGGCCCTCACAGAAGCCCCTGGGATCCCGTGCCCCTGAACGACCCCGGACTGCCATTTTTGGATTACTGTTGGAACTGTTTCAACTTTCAGCGCAGCAGCCAGCTGCAGTCTTCAAACGGCTTCAGAGAGACTTGCTCAAGGTCACCCTCACTATAACAGGGAAAGAACTAGGAATCCTTAGTCTAGTTTCTCCATAAACACACACTCCATTCCTACTACAGAAAATAGAGGCCAGCCGCCTGACATCACAGATGCCTCTTACCTCAAGAGTAGACCCTAAACAGTACCAGTTCTCTGGTTTGTCCCTGCCCCTTTAGCCATCCCACCCTGTTTCCTGGACTAACCTCCTGGTTTGTCCCTTTCCCCTCAGCCACCCCACTCTGTTTCCTGGAATAGCAGAACCCCTACCACCACTAGAGTTGGGGTAGAATTCTTTGCCCGTGCCAATTCATGGTATGCAGTGTGTCAACAGCCCCTGCCCACCCCCAGCACGGGCTGCCACGGTTTAATGAGTGGTTATTTGTGGCACTCTGTGCACAGCTTGGAGCCAAGCCTCTACCCCCTACTGAGGAGCAGGGGATGGAGGAAAGAGAGCGAGTAAAGCCAAAGCTTCATTTATTGCTGTAATCTTCCATGTGCATCCCACCCGCGGTGTTAATGGTCTAAAATAAACATATTAATCCCCCCCACAGCCTACAAAGCAAACACTCCACTGGAGGGCTTTGTGTGGGAGGGAGGCAGGCACTGAGCACAACAGAAAGGTAAAGGGGACCTCTTTTCTCTCGGTGGGGGTTGAGGAACCAGGTGGGATGCCTTCAGGAGTCACCCGGTGGGAAGCAGAAGTAAGCTTCAGAGCTGAGGAGGGTCGCTCGCCCTTGTGCTGTATGGTAGCTTAGCTTACCCTTGTCACAGTTCATCCCTGTAACATGGGCAGTCAAGAGGCTGAGCCGGGAGGATCTCTGAGTTTGAGGCTCAACTGAGCCAATGAGTTCTAGGCCAGCCTAGTATAGCAATACAGAAAGGGAAGAATGGAGGGAGGGAGGGAGGGGGGGGGGAAAGAGGGAGGGAGAACAGCAAAGAGGGAGGGAGGGAAAGAGGGAGGGAGAGAGGGATGAAGGAAGGAAACCAGGCTGCAGTGAGCCTGATGGGAAGACGAGAAGACTATCAGAAGGTCTAATTCATTGTTTGCCCTTTTTGTTGCTGGTTTTGGGTCGGCTTTTATTTATTTTTTTCTTATTTGTTCTGTTTTGGTGGTTTGAGACAGGGTCCCATGGAGCTCAGAGTGCCTTTGCACTCTCTATGTACTAAACTCCTGGTCGTCTTGCTATCAGTCCCCCTAATATAGCCACACGCCACCACACCCAGTCATAAAGTCTAGGCTTCTAGGCATTTTATTTATTTAAAGGTACATTCTTTATTTAAAGGAATACAGATTTCATGGGGGGGAAAAAAAGAAGGGGCATTTGGTGTTTTGTTTACTGATACTCACCCTTACTCTCATATTCTCTCTCTTTCTCTCTCTCTCTCTCTCTCTCTCTCTCTCTCTCTCTCTCTGCCCCCCTCCCCCTCCCCCTCCCCCTCCCCCTAAGAGCTCATGTAACCCAGCCAGACTTCAAACTCACTATCTGGTGAAGACTTTTTCCAATTTCTGATCCCCCTGCCTCCAGCTTCTGAGTGCTACAATTACAGGGCCCTGTTCTATGTGGTACTGGGGATCAAAGGAAGGGTCGTGTCCACCCTCAGCAAGCCATCTGCCACCTGAGCCTTCGTTTGCTTCCATTCATTTTTTTGACACAGGATCTCCCTTCATAGCTGAGACTGGCCCTGAACTAGCCACATCACCCAAGGGCCCTCATCCTCCTCCTGCCTCACCTCCTAGGAGTGTGGATGTGTACCAGCACAAAGGAGCTATGAATCTGCTTCTGACTTAGCTTACTGGGAGATTGTGCATGTGTGTGCACACGCACGAGTGGGTATGTGTATGCATATGTATTATGCATGTGGCAGGTATGTCTATACATGTGAGTATGTGCCTGTGATGGTGGGAATACAACATGAGACATCATTCTTCACGGGATGCCCACCTAGTTTTTTGAGACAGCATCTCTCTCTCTCCCACTGGCCTCAGGCTTGCTGACCAGGCCAGGCTGACTGGGATCCTCTTGGAAAGGTAGTGACCTTCCCAATACTGAAATTACAAGTGCAGCTACTGCACAAGAGTTTGTTTTCTTTTTTAAAAAATATTTATTTATTTACTATGATGTATACAGTATTCTGGCTGCATGCCAGAAGAGGGCACAGGATCTCATTATAGATGGTTGTGAGCCACCATGTGGTTGCTAGGAATTGAATTCAGGACCTCCGGAAAGGCAGTCAGTGCTCTTAACCTCTGAGCCATCTCTCCAGCCCTATTCAAGCCATTTTGAGGACCAGATACAGGGTGGGAATTTAGAAAATTGTGCACATGGCATCCTGGAATCCCCAGAAGTGCTCACCACTTACCTTCCCAGTTAGTAACCCTTGCCCCCCCCCCCATTCTCCCTTTCTCCTCCCACAGAGCCTTTGTGCTCCTTGCTTGGAAGGCAGTTTGTCAAACTAAACATCCAGAGCCTGTTTGGTTGTCTGATATGCCAGTTTTACACAGATACATGCTTTTCACACTGGCTCTTGCAAGCCAAATGAGCCTGAGAAGGCTAGGGTTCGAGTTCAGTGGCAGAGTGCTTATCTCACATGAAAAAGGCCTTGGGTTCAACCTCATGATCACCAAAGGAAAGAGAATGAAGAGAGCTGCTTTACAGTAAGACACTTTCAGGAAGACCAACTTGGCTTCTCATCCTCAATACTCTACAATTACAGAAAAACTAAGAACCCCGGAAAAGACGGCTCCCTGGGTTTCTGCTTCCTTCGCGCCCATCAGCTTACCTACTGTGTGGCAGCATATGCAACACACTTGTTTTTAAGATGTTGAGGCATCGTTAGGATGGATAGTACCCATAATGCCAAATATGGCAGCTTGAGTAAGAATTGCCCCCATAGGCTCATATATTTGAATTCTTAGCCAACAGAGAGTGGCACAGTTTGAGAAGGATTGGGAGGCATGGCCTTGTTGGAGGAAGGTGTCACGAGGAACTAAATCTCTGAAAATGTAAGTGCGCCTCCAATTACATGCTTCCTCCTGTAAGCGTTGCCTTGATCGTGTTGTTTCTTCACAAGCAACAGAATAGTGACTGAGACACCTGGAAGGGCTTGCCTAGCATGCATGAAGCCCTGGGTTTGATTACCAGCACTGCATAAAACCTGGCATAGTGCTACATCCTCAGAATCTCAGTACTGAGAAGGTAGGGACAGGAGGATCAGAAGTTCAAGGTCATCCTTGGTCACACAGTGAGTTTGAGGCCAGCCTGGGCTATAGCAGACCTTGTCTCAGAGAGAGAGAGAGAGAGACAGACAGACAGACAGACAGACAGACAGACAGACAGACAGACACAGATAGACAGACAGAGGATGCTGTAGGGAGAGATGGTGACACACACCTCCAATACTTTGGAGTCAGAGAAAGAGTATAGAAAGTTCCAGACCACCCTGAGCTACGTAGTGGGATCCGATGTCAAACACCAAGGTGTGTGTGTTGGGGGGGCGGTGAAGGTAGTTGGACATGATGACACACAGTTCCAAATCTATTACTTGGGAGCAGAAGTAGAATTGCGAGTTTTAAGGCCAGTATGGGCAACTTAATATAAACCTGTCTCAAAATAACATTTAAAAAGGAGCTGGGGCTGGAGAGATGACTCAGTGGTTAAGAGTACTTGCTGCTCTTCCAGAGGTCCTGAGTTCAATTCCCAGCAACCACATGGTGGCTCACAATCATCTATACTGTGATCTGATGCCCTCTTCTAGTGTGCATGAAGAGAGTATACTCACACATAAAACAAATAAATAAATCTTTATTTAAAAAAAAAAAAAAAAAAAAAGGAGCTAAGGGGCTGGAGAGATGGCTCAGAGTTTCAGAGCTCTGGCTGCTCTTCCAGAAGTCCTGAGTTCAATTCTCAGCAACCACATGGTAGCTCATAACCATCTGTAAATGAGATCTGGTGTGCAGGGAGAACATTGTATATATAGTAAATAAATAAATAAATTTTTTTTAAAAAATGAAACCGGGTATGGTGGCAAATGCCTGTAATACCACCCTTTGGGAGGTAAAGACAGGAAGATGAGGTGGTCAAGGCACAAGTATATGTCTTAATAAGTATGTAAATTAATTAATTAAAATTTAAAGGGAAAAGATAGTTTAGTGATAAGTATTTGCTCTGGGTTCAATTTCCAGTACTGTGTGTATGTGGTGTGTGTGTGTGTGTGTGTGTGTGTGTGTGTGTGTGTATGTGTGTGTGTATTTATTTATTTAAAAGCTTCATGTAAATCAGATTATTCTATATACAAGGGAGTAACAAGATAAAAGAGTTCTGAAGGAAATACATTTGAGAAGGGACATCAGCTGTACTCAGATAAGACTTGAGCTCAGGTTCCTCACCTGTCAAATAAGGCTGGACCAGATGACTGTAGGGTGCTTCACTAAATCTAAAATTCCATCCCTAAAATGTGTTGATGTTTCATTTTGGGGTTATCCTGGTAAAAAGATATACCCGACTTTTTACCTTGAAGAATTTTTATAAAACCAAGTTTAGTTTTTTCTACGATAAACCAGACTTAGGAAAAATGACTTGGAAATCTAGAAAGATAAGAAGTGGTAAACATTCACAGAATCCATGCTTTGGGAAGATGGCTGTTGGTTCATCTTCCCCTCAACCAGGGTCACAGTCTCCGTCATGTCTTCTATTTAGGGCCCCCACAGACAAGCAGGAAAAATGTAGCAGACTCCCTACTCCCTGTGGTCGCCCGCCCCGCAGAAACCTGCCATTCCATCATGGCTGCCGTTTGGGAGAATGAGTCATCTCTTTACCCGGATCACAAGATGACAAAACCTCCAACTTCTTACCAGACAGAAACTCTTATTCAAGCAGCTCAAGCCAACAACATAAATGGGATGAGCCATGCAAGACGGTTGTGAACCAAATTCTGCTTTCCTTATTTTGGAAAGCAGATTTCTGGAGAGAGAAGACATTCAAATAACAAATAGTTATGCCAATGTTGTGTGTCCAACTTTGATGATGACGACGATGACGATGATGATGCATCAATGAGAGAGAGAAACTTGAATGGCAAGTTCCCTAACAACTGTCTCACAGACGACACAATAGGACTACATCACTCTGAATGTCCTTTGTGGGGAAGGTTGCAGATAACGACAGATGTACACAGGGAAAATAAAAACACTGATCCCTAAAGAGCAACATCTTGTTTCCATTAGGTAAGAACACCTCAAAAGAATAATAAAGGAAAGAACAACAGCTCTAAGTTCTCTCCTAATGATCTGGCTGATCTGTCCCCTGGTCTATTCCCTGCCAGCTAAAACTCAGGAGAGGAACTGTGGGTGTTGTCACCAGTAACCTGTGACTCCCATTTCAGCAGAGTAAATGCTGGACCAAAGGATTCATCCAGCTAAGTGCATCGCAGATGAGAAATACAACAGCATCATACAAAACCCTGCAGCTCTGCTTTTTGCAGCCAGCTCCACTGCCTAAGAAGGGATTACAGGAAAGAGCCCTTGGGGACTGAGTGTATTTCCTAGACCCAGGCTTCACAGGCTTAGGGGGAAAGTTATTAAATGACAGGAGACAGACTGTGATTCACAGCAATCAAGTCCTGCCTCCAGCTGCGAACACAGACAAGCTGGAGCTGAGTCCCCGCAGCTCCTGTGCAGAAGAGCATGCAGACGCGGGGAAATGCTCTGCTGCAGTACTGAGAGCAGAGAGCCACCAAGGGAAAGCAGAGCTGTCCGTCCTGCTTAGCCGCCCTACCAGTACCCTTCCTTACACTTTCAGTTGCCCTGGCCCAGAGGGCTCTCCCCCTGCCCCCCACCCCATCCCCACCTCTAGTCCTTCCTCAGTTGAACTGTGAATCTCTTAAAGATATCCCAAATCTTCTCATTTCGTACAGTGTCTCTGAAGCAAAGAGACGAGCAGGTGGGGCAGATGAAACTTACATAAGACTCAGGGTACATGGCTTTCCTGGCCTGGGCACGTCAACTTGAAAGAGGGCATCCTTGAGGTAGGGTTGAGAGAAATGAAGCCATTTGGAGTCTCCACGGAGCTCCAGAGCTTCAGAGCTCCAGGCAACACTTCCGCTTTTATCATAGTTTCTTTCCAGAGGAAGAAAACAGACTGGTTCTTAGCCTGTAGGGAAACAGAGATTTTCCCCCCTTGGGCTCTGCTTTAGAAACAGCTGGTCTCTGTGTACACCCAGGTGGCTGCCTCTGGATATTATAAATATTCACCCCTGAAGCAAGGCTCCGCACTCGCTCTGTGTTAGAAGGCAGCTTGGATGGTTAAATTGCTAGCTAGAACCAGTTTGCTCTGACAGTTTAGGAGGCTGGGCAGTCTTGCACAGAGCCCCTACTGAAGGATCCTGGTGCTATCAGTCTGCAGAGCCCCTAATTAAGGCTAGTCAAGTGTAGCTGCTGCCTAGAGTGGCTCCAAGACTTCGCTTCCCCAAGCGCACACCAAATTGTTCTCCTTGGTGTGCACCAGCATTGCACCCCACTAAATATCACTTCAAAAGCCCTCTACCATGTTCCTACCCAGAGGGCACGTGTGTCTCCTCGTGTGCACAAACTAACCACATATCTTGTCAGCATAGCCTTCAGCGAAACTCCCAGAGGAAATGGCTTGGATTAAAATCGTCAGATTTAGAAGCACGATGGTGATGAGGGGCGGTCTGAGCCCCAGACTTGGGTTGGAGGGGGGGGCAGGGAGATCAAAGAAAGCCTCCCTTCTCCTGCTAGAGCTGGAAAAAGCCAGAGGAGGTCACTTTTTTTACTTTTATTATTATTTTCTTCCTGCAAGATTGCCATGGTCACAGTCACAACCAGCTGAAGTGCTGGGAACTCCTTTCTTTCCTCTGCAGCCCACCAGACTAACTGGATTTTCCAGGATAAACTCAGTGGACATGGCAACCGAGACAACACAGCAGTTGGCACTAATTGACTCCCTAGGTGATAACTTTTGGTCAGAGTCAGCAGAACTACTGAAAATAGTTATCTTTCCTGTCTAAATAGGGGCCCAGGCTCCAGCACTAACTCACTCACACTCTCTCTCTCTCTCTCTCTCTCTCTCTCTCTCTCTCTCTCTCTC
>OU015747.1:123782114-123799894 GCA_907169655.1 Acomys percivali
CTCTCTCTCTCTCTCTCTCTCTCTCTCTCTCTCTCTCTCTCTCTCCCCCTCCTCTTCTCTCTTCTCCTCTCCTCTCCCTCCCTCCCTTCCCCTCTCTGTCTCTTTCTCTGTTTCTCTCTGTCTCCCTGCTTTCATTACTGGAGAAGGAACCCAGAACTTCACTCTTGCTTTATCACTAAGGAGCCTTGGAAATTCTTATGCTGATTTCCTGTAACCAGCAAACTTGAAATACATGCATGTGCATACATGCATGCATGCATGCTCACATGCACATGCATGCACACTAGTGAGCACACACACACTCAGAGAGAGAGAATTGCTAACAGATTTCAGATTGAATGCCTGTCAGAAGCCAGGTAGTGTTCAAAGTACATACAATTTAACCTTTTAGAACAACCAGTATTGCCTTCAGCTTACAGATAGAAAGCTGAAGCTCAGACAAATTATGTGATGCTCCTAAGGCCGCATAGCTAGTCAGTAGAAGAACTAGGCGCTGGCATACTGCTGAGAAACAGGTTGAACACAAGGGCATGCTTGCTAGAAGAGGGGCCGCAGAAGGAAGGCATGAGATGCCACACTTTAGACCAACATCATCTGGGAATGACAGTCCTTGTCTCGGGATATGAGGATCTGCCTGTCAGACAACAGGACAGGTCTTCTTAAAGTCTTACCATGGATGGTGTTCTTTGAAATGAGTCAACCAGTTAAACTGGGTTGGCTCCTGTGAGTACCACGGAACCCATCCGAAGACTTCCATCTAACAGGCACTGGGGAGGGAGGTCTACTCAGAAAGGGACCATCTCACCAGGGGCCGGATGTGCCTTCCTTCCGCTACAGCACTCATGGATGGAAACAGGTACCCCCATCGTTCCCCACTGACTGAGTGAATAGTGCCACCTGAAGGGTTAGGTTGCCAGGGATGGCGCTGCCTACGGAGTGCAAGAACACAACCCTAGCAGAGGCTGGATAGAACCGAAGTGAGGGCATCAGGGAAAGCTATGGTAAGCCGGAGCCATAAGATAGATGCGGAGGACTAGCACCTCAAAAGACAGCTTATCACCCGAGAGCTCAGTCCCGCCTACTGCTGACTCCAGTCACCCTCTCCCCAAAGCACTAACGACAGTTAGGGTAAAAGCACCCTCTTTCCAGTAGCTTCAGAGAGCCAGGAGATGGGGCTTTCCTAGAGGTACAGTGGCGTCCACCCAGAGAGTACTCCTCGCCTCCCGGAGACCTGGAGCCACAGCCTTCTCCCAGCCGCAGCCTTGGCCCGGAGCGCGGCAGGGAGGAGGGGGGGCGGGAGGGGGGAGTATGCCGAGCGGCTCCACTCACCTCGCTCATCCCGGCGGCCAGACGGGGCGTGGCAGGCACAGGTGAGGTGAGGGGGTCCTCGGAGATGAGTGTGTGGACCCGAGAGTTGCGGGGCTAGGCACCCTGGCGAGCTCCGAGGAGAGTGCGCGCCGCAAGCTGCGGCTCCGTGCTGCCCCAGGCGCTCTGGCTGCAGCTCTGTTAGGGGTAGCCCCTTTTGACCAGGTCCTGTCAGCAGCTCCCCGCGCCTTGACCGGCCCCACAATTTATAGTGAGCTGCGGTCCCCGCCTCCAGCCCAACCAATAGCAACTCTGCCTACCGCAGACTGACAGCTCCTCGAACCCAGTGGTGGCAGGCTTAGAAATCTGCTGCATTTCCAAACTAGGGTAAGACAGACAGAGAGAGCTGGAAGGAGGGGGAGACGATCGGGGGATGAGAAGACAGAAAACGAGGTAGGGAAGCGGTAAAGGAGAGAGAGAGAGAGAGAGAGAGAGAGAGAGAGAGAGAGAGAGAGAGAGAGAGAGAGAGAGAGAGAGAGAGAGAGAGAGAGAGAGAGAGAGAGAGAGAAAAGTAATAAGTAGTATGAGAAGGAACCGAACTCTTGAGCCTTATGATAAATCTCTAACCCCTATGTTATAGACCTTTTAGGGGGGAAATAGGGAAGAAGAAAATAAAACAGAACACAGGTAAACGTATGAACCTTCTGATAACTTTAGTTGGATATAGGTCTGTTTACCTATCTAGTTTTTCTCTTTAAGGAAACTCTTTAAATTCCCATGTCTATGATACTTATTGGCATGATACAAAATCTCTCGCAGCAAAAAAAAAAAAAAAAAAAAAAAAACTCTCACAGCGTCAGTCACCCACACTCGAGAACTTCCAGCTTTCACAGATACAGTCTTTGGTTGATAACTTCACAGCCTGTTAGAACCGTAACTGCATTTGTGTCAACCGTTCAGTGGTTCGGTTTCTTCTCAGCAACCAAATTCAAACAAGACCTCAAATAGCCTTCTTTCTAACTTGCCTCTCTGTGTTCAGACACTTCCTCTGTTGGGTTAGAAACAGAGAAGATGGGAAGAACGAAAAAGAAGAAGCCCCTGAGATCCTCCAATGCTGTTTCTAATAGGAATCTGGTTGCCTCAGTTACTAAAGTTCTAACTAGGCTAGCTCCTATTCACTGGAGGCAGCCTACCCCAGGATCTTTCTAGAGAACAATTAATTAGCATTGAAAAGGCTGTCGTTAGTGGAACAGATCTTAATTCTTTTTTTTTTTTTTTTTTCAGACCTTAATTCTTAAGCTGCTATGAAATGAGCTTTGAAGTGATAATGAGATTTCACCATCTAGGTTAGAGATCAGCTACTTTTCCAGGTAACAATCAAATAATAAAAGTTGGTTTTGTTTGGGGGTGTTTTGTTTTGTTTTGTTGGTAGGATGTATGTACTCTTTGCCAAGCCATCTCCTTTTATACCGAATACAGTCACAAACAACTATGTCAACAAACAGGTATGGCTGTGTCTGATATAAATATATCTGTGACCACTTGAGGGCATCTAGTTCTCCCTTCTGGCCCCCACCGGCACCTGCACAATCGTGGTAACATGGCGTATACTCACACATACACTAAATACATTTTAGTGTAAGATCACTTTTTAAAGCTAGACTTCCGAAGATGCTAACAAAAGCACATGATGGGAAACAATGATCTAATTGTAGGATCTGATTTTTTTTGGGGGGGGTGGAGGCAGTTCAAGACAGGCTTTCTCTGTGTAGCCTTGGCTGTTCTGGACTCACTTTGTAGACCAGACTGGCCTCAAACTCACAGCAATCCACCTGCCTCTACCTCTCGAGTGCTGGGATTAAAAGCATGTGCCACCACGCCTGGCTCAAGGATCTGATTTTTTAAAATTCTTTCTTTCTCTCTCTCTTTCTTTTTTCTTTTAAGATTTATTTTTAGCCAGGTGTGGTGGCACATGCCTTTAATTCCAGCACTCAGGGAGGCAGAGGCAGGCAGATCACTGCGAGTTCAAGGCCATCCTGGTCTACAAATCAAGTCAAGGACAGCCAAGGCTACACAGAGAAACCCTGTCTCAAAAAAAAAGAAATTTATTAATTTTTTTTGCTGGGTATGGTGGTGCACATCTTTAATCCCAGCACTCAGGAAGCAGGGGCAGGTTGGTCCCTGTGAGTTTGAGGCCAGCCTGGTCTACATATCAGTTCCACAACAGCCACAGCTACATAGTAGAAAGATCTTCTTTCAAAAAAAGAAAGAAAGAAAAGAAGGAAGGAAGAAAAGAAAAAAGAAAAAAACAAAAAACAATTTATTATGATGATGATGATGTTTTTTTGAGACAGAGTTTCTTTGTGTAGCCCTGGCTGTCCTGAACTCACTTTGTAGACCAGGTTGGCCTCAAACTGATAGAGATATGCCTGCCTCTGCTTTCGTGAGTTCTGGGATTATAGGAGTGCGCCACCACACACAGTAACAGATGATTTTTTAAATAAATTTATTTATTTATTTATTTATTTATTTATTTATTATGTATACCATGTTGTGCCTGCATGCCAGAAGAGGGCACCAGATTCATTATAGATGGTTGTGAGCCTCCATCTGGGTGCTGGGAACTGAACTTAGGTCCTCTGCCAGAGCAAGAAGTGCTCTTAACCATCCTACCAACCTTCTAACTCTGATTTATTTCATTTCTTTTTTTTAATTATTTTATTTTGTTTTGTGTATGTAACTGTTTGCCTGTGCACCATGTGTGTGCCTGGTGCCCATGGAAACCAGGAGAGGGCATTGGATCCCTTAGGACTGGAGTTACAAGCAGTTATGAGCCATCATGTGAGAACTGAACCTGGGTGCTCTTAATTGCTGAGCCATCTCTCCAGCCTCTGATTTATTTTATTTTTATTATGTGTATGTGTGCTCCTGGGGAGGTGACCTTGTACATGTAAGTGCAGATGTGAATAGAAGCCAGGAGAGGGCACTGGATGGCCTAGAGCTAGAGTTACAAGTAGTTGTAAGCTACCCTGTGTGGATTCTGGGAGCCAGACTCGGCAAGAGTAGCCCATGCTCTTAACTCCTGTGCCATCTCCCCAGCCCCAGTAAGACCATCCTTACCTATAGTAAGCTATATTTTGCTCATAAATCATAATTGTCAATCCCTGACATCGATGATTCATATGATAATATAAACATGTCTAAGTATGCTATAATAGCAAGTCATATCATGATAAATAGTAATATGTCAAGGGAGAAAGGCACTAGTTAGAACCGAAAGAGTCAAAATCTTTCTGGGGGACCGGGTGGGTGGCACACGCCTTTAATCCCAGCACTCGGGAGGCAGAGGCAGGCGGACTGCTGTGAGTTCAAGGCCAGTCTGGTCTACAAAGCAAGTCCAGGGAAAAATAAAAGGAAAGATGTTGGCTCTGTTTCTTAACAATTAAACTTTATTATACAACCCAACTAGCTTACACAAGAAGGAAAAAAGGTTAAAGGGACAAAAGAGTGAACCTTCCGGTATCCATTCCACGGGATGAGTCCTTAGGTGTGTCTCTGGCCCGCGTGATAGTCCAGCCTGTTCGCTTTCTCCACACGCTCTCCCAAACCCCCGGCTGAATCTGTTGTTTTTCTCTTCCCCACCTGCCTGAGTCACATGGGAAGGGCGGCGGTCTCCTTCTCCCGTTGAGGGTCCATTAGGAAAACAATAGCCCAGGTGGGGTTCCCAGGTCTGCTTCCTGAATTCCAGGCCCAGGATGGCTCCACTCAGTCTATCACAAGGTATTCACGGGGTGCCCCAAGGGTAAAGCCCGCCAAGACTGCTTCCACCTGTGACAAAGCTTAATCTTTCCCACAGAAAGATATATGATAGTGTCTTTAATATCAGAGGAATCTTTTTTACTTAGTCCCTATAGCAATGCTATGGCTGAGAAAATGGTTCAGCAGCTAAAAGTGCTTGGCACATAAGCCCAGTGACCTGAGCTCACTCCCTGAAACCTATGTAAAGGCGGAAGAAAAGAACTGGCCTCACAGAGTTATCCTCCGACCTCCACACACGCGTCACGGCATTGAGTGTCCGCCGCCATACACACAACAATAAGTAAAATAATTAAACAAAATAGTATGTTGTTGTTAATTTACCAGAATGGCCTAATAATGTTTATTATCTGGCCTATAATTATTATTACATCAGTATAACCTGATGCAATCAATCAAGACACAGACACCTGTTATATTTTAAAATAACCTTTGTTAACCTGGGACAGGGCAGACATTAATCCCCTAAACTACTTCCCATAGTGGGGCAGGTATCCCATGCCATCTGCTTCTAATAATTTCTATCAAGATACCTCCCATCCATAATCCCATATACTTGCTAATGTTCTTCATCTGGGCCAAGTCTCCATCCACGCTGGCCATGTGCTGCTCGCCATTTAACCCATGATGGCGAGCCTCCTTCTCCCTCCTCCTCTGGTCTGTCTCCTTCCCCAGATTCTGTCTCCCCGCTCCCCAGGAACCTTAGCCATGCCTATTTCACTTGCCCTGTCCAGGTGCCCTGCCAAGCATCAAAATACATCAGACCAACCCCCAACAATAGCATTTCTATAGTAGTTCTACAGAGGAAATAGGATTGGTTTTACAAGGAAAATACTAACAACCAGTAGGCCCCAATAGGAATAATACAGTTGTACAAACTGTAAGAGCCTAGGAGACAGTAACAGGAGAAAAAGGACAGCATCAAGAAACAGGCAACAGGCCGAGAATGGGTGCATGCCTGTAGCTCCAGCCATGGAGAGGTGGAGGTAGAAGTATCGTGAGTTACAGGCCAACATGGGATAGACATCTTTTCTCAAAAATTAAAAATCTGCCCAGCAGTGATGGCGCACATCTGTAATCCCAGAACTTGGGAGGCAGAGGCAAGCAGATCTCTGAGTTTAAGGCCAGCCTGGTCTACAGAGTGAGTGAGTTCCAGGACAGCCAGGACCCTGACTGGAAAACAAACAAACAAGAAAACAAGCAGCAGCATCAATTCTCGTGCAGTGTAGATATTATAGTCTGATAGGAAAGAAACCAGCATGCTGCAGAAAGGCATATTGTTAAACAAACTGTGGTGGGCCCAGCCTGGTCTACAAACGAGTTCAGGTCAGCCAAGGCTACACAGAGAAACCCTGTCTCAAACAAAACAAAAACCAAAATAACAAAAAAACAAAAAAAAAAAAACCCACATGTGCTGTGGTAGAAGCCTAAGGAAAGTTGGAGTCCAGTAAAAGTAATAAAAAGAAATGAGAAAGAGGAGTCTAATTTGAGAAAGCACCAGAAGTGACTATTAAAAAAATGGTAATTTTTTTTTTTTAAAGGTTAAAAGCCAAGTGTGAAGCCGGGCATGGTGGTACACCCCTTTAATCCCAGCACTCGGGAGGCAGAGGCAGGCGGATCTCTGTGAGTTCGAGGCCAGCCTGGTCTACAAAGCAAGTCTGGGACAGCCAAGGCTACACAGAGAAACCCTGTCTAAAAAAAAAAAAATCCCAGCCCTGGAGAAGCTGAGGTAAGCAGATGCTTTTGAGTTCAAGGCCAACCAGGTGTATATATCAAACTCCAGACCAGGCAAGGATACATAGTGAGACCCTGTCTCAAAAACCAAACCAACCAACAACAGCAAGATTCTGTGGACCGAGTTACAGGTGTTGGAGACAGTCGCATGCTAAGATACGGATAAAGAAGATCGAGCATATACAGGTACTTGGCAAACTGTTATGTTAACCGGTCAGATGTTTTCACTTCTGGTACTTTGCGAATAGACGATTTATTCAGGAAGAACATGGAAGATGAGGGGAAGCAAGGTTGAGGGGAAGCTTAAGTGGAGAAAACTCACAGTTCCTCCCAGAGACTTGGGAAAAAAAACAAAACAAAACAAAACAAAACACACCTTTGAAGGATGAAGAAAGCAGAGCTATCAGAATAGAGGGAGGCGGGGCTGGAGGTGTGGCTTAGTGACAGGGTAGTTTACTACGCAGCACTGGAGAAGAACGAAGAAAGGATAAGACCATAGAGGTTAGAGAAGAAAGTGTCACGGGAGAGAATTCAAGAGACTAGAGGAGATCACTGATGAATAGAAAAAGAAAAGATTAAAATCATATGACAAGGCTCAAATGAAAGGAGCCCCTTCCTGTTGAAAGTGTTTGCTCCAGGACCTGAGAGGTCGAACAGACTAGAGCCGGCCCAGACTGAAAAGCTGGCTCAAGGGCTACCTGAGTGAGGTCAGCCAATATCAAATGCAAACACGGAAGGCAGGAACAGCATGTAGCAACAGTTCAGAAGTCAGAAAGGAGTCAGGAGTCAGTGTGCGAGACTGATGGCGTCTGGCCAGAGAGTCGGAACATCAAAGGATAATCAGTTCTAAAAGACAGCAGCTAAAAGGAAAGTAGGAACGCTTCCAGATGGCACCTTAGGACTTCCAGTAGAGCAGAGTGCCCCACACAGAGAAGATCTCCACTAAACAGTTACTGAAAGAATGAGTGCATTCACTCGGTACTTAATGAATGAATAACATAAATAATTGTACCTGATTATCGCATGGAAATAGCTTAGAATGAGACTGTATTTTGCTTTATATTGTTTTAGCTTTACGTGTATCAGTGGTTTTCCTTCATCTATAAATAGGTCCCATGTGTGGTGCCTGATAGCCGCTGATGTGAGAAAGGGGCATCGGACCCTCTGGACCTGGAGTTACAGTGGTTGTGAGCCACCATGTAGGTATTGTGAACCTAACCTAGGACCTTTGCAAGGATAACAAGTGCTCTTAGCCACTGAGCCATCTCTTCAGCCCCTGGAATGAGACTTTAATTCATATCCTAGTCAAGGTTTTCATGCCATGAACATTTATTATATGTGCCTGGAGTACTTAGGACTCTGTGTGTCCCACCCAGGTGTCATGGTTCATGCTAGTAGTCATAGCATTTGAAAGACTGAGGCAAGAAGATTGCCGTGAGTTTGTTTGTGGTCAGCCTGGATTACAAAGCAAGATGCCATTGCAGAAAGCAAAACCAATCAGCCAGACAAACAACAGCAAAAGCCTCTTTGGTTTTTTTTGTTTGTTTGTTTTTTAAGATTTATTTATTATAATGTGTACAGTCCTCTGCCTGCATGTACAACTACAGGCCAGAAGAGGGCATCAGATCACATTATAGATGGTTGTAAAGATGCTGATTTTAGTCGGCTTGGATGGTTCGTGAATGTTTGTGATCACAGTACCTGTATTATCAGTATGATCAGCATGCCCGGCTAGCAATCAATAAAGACACTGACACTGGTTATATTTTAAAATAGCCTTAGTTAACCTAGGGCAGGGCAGACATTAATCCTCTACACTACTTCCCATAGTGGGGAAGGTATGTGATCCCTGCCCCATTCCCATGCCATCTGCTTCCAACAACTTCAATCAAGCTACCTCCCATCCATAATCCCAAATGTTTGCTAATGTTCTTCATCTGGGCCAGATTCTCCATCCATGCCTGTCATGTGCTTCCAGCTAAGCTATGGCGGCCTTCCTCTCCTCCTCAACTCTTTCTCCTCCTTCCTCGTGGTGGTCTTTTTCTTTCTCCTCTCTGGACCCTCTCCTCTTGTCTCTTCTTCCTTGAATTCCTCTCTCTCCTCTCTAAGCCCTGGTACCTTAGCCACACCTCTATCTCCTCTGCCCTGACCAGGTGGGATGGCTTTTTATTAATTAGCATTCAAAATACATCAGACCATCCCCCAACAGTACACAAGAGGCTAAGTTGGACTATGTAGTGAAAAATCTCAAAAATAAAAGGAAAGAGAGCTGGAGAGATGGCTCAGTGGTTATGAGCACTTGCTGCTCTTCCAAAAGACCTAGGTGTGATTCCCAGCACCAACCTGGTAGCTTACCCATCCGTAACTGTAGTTGTATGTGATATAATGCCCTCTTCAGCCCTCCATGGGTATCAGACATGTAAGTAGTGTACAGACATACATGTAGGCAAAAATACCCATACATATAAAATAGAAGTTTTAAATGAAAATGAAAGAAAAGAAATAAACAAACAAACAAAAAACTAATCTTGATGCTGAAGAGGTGGGTCAGTGGTTAAGACTTCGTCCTCTTCCTCCTCCTCCTCCTCTTTTTCTTCTTCTTTTCTTTTTTCTTTTTCTTTTCTTTTCTTTTTTTGTTTTTGTTTTTGTTTTTGTTTTTTTTTGAGACATGGTTTCTCTATGTGTAGTCCTGGCTGTCCTGGATCTCTCTTTGTAGACCAGGCTAGCCTGGAACTGACAGAGATCCACCCACCTCTGCCTCACAAATGCTAGGATTAAAGTCATGAGCCACCATGCCCGGCTAAGCAGGTACTATGCTTACAGAGAATTGGAGTTTGATTCCCAGCACCCACATCAGGCAGTTTACAATTGCCTGTATAACTCAAGCTCCAGGGGATCTGATCCTTTTCTGGCCTTCTTTTACATGCACATAGACACACACACACACACACACACACACACACACACACACACACACAAATTTTTAAAATGTTTAAAGAAAATGTTCTTTTTAAAAACAAACTCTATAATCCAGGCTGTGTAGCACACACCTTTAATCCCAGAATTTAGGAGGCAGAGACAGGTGCATCTCTGAGTTTGAGACCAGCCTGGTCTACAAATCAAGTCCTGGACAGCCAGGGCTCTGTTACACAGAGAAACCCTGTCCTGAAAAACCAAGCCAAAACAAACAAACAAACAAAAAACTCTATTTAAAAAAAAGAAAGCAGTTCTTGCTGGGTGTGGTGGTGCATGCCTTTAATCCCAGCACTTGGGAAGCAGAGGCAGGCAGATCGCTGTGAGTTCGAGGCCAGCCTGGTCTACAAAGCGAGTTTAGGACTACCAAGGATACAAAGAGAAACCCTGTCACGAAAAACAAAACAACATCAACAACAACAACAAAGCAGTTCTTTAATTCAACAACTTACAATTGATTGATAGCAAGAAACATACAGTTGTTCTTTGGTTAGTGCCTGACAAATTCGTGTGCAGATATAACTTACAGGCTCCTTGAGGTGATCTGCTATACTCAAGCCTACAGGGCCCGGAGGACCAATGGAGGAGAGACTGAAAGTGAGGGGGAGGTGTGGGGGGGCAGGGTATGCGAGGTGACTCCAGCTGTAGGGGACAATAAAGGTGAATATCAGAGGTACGTGAGCACAGCCTGTTCAGGGCGCTTAAGTGTTTCAGCGTATCTAGAGCCAAGTGTGATGTACCAGGGCAGGACGGGGAAGGGAAGTGGAGACAGGCCAGGGTGATAAATAGGGGCCAGATCACAAAGGACTTTGTGTGACGTGCTAAAGAGATTGGATTTCTTTTTTCCCCCTGAAGGTGATGGAAAGCAGATGAAGAATTTTAAGCAGGGAAAGGACATGATCAAATTTGCATTTTTAGAAATAGCAACCATGGAGGATGGGTTAGAAGATGAGGCTGAGAGCGGGGAGAATTATTTAGGAGGCCACTGCTGTGACGAGTGAAAATGATGAGGGCCTGAACTCAGCGGGGAGGTCGCGGGCATGTAGGGGACAGCAATGACAAATAATGGCTTCGAGTCCATTTTCAGGAGAGAAGAGAGGCCAGGTGACTCCATCTTCCAGCTTAGCATCTGGGAGAGGGTGAGAAGGGAAGAGCAAGGGAAGAAGACAGCAAAGAGGGTGGACACACATGTACCTCTCCCATGTTGTAAGCACTGTGCAAAGAATTTTACTGGCAGAGACCTCCCCGAGTGCTGGGATTACAGGGATGCGCCACCACGCCCAGCTAAGATTCTACTTTTCATCAGTTCCATAGAAGAGAGCCTAAGGCTGGGAGGCTGTTCCTTACGTAGAAGAGTCAGCTCAGAGAGGTCTCTTTCCAAGGCAGCCCTGTCCCAAAGAGGTACAAGATATACTGGGTGCGGTGCTACATGTTTGTAATCTCAGCACACAGAAGGCAGAAGCCAATCGGAGTTCAATGTCAGCCTTGGGCACATAACAAATTCCAGATAAGCCAGGGGCTACATGAAACCTTGTCTCAAACAGCAGCAGCCACAGCAGCAACAGCAGAAGTACGGGGTAGGCTTCTCCAAGAACAAAGCTCAAGATAATTCCTAGACCCCAGTGAATGAACAGCTCCAGGTTCAAACAGTTTTCCTCCATCTGAACTCTTCCCAGGCAGCCGGTGCTGTCTTAGTCAGTGTTCCATTGCTGTGAAGAGACACCAGGACCATGGCAACTCTGATAAAGGAAAGCATTTAACTGGGGCTGGCTTACAGTTTCAGAGGGTTAGTCCATTATCAGCATGGCAGGAAGCATGGCAGCATGCAGGCAGACATGGTGCTGGAGAAATAGCTTAAGAGTTCTACATCTGGGGGCTAGAGTGATGGCTCAGTGGTTAAGAGCACCGCCTGCTCTTTCAGAGGTCCTGAGTTCAATTCCCAGAAACCACATGGTGGCTCACCACCATCCATAATGTAATCCGATGCCCTCTTTGGCAGATAAAGCACTCATATACAAATAAAGTTAAAAAAAAAAAAAAAAGAGTCCTACACCTGGATCTGCAGGCAGCTGGAAGACAGAGCCACTAGGCCTGGCTCGAGCTTTTGAAATCCCAGAGCCCACCCTTAGCACTACACTTCCTCCAACAAGGCCACACCTCCCAATCCCTCTCAAGTAGTGCCACCCCCCTAAGGACCACATGTTACAAATATATGGGTATGGGTCTACGGAGGTCATTCCTATTTAAACCACCACATGTGACAGCCTAGAAGTCTTTTCTGATTCTTTTTTTTTTGGGTTTTTTTTTTTTTTTTTTTTTTTTTTTTTTTTTTGAGACAGGGTCTCTCTGTGTTGCCTTGGCTGTCCTGGACTCACTTTGTAGACCAGGCTGGCCTTGAACTCACATTGATCCACCTGCCTCTGCCTCCCAAGTGCTGGGATTAAAGGCGCGTGCCACCACGCCCGGCTGTCTTTTCTGATTTTACAGTGAGTTCAGGATAACAATGTCTGATTCCCAGGGTCCATTGAACTGGGTCTCAATTGTGTCAAACAATCAAGAAAAGGGCAAAATGAGTAATTCAGCCAGTAAGAGCTAGGGCCAAGTTCTTAGTTAGGGTTTCTTTTTTCCCTTTCTTCCTTTCTTCCTTTCTTTCTGAGACAGGGTCTTTGTACATAGCATAGCTGTCGTGAAACTCATTCTGTAGACCAGGTTAGCCTCAAAATCACAAAGATCCAACTGCGTCTGCCACCTGAGTCCTGGGACTCCCAAGTGGTGGCTTCTGCCTGTGTCTTAGGGTTTCTATTGCTGTAGTTAAAAAAAATAAAAAGTCGGGCGGTGGTGGCACACGCCTCTAATCCCAACACTCGGAAGGCAGAGGCAGGCGGATCGCTGTGAGTTTGAGGCCAGCCTGGTCTACAAAGTGAGTCCAAGACAGCCAAGGCTACACAGAGAGACCCTATCTAAAAAAAAAAAAAAAAAAAAAGCAACATGAGGAAGAAAAGGCTTTACTTCAGCTTATACTTTGTGCTCTACCATTAAGGGAGCCAGGGTAGATGTGATGCGACCAGTTGCTTGTGTTCCTAGCTTGCCTTCCCTGGAAGGTCCAATTGTAACCTGGAATTCTGAGTTAAATAAATCCTTTTCTCCCTTATGTTGCTTTTTGCCAGGGTATTTACCACAGCAACACAAAAGCAGCTAGAACAGCTACTTAATTAAATTCCTTTGTAATAGGACCTCTCTCTTTTGTTCCTCCTACTCACCGTGTCTAACCACAGAACAGGCTCTTGATAATGTGTTGCTGAAATGCATTGTCACTGTAGAAGAGGATCAGAGACCAAGCAGAGGACATCAGTCCTTCGGCATCCTCTTTCCCCGCTCAGTACCAGCATCCTTAGTCAGCTGTGCTAGGTATCCCGAGGGATTTACTTCTCTTCCTGTTTTCCAACTCAGTGATTACACTTCCTGTGTAGATCTTGACACTCCCTCTTTCTAAATGCCCTACCACGGTGTAGAGCAGGCTTTATCTCTCACCTGCATCACAGCAACAGCTTGCTAACTGGTCTCTTCTTCCAGCCCTCCATCCTCACGTGTCCCTGCCAACCAGCTGCCAAAGAGAACTCTATCCTGAATACAGATCTGGCCATGTTATTTCCCAGCTCACTCTTTAATTTTTCTTGTACTTATTTCTGTGTATGCATATTTACCACATCACATGTGTAGAAGTCAGAGGACAACCAGCAGAAGTTAGTGCTTGCCTTTTGGCATGTGGGTCCCTGGGTTTGAACTCTGGTCATCAGGTTTGGCAGCAAACACCTTGTCTTTTAAAACTCCTCTCAGTCACCACTTATCTGAGAAGGAGATGGAGCACAGCATCACTTTGCTAAGTCAGGATTATGATTTGGACCCCTCTTTTGGTCACATGGTCCTCTGAGCATAGTACCATCCTGGGTCTGAATATATTTCTTTATAATCTATTAAAAGGGTTGTCTTCCTACTGGAGTTTAAGCCTCGTGAATATAAAAGAGTGTCATATTCATCTTATCATGTATCTAACACATGGTAGAGTCAGTATTTGTTAATGGAAATAATTACCATGGTTTCTCATAGTCTCACTTGAGCAAAGTCAATAACAGATATAGCTAGGTAAATAGATAGATATTTTAATCATTTTTTTAGTTAAGAGTTCAGCTTAATATTTATTTAAGGATGAATTGAAATCCCCAAGTGCAAGTTTAGAGTCATAATTACAGAGAGAGGTGAGAATGGATTTTTAACAGTCTTGCTTGAGCTTAGAGATGTAGCTCAGTTGATAGAGTGCTTGCTTGGTGTGTGCAATGTAGCCATGCTGCCCTGAAACTATGTAGACCAGGCTGGCCTTGAACTCACAGCAGTCCTCCTGCCTCTGTTCCCCAAGTGTTGGCACTTAAAGGCGTGTGCCACTATGCCTGATTTAGGTGATGCTGGGGATTGAACCTTGAGCTCCACTGATGCCGGACAAGCTCTGCATGGATTGAGCTACATCTGCACTCAGATACTGGGAATATAAGCAGACATCACCATAACAGGCCTAGGAATCCTTCATCTTGACTCTAGACATATTTGGTATGTGTTTTTGTAAGTTGGTTTGTTTGAGACAGTATATCATGTCCCAGACCAACCTCGAATTCTCTATGTAGCTGAGGGTCACCTTGAACTCCTGATCATCCTGCCTTTACTTTGCCCTTTGCCTCTCAACCACAGGCACATTCCACACCTGCTTTATTTGTTTTAAAGACATGATGTTGCTATGTGGCCCAAGCTATCCTGGAACTCAATATTTCCTGCCTTGGGCCTCTCTAGTGCTGGAATCCCAAGCATGCACTACCATGCCTGGCACTTGACACATGTACTGGTTATTTTTTTATTATTATTATTTTATTTTATGTCAACTTGACATAAGCTAGAGTCATCTAGAAAGAGTAAAATGTCTCCATAAGATTGGCCTGTAGGCAAGTCTGTGGGGCACTTTCTTGACTGGTGATTGATGTGGGAGGGCCCAGCCCACTGTGGGCGGTACTACCCCTGAGCAGATGGCCATAGGTTGTAGAAGAAAACAAGCTAAGGTGCTGGAAAAAAATGTCTTAGTGCTTAAGAGTCTTTAGTGTTCTAGAATTCAAGACCTGAATTCAATTCCCAGCACCTACATGGAATCTCAATACTGCATACAATGCCAGTTCCAGAGGATCCAACACCATCTGCTGAAGTTCATCGACCCATGTGTACATGTGGTGCATACATACACATTCAGACACACACTTACATGTAAGAGAAACCATTTTTATAGTTTAATTTTATTTTATGTTCATTGATGCTTTGCCTGCATGTATGTCTGTGTGAGGGTGTTGGATCCTGCAGTCACAGACAGTTGTGAGCTGCCATGTGGGTGCTGGAAATTTAATCCAGGTCCTCTTGGAAGAGAAATCAATTAACTGCTGAGCCATCTCTCCAACCTACAATAAACAAGTTTTTAAGGCAGGCTAGGCAACCTGTGGAGAGTCAGCCAGTAACCAGAGCTCCTCTGTGGCCTCTGCCTGAGCTCCTGCATCCCTGACTTCCCGCAATGAGGGACTGTGATCAGGAGATATGAGCCAAACAAACCCTTTCCTCCTCAGGAAGCTTTTGGTTATGATGTTTATCACAATGATAGAAAGCAAAGTAGAACAGTAATTGGTACCAGAAGTAGGGTATTGTTGTGAATGGTCTGGCCATGTTGGAGGGACGACTGAAGAAAGATGTGGGGGCTTTGAGCTAGGAAAGCTACTGAGTGCTCAGAGCTTAATGGTTATGGGAGGTCAGAAGATAATGGTGAGGAGCTGGAGAGATGGCTCAGAGGTTAAGAGCACTGGATGCTCTTCCAAAGGTCCTGAGTTCAATTCCCAGCAACCACATGGTGGCTCACAGCCATCTATAATGTGATCTGATGCCCTCTTCTGACCTGCAGGTGAAACACTGTATACATAATAATCAATAAATAAATCGTTTTTTAAAATGATGGTAATGGTGAGAGCAGTGCAGATGATGGAGGCCTTGTGGAATTACAGAGAAAAGCAAAGACTATCAGAACCGTTCCTGTGATGTTTTTATTAAGAATCTGTAGTTTCTGGTTAGCTGTCCCAAAAGAGTACGTTATGATTAACAAGAGACCAATGTCACTGATTTGGGTGGCACAAAAGCTGCAGAACTGAAGAGGTGATATAGAGAGGCTGAGATTTGGCACCAGGTGTCAAGGTTGGAGCCCCTGAAGGGAGTCCAGGAGATGCCATTGGTAAAGGTGCCACCTCATCCAGACTGGCCTGCCTCTGCCTCCTAAGAGCTGGGACCAAAGGCATGTACCACCACACCTGACCTGCTTTCATGGATTCCAAAGACTTCTTCATGTACCAGGCATGCTCATGGTATACATACATGCAGGCATAAAATAAAGCTAAGAACAAAAAATAAAGTTACTCTCTCTCTCTCTCTCTCTCTCTCTCTCTCTCTCTCTCTCTCTCTCTGTGTGTGTGTGTGTGTGTGTGTGTGTGTGTGTGTGTGTGATAGGATATGATGGTTTGAATAAGAATGACCCCCAGGCTAGGTGTAGTGCCCGCCTTTAATCCCAGCACTCAGAGGCAGAGGCAGGCAGATTGCTGTGAGTTGGAGGCCAGCTTGGTCTACAAAGTGAGTCCAAGACAGCCAGAGCTAACACAGAGAAACCCTGTCTTGAAAAACAAAACAAAACCACCACAACAAAAAGAATGCCCCCCTCATAGGCTCATATATTTAAATGCTTAGTCATAAGGGAGTGGCACTACTCGAGAAGGATCAGGCCTTATGGCCTTGTTGGAGTAGATGTGGCCTTGTGGAGGAAGTGTGTCACTGGGGGGGGGGGGGTTAGATTTAAAGTTCAAAAACCCAAGCCAGTCCCAGTGTTGTTCTCTTGCTTCCTGCTGCCTGTGGATCTAGATGTACAACTCTCAGCTACTTCTCCAGCATCAGGTCTGCCTGCATGTGGCTATGCTTCCTGCCATGATAGCAATGGACTAAACCTCTGAAACTGTAAGCAAGTACCAATTAAATGCTTTCTTTTATACGAGTTGCCTTGGTCACGGTGTCTCTTCATAGCAACAGAACAGTAACTAAGACACTTGGACAATATGCAGCTTTGGCATGCACCACTGTACCTGACTTATACTATGGTTTTTTTTTTTATTGTGTTATTAGTAGAGATATTAGGGATAAATCAGAAAGGAAATGTTACTGGTTTAATAGTAATGCATTTGTGTGTCAACTTGACAAGGGGTCGAATGCGCTGGTAAGTTTTTGTCAACTTGACATAAGCTAGTGTAATCTGGGAAGAGGGGTGTCAATTGAGAAAATGCTTTCATCAGATTGCCTATAAGCCATCTAAGGGACATTTTGTTGATTAATGATTAATGTGGAAGGGCCCATCCTATTATGGGTAATGCCACACCTGGGCATATGGTCCTAGTTGTATAAGAAAGCTGGCTGAGCAATCTATAGCAGGCAAGCCAGTAAATAGCACTCCTCTGTGGCTTTAGTTCCTGCCTTGACCTCCGACCCTGGCTTTTCTCAAGAGACTATAAAGTGGAAGCTGAAATAAACCCCCTCTTCCCCAAGGTAATTTCTTCCTCAATATTTATCACACCTATAGAAGGCAAATTAGGGCAGTACGTAATTTCAAAAGCCCACAGAGAATTGCAAACAGAATCCATATATATCAACATGGCAACAGCAGAGTTCAACCAAGTATGGGAATCCTCTGATTACCAGGTCTTTCTTGTGTAATCACACAGGTCACAACTCATGAACCCAACTCTGGGAAAAGTTTCCAAAACAAGTCCAACTACCTCTACTTAGAGGTCTCGCTGTGTGTGTGTGTGTGTGTGTGTGTGTGTGTGTGTGTGTGTGTGTGT
>OU015747.1:123799904-123829227 GCA_907169655.1 Acomys percivali
TGTGTGTGTGTGTGTGTGTGTGTGTGTGTGTGTGTGTGTGTGTGTGTGTGTGAGCACGTGCACCATCCATTTTGTTTTGTGAAGGCTTTTGCTATTTTTACATTCCTTCATTTGGGAAGGGGTACACAGATGCCACTGAGCACTTATAAAGGTCAGAGGGCAACTTCCAGGGGCCAATTCTTTCCTTCCACCATGTGGATCCCAGGGATCAAAGAGGTCAGCATGCTTGACAGCAAGTGCCTTTACCTACTGAGTCATTACACCAGCCCCACCTTGGTTTTTTGAGACAATGTCTCACTGGACTGGAATTCACCAACTAGGCTATACAGCCCAGCTCTTTGGCTACTTTACTGAGTTCTTAGATCTACCACCCTTTTCTACCTTCCAACTCCCCAACAGTAGGTAGGCAAGAAAGGTTAGGGAGGAAAGGGGTCATAGCTCTTTTTAGACTACTTCCTGCTGATTAGGGGCACTGAATTCCTTGGGGCAAGTGCAGTCTTCGTAGTTAGAATATCTCCAACTAGCAACCAGAAATCCAATGACCCAGCAACTCAACAACAGCAAAAGCAGCTACAGGAACCAGCAACAGCAGGGGCAGCAGCACGGGAACAGCAGCCACCGCAGGCCCACTGGGGGCTCTCAAATTTATACCCTCTCAAGAGTCCCCCAAACTCCAAACATAAACTATCTGCAGCTAACAAAAATCACGTCCCTCCTAGAGCATGCGACAAATCATAGTTACAGGCTGTGGACAATCTGAAGCAGCCCCATATCCCACACCTGGGATTTAAAAAAATTTTTTTTTCACATAACATAACTGGGTTGGGTTTGGGTTTTTTTTTTTTTTTTTTTTTTTTGTTTGTTTGTTTTTCTTTTTTCTTCTTTCAGTTTATTTTGATTTTTTGACACAGAGTATAACTGTGTAGCCTTGGCTGTCCTGGACTCGCTTTGTAGACCAGGCCACAGAGATCCACCTGCCTCTGCCTCCCGAGTGCTAGGATCAAAGGCGTGTGCCACGGCGCCCTGGCCCCATAACTGGGTTTTTAAAGAAACCAACGTTCTCACTACAAAGCTAGGCGTCAAGCCCCAGGGCTCCACCTGTCTCCTCCTCCTTGGTATTGGGATTACAAATGTGTTCCACTGTGCCTTTTTAGAAATGTAGGTTCTAGGACTTAAACTCAGAACCTTATAAGCACTTTACTGACTTAGCCACCTTGCCAGCACTTAGAGTTCACTTTTATTCCTATCTCAGTCATCCCAGGTAAGGAAGTGGGATCTCTATTAGCCTACTGCCTAAATTCTTAATTAGATTACGGTAGCGTTTTGGTTTTATGATGGGTGCTTCTCCTGTCTCCTAACGTTATCTTCTCTGGCTCAGCTCAGCTCAGCTTCCCCGGCTCAAATGTCAGCAACTGTCTTCTCTTCTCACTCTGCTAGCCCAATTCACTTTCAACTGTCTCTTATTCTCACTCTGTTAAACCTCTTGTCTTCTTCTCTCTAGCCCCACTCGCTCTTCTTTCTTCCTGCACCATCAGCTCCGACCATTCTCTTCTGCCAGCTGTATGCCTACTCCCCATTCCCACACCCAGTTCTTAGCCTCCGCTGGTTTTTTAATCCTCTCCTGTTCCCAGAATTCCAAGAGGCAACTGACAGTGAAGGACTTAGGATCCTTTAAAGGGCCAGGCACATAAAAGAAATCATACTACAGACTACTGAGGTCTTTTTTTTTTTTTTTTTTTTTCTTTTCTTTTTCTTTTTTTCATGATAGGGTTTCTCTGTGTAGCCTTGGCTGTCCTGGAGCTCACTCTGTAAATCAGGCTGGCCTCAAACTCAGAGATCCGTCTGCCTCTGCCTCCCTGCTGAGATTAAAGGCGTGTGCTACTACTGCCTGACTTACTGAAGTCTTTTTAAGACAAATTTCTGGGGCTATAGAGAGGGTTCGGAGGGTAAGAGCACATACACTCTTGCATTTGCAAAGGATTCAGCTTCAATTCCTAGTACCCAATGTGTCAGTTCCCAACTGCCTATAACTCCAGTCCCAGAAGATCAGACACTGTCCTCTGATCTCTGTGGATACTAGGCGTGTGGATTTTTAAAAAAAAAAATCAATAAATATTTTTTTAAAAAGATAGAGAATTCTTTGGGCACATGGTCTAATTGTTACTGCTATTCTTTCCCTATTCGTGTACTGCATGTAAAAAAGCGTGCCGTGTCTCCCTCTTTGTCTCCCAGTTTATCTAGCATCCATGGAAAGAAGAGGGCTGTAGACTTAGCCTAAAGCTCACCAATAAGAGCAACTTCCATGAGCCTGCTAAGTACCAGATTTTGATGAGTCATAAGGTCCCCACCTACAATAGTCCCTCCCAATCTGCCACCAACCAACACTTCAGGCATGCTAGGACACCCCCCCCCCAACCCAAGGTCTTTGCCCTGAGTCCAGAGTCTGCATTCTACCTACATATGGCACGGAGAGTACCTGGAGGCCACATACAAGAGACGTCCCTTGGTTTCCAGGTACTGAGAACCATAATCCCTAATTCCTGAGATCACAAGGAAAGCAGGGTCAGCGTGGAGGCTTGGGGAGAGGTGGCCCTCAGCAGATTTTGTGGCCTGCATGTGGCATGCTGCCTAAGAGAAACAGGTAGGTAACTTGTTGGAGGCCGGAGACTGAAAGCAACCTCTTTTGCTTCTAGTGCAGACAGCGCTGAGGGGGAGGGGGGGGTCCCGTGTAAGGAAGGTAGTCTTGGGGAGAGATTCTGCAGAAGAGAAAGAAGAGAGTCAAGTGTGGTCCAGAGCTGACCGTCTTCTTCCTCTCCCCGAGTCAGGAGACCATGGCAGCTACTCTAACGCTTGAGACCATGGCCGATGGAGAGGACTATGGACCGAGGAACTGTGTGGTGTGTGGAGACCGAGCCACGGGCTATCATTTCCATGCCCTGACCTGTGAGGGCTGCAAGGGCTTTTTCAGGTGAATGCTTCCTCCCCAACAGAAACAACCCCCACAACTCCTATCAGTCAACCTTTAAACACTGGCGGGTCTCCAAGTTTATCAGGCTCTCCTACCCTCGCAGCTAAACTCAACTGCCCTGTGTCTAGCGGCCCTTGATCCTACTAACTACAACACTGTATGAAACTGGTGACTTAATGACAAAGCAGGCTGACCATTTGTCCTAGGGACACAACCTATTCGTCAGGGGCACTCGCTTAGTACATACCACCTGCAGAGTACCAAGTTAGTACCACACAGGGAGGGTTGGGTTGCCATCAAAGTGTTCCAAGTACCTCCAAAGACCTTTGCCCCCCCCCCTCAGATTAGCCTGTTGTTGTTCAGTCTCTTAGGCCCTGTCCTTTCATCTTCCTCTTACACCCACCTGCCTGCTTGCGGCCATCTCAAACCCTGCATGCAGAGCTTGTTTCTCTCTCACAGACGAACAGTGAGCAAAACCATTGGTCCCATCTGTCCATTTGCTGGAAGCTGTGAGGTCAGCAAGGCCCAGAGACGCCACTGTCCAGCCTGCAGGTTGCGGAAGTGTCTAAATGCTGGCATGAGGAAAGACAGTGAGTTGAACCCCTTACCATCCCAGGAGTCCATCGCCTGGGCATCTCTGCTTGTTTGTATCCCTAATAGCTCATGGTCCACAGAGCAAGCAGAGCAAGCTTTTTGAAATGAATCAGATTAGGCTTCTGTTTTCAAAACTTCTAGTCTCCCTTTTTAAAAATATTTATTTTTAACGTGTATAAGTGTTTGCCTGCACATATATGTCTGTGCACCATGTGTGTGACTGGTACCCACAGAGCCTAGAAGAGGGTGTTGGATCCCCTGGATCTGGAAATACAGCTGGCTGTGAGTTGCCATGTGGATGCAGGGCATTTAACCCAGGTCCTTTGAAAGATCAGCCAGTGCCTTTAACCCTGAGCCACTCCTCCAGTCTCTCCCCCACGCCAATCTCTTTTAAGGTACATGATTTTATCCTCCTTCCGGCTTTGTCTCTTCATCCCCTTCAGTATGTTCCAGCCACACTGGCTTGGTGCTGTCCCTGAACACACCAAGCGTACTCCTTTCTCATTTGCCATTCCCTCCAACCCGAAATGCCCTTCCCTAGAGAGCCACGTGGCTTGCTTCCTCTCTTGAGTACATAGTACCTGCCATCTTCTGGGTACTTCTTGGCTATTCGTTGCTGCTTCCTCAATGCCAGGTAACTGTGCTGGGCTTTCCAACAGATGAGGCTGGTCTCCCACAACCTAAGTTGCCTGAGTCAGTCAGCTAAAAAAGTAGAGTCACATTTCAGAATCAAGGCCATCTCCCTCGCTCAGACTCTTGCTTTTCCTTATCGCATTACTTTCCAACGTGGTGCAGTGGAAAGGACACCGTAGAAGCCAAATGACCTTGACCAACCTGTATCCCTTATTTTATGACTCTGGAAGTGTTATGGGAGTCTGCGCTTCTGAAAAAAACAAAAACAAAAACAAAAACAAAAACAAAAACAAAAACCATAAAGTCTGCCCTATGTTGAGTTAGAGTTGCTGTATCTAGGGACATCTAGCCCTAGAATCTTTGAAATGGCAATGCCATGCAAATTCAAAGTGATGCTTTCTGTATGAAGACCCTTCTGCAATGTTCCCAGGAAGCCAAGCATCTTAGACCCTTCCCTCTTCATTCTCCACCTTTCCCTTCTTTCCCATGGTGCACTGTTTTCTGCTGCAGTATATCACAGATAAATGTGATGTTGGCGGAAGTGTGCAGGGATTCCCCTGCCACCTGGAGATGCTAGGTCAGTGAAGTCCAAGGAAGCCTCAGAAACTCTCCTTCCTCAGTCCTCTTTTTTTTTTTTTTCTCTCCTCTCCCGAGACAGGGTTTCTTTGTGTAGCCTTTGACTGTCCTGGACTCGCTTTGTAAACCAGGCTGGCCTCAAACTCATGTCGATCTGCCTGCCTCCGCCTCCCGAGTGCTGGGATTACAGGCACACACCACATTCTCAGCTCTCAGTCCTTCCTTTTATGGGGGGATTGAGTAGCCCCCAACTCAGGGGTTGGCAGAAAGCTACTCTCTGCCGGTCTCAACAGCTTCGTCACCTCTCTTGCCTGGCACAGTGATACTGTCAGCAGAAGCCCTGGCACTGCGGCGAGCCAGGCAGGCACAGAGGCGGGCACAGAATGCATCGCTGCAGCTGAGTCAGGAGCAAAAAGAGCTAATCCAGACCCTGCTGGGGGCCCACACCCGCCATGTGGGCCCCATGTTTGACCAGCTGGTGCAGTTCAAGGTGAGAACGTACATGATTTGGCCTGGGTGTCTGAGGGAGAGGGTTATGTGTCATGCCCTAACAGTATGGGTCTCCAGAACCCCAGAGTGGGCAGTGAGCAGTGGGCAAGTTCCTTTGAGGGGGGCGGGGCGGACGACCCAACCCTTCTCAGATAAGGCTGGTGAGGCCTAAAGGACAGCCGAGGCTGAGGCCTCTCACTCATGCTAGAATTCCACAGCCTCCAGCTCACCTGTTCATCCATCACCGTGCTTTCCCACCTCTGGTCCCCCTGTTGCCTCTGCTCACACACTTTGCAGATATCAATACTTTCATGGTGCAGCAGATTATCAAGTTCACCAAGGAGCTGCCCCTCTTCCGGTGAGTAGCACACGGTCTTCCGGGAAGTAAGTGCTTCATAAATCCCACCAATCTCTGATTAAAACCGCGTATCCCTTATCCTTTCTGAGCACTAGGTCTTACACGTTCAGCTTTTAAGTGTGTCAGTCAGGCCTTTTTGATGCACAGACTTAAATCTAAGGCACCCTTGGTTTCTATCCTAACAGGTCTCTCTCCATGGAGGACCAGATCTCCCTCCTCAAGGGAGCGGCTGTGGAAATACTGCATATCTCACTCAACACCACTTTCTGTCTTGAAACACAGACTTTCTACTGTGGGCCTCTTTGCTATAAAATGGAAGACGGAACCCTTGGTGAGATGGTAGAGGAGTACAGGGTATGTATCCTTGTGGTATGAGGCATGGCACAATGACCAGGAGGCTCCTAAGCCTGCCATCTCTCACAGTAGGGTTCCGGCACGAGTTTTTGGAGTCGATTATTCGCTTCCATATAGCGCTGAAACGACTGCGGCTCCAGGAGTCTGAGTACGTGCTCATGGTTGCCATGGCTCTCTTCTCTCCTGGTGAGACTCAAGCAAAAGTAAAAAAAAAAAAAAGAAAAGAAAAAAAACCTCTCAGCCCCTGTACTCCATCCCTGACCCCCTGGCTTTCAAGCCTATCAATGGGTCTACACCATCCTCAAGCCCTGTGCAATGTGAGGCTCCCCACCTGTGTGCCTTGCCACGTTATCCATCCCAGTCTCTCCTATCTCAGACAGGCCCGGAGTTACCCGGAGGAGAGAGATTGATGAGCTGCAAGAGGCAGTGGCTCTGATTTTGTACAACCACATTCTAGGGCAACAGTCAAGGTTCCAGAGGCGGTAGGTAGGAGGCCGGGGACGCAGGGGAGGAAGGGATGTGAGGAACGCTGGGCCTGGGAGGAGTGCACTGTACTATGGCTTCCTTTGGGAAATCAGGTACTTAGGAATCTAGATCTTCTCTTGGGCCACCCCATCACACACAGCTCCAGTACCCAAATTTCTCGGACTGCTGTGTCATCTTACTTTTCCGAGATTTTTTATTCAGTAGAGATGCAAAGTAGTAGCTCACAGCCTGTGTGTTGTAGCATTCCTGAGATTTCTGGTGGCTTCCATCACCTCACCTCTCCAGCTTTTCCAAACTGCAAAACAAAAGCTCCAAGGTCTTGTTCATTCTTCCTTTTGGCCCTTTCTTCTGCATTGGGTCAATTCCTGGACTCTTGCAGCCCCACTGCAGGTATGACCATTCATATGGACAAAGCCCGACCCTCGTTCAACAGTCCCGGCACAGAAACTTATACCACTTTCCTTCTGTGCATCCCTTTAGAATTCAATCTAGAAGACTCCACCTTCAGATTCTATACAGTGGAAGTTTTGGCCAAGCCTAGTAGTTTCTTTACACTTGACCTCAAAGCTCTGGGGTTCAGGAAAAACTAGGCACCAAAAAAAAAAAAAAAAAAAAAGGAAGACAGTGTTGACGGAGGCCTTTCTTGGGGATTTCAGAAAATTTTCAAAATATACTTTGTGCCATCCATCCAGAGCATGGTTTTCTAGTGTTTCGTCTTAGCCTCTATGAGGGACAGTTCAGGGGATGAGGACCTCAGGACAAGATTCCCAAGCTGCCTTATTTTCCCGGTAACCCTGCTATTTCCTCCAAAGGTTTCTGTATGCAAAGCTGCTGGGCCTGTTGGCTGAGCTCCGGAGTATAAACAACGCATACACATATGAACTACAGCGCATCCAGGGACTGTCTGCTATGATGCCGCTGCTTGGGGAGATATGCAGCTGAGGCCGAGGCTTGCATCCTTCCCCAGATGGCTGACCCCCGCACCCTCCCCCTCCCACCCCATACATTGGATTGGAAAGGGGAAATCACTGGTACCCGAGATGGGAACCAGCAGAAAGGAGCTCAGTGAAGGCAATGAAATGCTGAACAGCAGCTGTCTCTCCATGCAGTCTTCGGTGGGGTATGGAGGGGGTTGTGGGTAGGGGGCAGAGAGTGGGGAGGTGGGGTGACCATAGGGCCAAAGTTGTTCTCTGGAAACACAGAAGGAGGGGAAAGAAGGAAGCCTCAGGGCTAGGAGGTAAAGTTCCTTATGGGAATGGGTGGGCCCATTCTTTCCTCTTCTGTGGCCAAAGATTTAGCTCTTTAACCCTACTTTCCCAACCTTGGAAGGCTGAGGAATAGAAAAATGGGGGGGGAAACTGGGATAGGAAGCTTTTTTCCTGCTCCCTATTTTCATGCAGATTTTTCTGCTCTGAAGAAGGAGCTAATATCTTAATCAAATAAAAATAATGAAGAAAGTAGGGTGAGCAGAGCCAGACATATCCCTTAATTCTTTCTCCTTTAGTCCGGAGCCATAGAGCTTGTGGGAAATTATAGTGGGCCTGATGGCAGAATTGGGAACCTCAAACCGCTGCCTGCTTGGAAAATGATTGTGAGGCAGATCCAGTTCTGAGGAGGACATCGTCCTGTCCCCCACTGTGCCCATAGGATCTAGAAGTCATCCAGCAAGGTAGGCTCTGGGGAGGGACCTAGTTAGCCCCTGGCCCTAGGGCATATGACTCAAAGGTTCCAGCTGCCATGGAGGCCGCCTCCAGGACCACCTCAGCCCACAGTGATGTTGAAGCCACAATGGAATCTGTTTCGCCAGTGATTGAGGAAGGCTCCAAGGGCTAGGGTGACCGGCAGGGGGCGCATCTTCTTCTCCAACACAGCACCTACACACCAGTTACTATCCACCAAGCCTGCCAGAGAAACGAGTGTTAGTCAGGACTTGGAGCCAAGAAGTCCATAGAAGTAGCCTTCCTCCCCACGTATACCCCCAGTCGCTCACCAATTCTACATGTCACAATAACCCTTACCTCTAAACACCATATCGGCCTGGGGCAGAGTCAGGTGGTAACCAAAGGAGAAGGTTGTATCTTGTAGCCTTGTATTTGCCTCAAACTCCACGCCAACCTGAACCTGGGAAGCAGTGACAAAAAACCGAGAGGAGGATCCGTCACCATGAATAGCTGAGGAGTTCTGACAGGGCATCAGCAAGCTAGAACGCATGCGCGGACCAGTGTACCACGTGAGCACAGGAAGCCTAATAGGCCAGGAGCCTGGGGAGATTTGAGGAGCCAAGGTTCTGGGTGATTTCCTACGCTAAGGGGATGAGTTCAGACATCTTACCTGTTCGTTTGCCTTGTGGTAATAACTCGCATGGGCTCCACCTGACCCAACATTCAACGTAGCTACCCAGTGTACAGCTGAGGGGAAAGTAGAGAGGGAAAAGACAGTTACTGTAGTAGATACAGGCAAGGAAGTCCAGAGAAGCCCGGAGTCCGCTCCTCCTCACCCCTGTTGCACTTGGTCCCGTACCTGAGTACTTCCCAGCCAGAGTCAAGATGGCCCCCTCTTCCCCTGGTCGCCGGTGATAAACTAGCTCGCCTCCTAGCACCAGCCGATGAGTGACGCTCTGCAGGAAGTGAGCAACCATGATCACTGTGGGGAAGCGAGGAGACAAGAGTCAGGTTTACTTTTTTTGTTGTTTCGTTTTCCGAGACAGGGTTGCTCTGTGTAGCCTTGGCTGTCCTTGACTCAACTTTGTAGACCAGTCTGGCCTCGAACTCACAAAGACCTGCCTGCTACTGCCTCCCGAGCGAGCAGTGGGATTAAAGGCGTGCGCTACCACGCCTGGCAGGTTTACGCTTTTAACTGTATAATAATCCCCACCAAGCCTGACCAGAAAATCTCCAAACTGCACTGAAGATGTAACAGCTGATTGACTTTTTTGGGGGGGGGGAGGGGGGACGCCAAATGGACAGGCAAGAACTCTGTCCCAGTTTCCCACCTGATTCCCCAATCAGGTCTGGATTTCCCAGGGTCAGAGTGGCTGTGTAGTCATCTCCCCGATACTCGCCATCAAACTGCCACGTCAGGAACTTGGCCTGCTGTGTCTGGGTGGGGACAGTAAGAAATAAAGTATCCTTCCCTCTTTTAATGTTCAGCATCGCCACTGCTCCTCCCCCCTGGGTCCCCCAAGGCAGGATACCCATGGAGGAGAAAGAGAAGTGCCTCAGTGGATGGAGGCAGGTCACCTGGAAGACAGCCTTAGCTCGCAGCCTCTCTGCCAACAGAAGCAAGACCTGGGCGTTGAGACTGCCACTGCTGTCCATATCCCCCACCACAGTGGGGAACACCTGTTAAGGAGTGCAGAAAGGGTAGGCAGCATTATTCACCTAAACACGAACACTAAGGGATTTTTTTTTAGTAACATCACACAGTGCCCCCTGGTGGACGCGAATGACAAACTCTGGGCATCTTTGCACAGGAGTTGCCTACCCTCTTCCATTCAGAAGAGGCACAGAGAACACAGCTGCTGAGCGATCTTCCTGACCTATGCCCATGTGGGGTTTTAGGGAGTTGACTCAAATGTGGCAAAGCCCTCACCTCTGTGGGGCTGAGCTGCCAGTCCCCTGCATAGGCGGCATGGAGGTGATAGCCTGGCAAGCCCAGGGCACTCATATGCACAGTATGAGCCACCTAGGAAAGAAGAGACAATGGAGGACATGATGGCATTGCACTTCTGTAACCCTCGCTTGATCTTTTTCCCATGGGGCTGGGGGGTGGGGGTGGGGGCGGGGGCAGCTTTTAAAAACCTCAAGTATTCCAACTTATCCAGAGGGTCACTGGATTTTAAGCAACAAGTCCCACAGGCGAAGACGGTAAAAGGGAGCCAGCCCATCTTCCCACATAGCCTGGCTAAGACTGGAGTAAAAGGTGTGAGGAAGAGGATGCCGGGGCAGGCAGGGAGGAGTAGAAAGAAGGGGACAGAGACGGGGCAGCACCTGGAAATGGCTGCTCAGGACCTTGTTGACAACCAGCTTCACACCCTCCATCTGCGCAGGGAATACATCTGAAGGGAGTGAGGAGAAGGGAAGGAACAAGCAGAAGAGATAAGGACCCCTAACCAAGGAGATAAGACTCCCCCTTTCAGTCCCATACGAAGCACTGCAGGCAATGACCTCCTTTCAAATCCTGCACAAGATGCTCTTCTCTCAACATCTGATCCTTTCTTGGCCGCTGGGTGCTTCGGCTGTGATCTCCCCCTTTCTGTTCCCATCACTGGACATCAGCATTCAAGACCATCCCCTCCTCTACCCCTTCACCCTGAGGCACCCAAATGCTAAGGTCTCACCTTTACACAACCGGTGAAGCTCATCGAAACTCCCAGGATTGGGTAGCGGTTCCTCTCGACGAGGGCTCCGGCGGGGGAAAGTCCCCATCGGTGCCAGGCCCAGGGTGTTCCCCATTTTAGTCCAGAGGACAGGGAGGGGTCGGGTTTAGCCTGGGGACACAATTTATTGCTCCCTCTATCCCCCACGGGCTCCACCCCCCATCATCAGGCTCCCCGGTTTCAGAAACTTCCATATGGTTCAACACTAGACCTGCAATAAGGAACAGTAGGGAGAGAGAACATCGATTGCAAAACTGAACCCCAGGCACACTCCCGCCCCATTGCTGATCCCTCACCCCCACCTGTCACCCCTATCCGCTCTCCCATTATCTAATCTTAACCCACGACCACAGGCTTCAGTTAACTTCCTAGTTTCTCTGTTCATCATTCCCACCTCCCACGCTTCTGCCCGCAACGGAACACGAGCCCTTACCATCTCAAACCATCCTGTTGCCCCTTTCCCCTAGGCACACCCCGGTCATCTTGATGGGGCAGCCATCTTGAGTAATGGCAGAACTACAGCTTCACCCTGTATTCCCAACACGGTCGTAGGCGCCATCTTGGAAATGGGCAAAGGAAGCGCGCAAAGACCCAACCCACCCAATGATGAAAAAAGGCTCCTCAATTTCCTAGTGACCAATGAGAGAGGAGGAAGCAGGAGAGTGACAGGCGTGACGGCCCCAGAGCTTCAGTACTGTGCTGCAGTGGCCAGTGGGAATCTGTGGGTGGCATTTTAGACTTGAGTCGGAGGCCACGTTACTAAGACCGTCCAGCTTCTTCAAGGTCAAGACGCTAGAGGGAGCATTTTGTCGCTTGGACCACTGGAGCTCCTTAAACCGGACGTGAGAAAACTGAAACTGGAGTTTGAGTTTGAAGACATATTTTATGAAAAAACAAACAAACAAACAAACTTGAGATTGAGAAAACGTAGTACTGGTTAGTACTTCTTTGCAGAAAATACAAAATCTAGGAATACAGCGCCCTCCCCGACCCCTCCTCCCGCCAGGGCCAGGGGCGAGCTAGTGTGACACCAGAGCTACCCCACAAGAGGACAAGTGGAAATAGTCTTTGGCTGCACCCTCCCTCACTGGCCTCCACACTTCCACCCCCATCTCTCTCAGTACTAATCCAGTGTACACAGGGCAAGCTTTGGGGGCAAAGGGGTGAAGGATAGGAATGTTTTCAGCAGCTGCATAGCTGATTCCACTGAGCTCTGCGTCTAGGGAATGGACCTCTGTCCTCTAGGGCCAGGACCTAACTGATAAGGTGTTCAAATGACCAGGCACCTTTGACCTTTATGTGGGCAGAGAGAGCCTCTTAACTACTAAGGTTGGGAGCAGGAGGGCAGAGGCTACTTTTCTGAATTTGTTGTTTTGGGAGTAGAGGACTTCTGGATGAGATACCAATGTTTTGGACGTTTATTTCATGATTATTTTAGAAGAATTCCACCCACGAAACCTTTTCCATGCAATAATTCCATCGCATTTTCTCTGTGTGTCTTTGTAAGTCTGTGAGGGGTATGTGAGTGTGTGTGTGTGAGTGTGTGTGTGTGTATTCTGTACTCTCATGGCTCCCTTCCTGTCTTATTATACATTAACTCAGAAAGGGACAGAGTCAGTTGCACCTGTTGCAAACTGTATTCCTACTGTAACCCCCATTCCATACCATCTTCTATTTCAACTCTTTTTTTTCTTTTCTTCTCTCTCTCTGTCTCTCTGTCTCTCTCTGTTTCTCTCTCTCTCTCTTTTCTTAAGACAGGGTCTCTCTAATGCAGCCCTGGAACTTACTATATAGATCAGACTGGCCTCAAATTCACAGAGACCAGTCTGCCTCTGCCTCCCCAACATTGGGATTAAAAGAGTGTACCACCATGCCTAGATTCTCTCTCCTTTCTCTTGTTCCCAAATACCTCCCTGCCAAATTGCTATGAAGGGGCTGTAGGGTTGGGGAAATGAAGTCTGTCCATAATGAGGTAAAGAGGACAAGGGCTCAGGGCTTCATGTCAGAGCTTTTCAGAGAAATAACTTAGAATCCTAATTGCCGACTATGTATAAACCCATCATCAACCTCAGCCCTCGATTCCAAAAGAATAACTCATAAGCAGACCGTGGCCTTCACTAGGGTTTCTCCCTGGCCTCTCATCCTAACAGCAGAAGTCCCTTTGGCTTGTCCTTTTGTCCTTCCCAATTTGTTTACTTCAGCTTGATCTCTGCCCTCTGGCCTGGGCACTCTCTGTGTCACCTGACGGGGTGGGGAAGTGGATGTGTATATATCCCCCTACCTCCAGAAGAGGCCAGGGGTAGACGTCGAGGACAGAGACACTGACCAGGTATGACGAAGGCGCAAGAGATGTGGGTCACACGCAGAGAGACTGGGGCTGTCAGTGTAGAAAGGGAAGGGATCAGGTTAGAGTGAACGTCCAGGCAGAGGGATTCCTGGAAGGAGCTAAAACCCGTTTGACCTCCATGTCCTTTCCTAGCTGCTGTTCCGAGGCTGCACTTCCACTGTGACCGTCATGAAGCTGCTTGCATTGGCTGTGCTGCTTGTCACCATCTGCAGCCTCGAAGGTGAGTTTGTGAAATGGAGAAGAGAAACCAAAGGAAAGAAGGCGCTGGGGTTCTTGGCTACCCAACTCTCCTGGGTTTCTGTAACCAAATGTGAGAACCAGAAGCCTCCAGAGGAAGAGCATTCTCTTTCTAAAGTCTGAAAAACAAACAAACCAAAATCCAGCAGGACACCAATTTGGGGAAGGGACTGAAAGCTGGCGTGGGTCCTTGTGGGGGTTGTGAGGGGAGACAGGGGTCCATTGCTGGGGATCCAGATGAGAAGGGTGTGGTGTGTGTTTGTGTAGGGGCTTTGGTTCGGAGACAGGCAGAGGAGCCGGGTGTTCAGTCACTGGTCACCAAGTATTTGCAGACTGTCACTGACTACGGCAAGGATTTGATGGAGAAGGCCAAGACCTCGGAGATTCAGACCCAAGCCAAGTGAGTCTGTGGGAGAGGGCTCAAGGGGCTTCAGGACTGCCTAGAGGAGAACCCAGGGATTCATGGGAATCACAGGGTGGTGTTAGGGAAGATTAGGCTTAAACTGGGGAGAAAAATCCCTGCCTCACCCCCACACAGCCACTGTATTCCTCAAATAGATGGGGGCAGCAGGAAGTGGACCTTGGACTCCAAAAGTCTGATCCTCTGCTGCAGGGGGACCTATCTGCCCCATCTCGTTACCCAGCGCGTAGCATTTGGGAACTCGGGTCAGTCTGCTCTGACCTGCACCACCAGCAAAGTCCCTATCGGTGACTAGGGCCCTTCACACCAACTTCTGGTCCTCCCTGTCTCCGTCTCCAGGGCTTACTTTGAGAAGACGCAGGAGCAGCTGGCACCCCTGGTCAGGCAAGCTGGAACTGATCTGATGAACTTCTTCAGCAGATTAATGAAACTTCCAGCTCCTGCTGCTGCTGCTAAGTGAGGTGTGGGGACTAGCCTTCCCACCCCAGCTGACCCACTGGGGCAGCCCCTCTCCCCACCTTCTGCTGGATTTCTCCAATAAATGCGGAAGGAGTCAAACTGTGTGCCTCATGTCTTTGGGTGACTGGGAGAAGTAGCAAGAGTGGGGGAGGGGGAGGGGAGACGAAAAGAGTTTTGCTTGGGTTAAGAAAGAACTGAAGGCAGTGGTGGCGCACGCCTTTAATCTCAGCTCTCAGGAGGCAGAGGCAGGAGGATCACTGAGTTCGAGGCCAGCCTAGTCTACAAAGCGAGTCCAGGACAGCCAAGGCTACACAGAAAAACCCAGTCTGAAAGAAAGAAAGAAAGGAAAAAAAAAAAAGGGGGCTGAAGAAGCAAGCGCTGGACATAGACTTTGGTAGACTAGTACCTGTGATTTGTCTCCAAGCCCGAGGAATGCCGCACATGGATGGCTCGGGAGTGTTACTGAGAGACATAGACCTAAGAAAGGAATGACTCTCAGACAAAAATCCCTTGACTGGAGGTCATAGGAAACAAGAGTAACCCTCAGAATTTCTTCTTAGCCTTTCCATGAAAAGATGGGGGGTTGCCGGGCGTGGTGGCGCACGCCTTTAATCCCAGCACTCGGGAGGCAGAGGCAGGCGGATCGCTGTGAGTTCGAGGCCAGCCTGGTCTACAAAGCAAGTCCAGGACAGTCAAGGATACACAGAGAAACCCTGTCTCGAAAAACCAAAAAAAAAAAAAAAAAAAAAAAAAAAAAAAAGAAAAGATGGTGGGTTTATTGTTGGTTTCTGTTTTGTTTTGTTTTAAAATGAGCCCAACAGTTGACTCAAGTCCCTGTCTTTCCTTCTGAGTCTGGGGAAAACCAAGTTTCCTCTATATCCCAATAAAAAAAGATCAGTCAACTCTTTTCTCCCAAAATGCTTGTTTCTTCACTCAAAGTCTCTAATTTAGTATTGTGTGGTGGTGCACGCCTCTAATCCCAGCACTCAGGAAGCAGAAGCAGGTAGATCTTCGTAGATTGAAGGCCAACCTGGTCTACAGAGTGAGTTACAGGATAGCCTGGGCTGTTAACACAGAGAAACCCCGTCTTGGAGTGGGCCTGGGGAAGAAGTGCTTGTTTGCCTGACAACCTAGATTCAGTACTGGGGACCCACATGCACTGCACTAAATAGAAGTAATAAAAAAAAAAAAAACTAGGGGGGAACCCTCTGATTTGGGGCTGGCAAAGTGGCTCAGTGGGTTAAAAAAATGCAGCACATGCCTGACGATCTGAATTCAGTTTCTAGAATCCATGTTGGTGCC
Organism: Acomys percivali; assembly: GCA_907169655.1. NCBI lineage: Eukaryota > Metazoa > Chordata > Mammalia > Rodentia > Muridae > Acomys > Acomys percivali. The sequence continues at coordinate 123,815,507 of OU015747.1, forward strand.
CAATGACCATGTATGCCGTATCTTCACTACCTACCCCTTGTAAGAATAAATAAATAACATTTTAAATCTCTGACTTGGCTGTGAATGGTGGTATATGCTTATAATCTCATCACTCAGGAGGCTAAGACAAGAGGATCTCTTGAGCCCAGGAACTCCAATGTACAATGAGACCCTATTGTAGGCGTATTTTTAAAATCTATTTTTATTTTGGTTTCTTTCATCTCTTTCTCCCTTCTCCACCCCAATCCCTTCCAACACCCTAACACCAGGTAGGAGAAAAAGAAGGTTAGTGGGGAGAAGGGGCGCAGCTCTCTTTGGCTACTTCCTGCTCTTTAGGGTCTTTGGGTTCTTTGGGGCTGTAGCAATCTCCGTTTCAGGGGATCTCTGACCTCCTGTCACACTATATCAACAGCAACCAGGAGCAGCAGGGGGGGAGCGCCAGCACCAGCAGCCTTCTTCTTTCTTGGAGGCTCCCGCTCCCTTTCCCCCACCCGCTCCATACCCCCCACCTGCTCCCCCATCTCTCTTCGTCCGGCATTTAATCGAACGGGCAAAGACCATGCCCACACACAAGGCAGGTCACAGCTGACAAACATCACATGCTCTCTCAGGAGGCAGTTTTCAGCTGTGGACAAACTGGAGCAGCCCCCATATCCCACACCTTGGATTAAAACAACAAATCATGTTTACATATAAGCCAAAACTTCCACAACACCCTACCAAAAAAGGAAGGAAGGAGGGAGAGAGGGAAGGAGACTACATTGCCAGTCGGCCAACACCCCCTACCCCCGACCAGGTAGCACCTGGATATCACCTCCTCCATAGGCTGGAAATGGCTCCAATTTCTTCCCTGTGTTGAGCCGCTTCTGCACTCTGACGTTCAAGACCTTCCCCCATCCCTAATCACACACCCTGCCCCTTTTCATTCAGTATTTCTGCTTCTCCCTGTGTGCCCCCGAAACAGAAACAGACCTGTCATTGTAGCTGCTCAGGGGGCTGAAGCAAGAGGATCTCAATTTCAAGGCCTCTTTGTGCTACCAAGCAAGCTCAAGACCAGTCTGGAAAGCTTAAGGAGACTTTGTCTCAAAAGGAAAAGGATCCCAGCACTTGGGAGACAGAGGTAGGTAGATGTCAGCGAGTTCAAGTCCAGCCTGATCTACATAGTGAGTTTCAGAACAGCCAGAGCTATAAAATAGAGAGACTCTGTCTCAAAACAAACAAAAGCAAAAAACAAAAAGAAGGGCTGGAGAGATGGCTCAGAGGTTAAGAGCACTGGTTATTTTTCCAAAGGTCCTGAGTTCAATTCCCAGCAACCACATGGTGCCTCACAACCGTCCATAATGAGATCTGGTGCCCTATTCTGACCTGCTGGCTCACATGCAGGCCAAATATTATATAAGTAATAAATGACTATTTTAAAAACGAAACAAACAAAACAAAACATAAAGGCTAAGGACATAGTTAACAGCTAAGTGAAGTCCCAGGTCCAATTCCCAGCATTTGACCAACCAATGTAAAAGCAAAAAAACCCAAAAAACCAAAAACAAATTAAAAACAACTTTTTGCTTATGTAGAATACTATATAGAGCCAAGAAAGTCAGTGTCTCTACTTTCAAGGTGACCTCAGACAAGGTATTATTTCAAAGAGCTTGAACTTCATATACAGGTTCGCAAGCAGATAAAATGATACAATGGGAAAACACTGAAAACATAAACCACTACGCAGGGTAATGGTGTCCAGCACAGGGGATTGCAGGGGTGAGCTCAGACACACTGGCCCTTTCCAGAAGAAGTGCAGGCAGGGTCAGAGTCAGCTCCCTGCACCTAACGAGGCTTAGATATTTCCAAGCAGAGCTTCCTGGAGTCTCTGGAAAAAGGACAGGTACTGGGCAGGTGATTCCTTGACTACCTACCTTGTGGGAAATAATCTCCCATTTGGACCCAATTTGTTCTCATTGGCCTAGGCTACCTCTAACCTCTATCAGGGTTCCTCTAAGATCCTTCTTGCTCCCAAGTGCCCCGTGAAAATTCATTGTCCTCAGAAAGGCTTTCACTAGGAGGGTCACATGATCCCTCTCGTCACATTGCTTCTGCATGTTTAGCTTTTGAGCTACTCTAACTCAAACATGCACACACTGGACTGATACTATATAAATTGGTGAGTATTTGGGGTTAGACATGGAGGCTTCTCCACAAACCAATCATGAGTCACTTTTCTGACACAAAAAGCCACATTAGGTTACAGAAGTTACTTTCTTAGGTTCTAATGTCTTCCAACACAGACTGAGAGTGTGTGAAGGCTCCCTTCTCTAGCCCTGCTCAGAGCACCAAGGGATGGAAGATCTCATCTCTTTGTTGTTGTTGGTTTGGGGTTTTTTGTTTTTTCAAGACAGGGTTTCTCTGTGTAACAGCCCTAGCTGTCCTGGACTTGCTTTGTAGACCAAGCTGGCCTCGAACTCACAGTGCTCTGCCTGCCTCTGCCTCCTGAGTGCTGGGATTAAAGGCGTGCACCAACATGCTGGGCTCATCTCTAATCTAGATATCAGCATTGATACCCCAAGTGAACAAAGTAGCCCCAAGGTGAGCTGAATTTGTTTTACTCCAAACTCTCCCCTCAGCATCCAGCCTAAAGCTTGGTACAAGCTGAGCCAATATGTGATAAATGACAAAGTGAGTCGAGTCAGATCTGTGGCAGCTTTATTGGGAGGCAAACCCTTTTCATTGGCTAGCAAGAGTTGGGGATCGGGGAAGGAAAGAGGGGTAAAGCAAAGGGAGACGTAAGGAAATATACATCAGTGAGGAACTGCCAGTGTACGTTAGAGCCTAGCGTCATTGGGAGTAAGGTCAGCTGGCACTCAAAGCACAGAGGTTAGCACAGTGAGGTCAACCACAAGGGCTGGAGGGAAAGAATGCACCCCAGGCCATCTGCGGTAAGGCTACTGGGACGGTTTCTCGTGCTTCAGAGTCTCATATGTCTCTTGGGTCCGGGTGCTCAGGCCCTGCAGGGGAAGTCAAGCGACCATCAGGAGTTTGAGCTCATCCCAGGGCCCGCCTCTACCTCACAGACTCCATCCCAATCCAGGACTTTCTCAAGCCCAGCCTCTTCTCCGGATCCTGAAGGTAAGGAAAAAGAGGTCTACTCACCGTGTAGACAGCATCTGATTTCTGCAGACGGAAGGAGCAAGGCATTAGAGACCTCCACACCTTCTTCCTCCACTCCCTCATTTTCTCTCTCACCCAGGGAGTATAGTATGTGGGTCAAGGTCAACGTTAGCTGCCCTAGGCTGGGCACACTCACAGGATTGTTTATTCACCCACATGACTACAAACACACTTCAGTACAACCCCCAACCCTCTCATATATTAATTGTCACCGCTACTTGATTCTTTCATGTCTGCTCATGGTTTTTTGTTTTGTTTTGTTTTTTTTGCAGCTCAACTACATGTCGGGATGCTATCCATCCTGAGGTAAGGGGCAGGATGCAGATTAACTCCCAAGACACATAACCTCCCAGAGACCTCAGCCCTCAGGCTACTACCTCAAAAAGGTTGAGAGCCTGAAAAGAAATGTGGACAGGTAGGTGTGGGGGACTCCATACCTCATAGCTGGCTATAGCTGCCTTTCGGACCTGGATCTGGAGTAGGGGAAAGGCGATCAGTAAAGGAGAAGTTGGAGGCCCGCCTCCTCTCCCTCCGAACCATGGAGAGCCCCTTGGGTTCCCCTTCCTGCCAGCCTCCCACCCCACCCCATGCCGCCTTACCTTGAGTCGACAGTAGAGCAGCGTGAGAACAATGCCGTACAAAAACAAGATGGCGTCCAGGATGTAGCAGAGCTGGGGCTCTCCCAGGGCAGCTGAGGGGACACAGGGTGCCCATGGGACTCGGTATATGGGGAAGTCGGGAGCACTGATGCTCAGAGGAAGGGAAAGGGGGTTGGGGAGGTAGGCCAGGGCCTGCCTGGTGGGGGTCCTTCCAAGGGGAGAAACTCAGTGCCTCTCTAGGCTCTTGGCTCCCCTCTTACCCCCACAGAGCACGGTAGGGGGCGGACAGGAAGCAGAGGCGGTTCTGGAGTGCTAGGACTTGGGCTTACTAGGACTGCAGACTTCCTTCTCAGCCCCCATTCCACCCTTTTTCATATTGTGGTCCCTCAGGCATCACTGAGCACTTTGTCTATCTCAAGGAGCCGTCAGAGTTTACTGAGCTGTGATAAAACAACAACAAACAAAAACAAAAAACCCAAAAAACAAAAGAAAACCAAAAACCTCAGCCCAGAGGGGGAGGGGAGAAAGAAATAGTGGCAAATTTCAGCAAAGAAACCACAAGAGTATGTCTCTGCTAAGTCCTGTGACCTGTGGCTGAGGGCTGGACAGGAAGGATATGAGCTGGGGACGGGAGGGAAGGCAATTACTCTATTATTGGTCATCTTCCCAGCCTCGATGCTTTTTGTCTCACGGGGTATTTTAACCATACTCCCAAAATAAGCAAAGCCTGAAGTGACTGCTTTTTGAGGCTCTGTAAATGCTATGCACTCTGCACGTGAAGCTGGACAGTGACCACAGCTCAAAGGAAAGACATAAACCAAGTCTAAAACAGGGATCCTACGATGGCAACTCTGCCCTGTTACTCATGCTAGGCTTTTAAGAGGGGAAATTTGTGAGAGGAAAAAAAAAAAATCACACAGGAGCTAAAAGTGGTGGGTCATATAATCCCAGGACAGGGGAGGCCGAGGAAGGAGCACTGCCGTGTGTTTGAGGTCAGCCTGAACTAGGATATAGAGTGAGATCCTGCCCAAAAACAGAAGCACTGGGCAGCGGCGGCGGTGGCAGCAGCACGTGCCTTTAATCCCAGCACTTTTGAGCAGAGGCAGGTGGATCTCTGAGTTTGAGGCCAGCCTGGTCTACAGATGGAGTTCCAGGATACCCAGAGCTACACAGAGAAATCCTATGGGGGGGGGGGGGGACTAGGTAAGGGGACAACAGTGGGACATGAACACCAACAAACACCCAAGAAACCAAAAACCAAGAAACCAAACCCCAAAAAACAAAAGGCACAGGAACTGAAGGGACACAGAGGCCCCACACAATCTCACGAGACTGAGGCAGGAAGACTGTGAATGATGATGCTAGCCTGGGCTACAAATGAGATCCTGCCTCAAAGGACCGACCACACAGGGTCTGGGCTCTGGAGATCACCTCCACCTTGATCAGGAGCAACGGAGTGACGGAGTGAACGTTAGCCTGCTGCTGGGACCTGCACATCTTCGCCTTTCCCCGCTGATGCACTAATCTCTAGGACTGAGCACTTTATGCCGCCTCTCCTATCTGGTGACAAAAATGGCGTGGCCCTGCCCACTTCCACGCAAGACTGGTACTTTTTATTCTACAGAACTGACACGATGTTGCATAAATCTCAAAACTACCCTGTGAAGAAAACAGCAACATCACCATTTTATGGATGATGAAACTCAGACGCTCAGAAAAGCTAAGAAACATATGGGGCCCGAGTTAAGTAACATGATTGGAACTCAAATCCAGGTTTCCTCCTTCCAAAGCCTGTGCTATCCTCTGTGTCGTCCCCCCTTCCACCCCCACCCCATCCCCTCCAGTCATCCTGTGTCCCTGACTTTAACCACACCTCTGTAAAAGCCAGCTGTCAAGCAGTGCTCTTCAAAACCCCCAGCTCCTCGGCATGGTGGCACAGGCCTATAAACCCAACACTTGGGAGGTGGAGGCAGGAGGCTCAAAGTTAACCTTAGCTAAACAAGGAGTTTCCAGGCTAACGAGCTACATAATACCCTGTCCCCCACAAAACAAGACCAACATCCCGCACTGATATTCTCCCAGAATACAGACAGAGCACACAGTAAGCAAATGCTTTGGGGGGTTCTTAGGCAGACTCGAACCTCAGGGCTGCTGGATCTTGCTGCTCTTGCTTTTTATTTCTCAGCTGATGGTTGAGGCTACAGGACTTGGCACTCTGTTGCCTATTATCAGCTGACAGAATGGAGTGGCCCTGGCCATCCACAGACTTGGTATTTTATGTCTTCCTCCCAAGCTCACATGGCCCTGGCCTATCTAGAAGGTCTTATGTATAACTAGCTAGAGATCGGCTCCAGACAGAAACCAAGAGCATTGCTGATCAAGAGACAGAGCTTTCCTAAATCAGCCCTCCTATCTCTACAGTCCCTAGCCCTGACAAACTCACCCTTCGTACTGGTCCTGCAGTCAGTGTGGAAGGTAAGAAAGGGACAATGAAGATGGAAATGATGGTTAGTACCTAGGATGGGACCTGACTTCGGAATCTGCCTCGGCCCTGTGCCCACCCGCCCAGCACCAGCCTTCTTCCTTCCGTCCCCGATTCGGTCCCTAGACTCCCATTCAAGCCCAGCTAGCGGCCCTCACCGAGCCCGTTCACCTACCTGCTTGTTCGACCAAAAGGAGCAAGAGCAAGGCCACGGCTGGAATCATCTTGGGCGGGGGCCGCGGGGCTGGAAGCCTGGGGACCACACGCTCTGTCAGAACTGCGCAGTGCAGCTGTGGCCACGAACAGCTCCCTGACCACAGTCCCCCCCTTCCTGCCACGCCTTCCCCCACACTCTGGCCCCTTCCCCTTCCTGCACTACAGACCAGGCAGCTCCCGGAAGGGCCAACTAGGGGAGCTGGACGATCCGGCCTCCGCCGCAGCTCTTTAAGGGACCAACCTAACCTACGGGTGGGCAGACCTTCATGCTTGTGTGTCTCCGCCATGCTTAAGACCCCACTCCGCACCCGCCACTCAGACCTTCGTATGTACGTACGCAGCAACCTGCTCTGTGAGACTCCCTTAGTCCCCACCGCAGCCTTCACCTTCCTACCTGGAACTTTATATACGCAGCCTCCACTTGAGTTTACCAGTTTTATAGATACCAAGAGGGTCTGGGCAGGAGGAACTGAGGGGAAAGGGGAAACGGGGAATGGAGAAGTGGAAAGGGCGAGAGTCAGAGAGGGGGTGGAGATCAGCTGGGAAAACTGCTAAGGTCTAAGTCAGAGAAATACAAAGTGAAAGACAGTAAGACACCAAGAAAGACACAGTAGAAGCTTGAGTTGAGGGGCCAAAAGGCGGCTAATTTAATATAATTCCTCCTTTTCTGGTACATGCACACAAAGCCTGTACAACTAAGTCAATGTATACAAGTATGCTTGTTTATACACACGGAGACAAACAGCCTCATTTCCCACAAGGGACAGGCCTCAAAGAGGAAGCTGAGAGGCAAGGGAGCTCAAAGGCTGTGCCTCTCTCTGCTCATCGGTCTATTTCTCCAAACACAATATCCTGGGTACCTAAAAGGTTAGAGAACAAAGTGTTACCACCGGAAGCCCAGAGCACGCTACTATGCCCAAGACACTCAGGCCTAGAGACCGGGACACCATCTATACTGAACAGGGAGATTTTGGTGTTTGCTCCCAAACAGAATCCCACACTCCTGTCTTAGACACCTTACTGCATAATAAACAGGCCTCATACCTATGATGGCTACGACATCTGCCAACATGTGTCCCTTAGACATCTTGTCCAAGCCAGCCTGTGGGGATGGGGAGAGCAACAGTGTTAGCACAAGCCTGTAGAGAAGAGCTCTTAAAAATCCTACCCAAGGGCTGCAGAGATGGCTTAGTGGTCTCTTCCACAGGACCCAGGTTCAAATCCCAGCACCCACATGGCAGCTCACACCTGTGTGTAACTCTATGATCTGATATTCTTACACAGACACACACGAAGAATTCTAGGACAGCAGAGCTACACAGTGAAACCTTGCCTCAAAACCAAACCAAACCAAAACACCACAACAAAAACCCCAAACCAAAATCCTCAACCAAGCCAGGCACAGGAGCTCATGCCTGCAAATCTAGCAGTTGAGAGTCGAAGGCAGGAAGATGACTGTGAATCCAAGGATTAACCCTCATACATAGTGAGGGCCAGGCTAACTTGGGTTATGTAGCAAACCTTGGTCTTTTTTTTTTTTTTTTTTTTTTTTTGGTTTTTCGAGACAGGGTTTCTCTGTGTAGCCTTGGCTGTCCTGGACCGGCTTTGTAGACCAGGCTGGCCTCGAACTCACAGCGATCCACCTGCCTCTGCCTCCCGAGTGCTGGGATTATAGGCGTGCGCCACCACGCCCGGCGCAAACCTTGGTCTTAAACAAACAAACGAAACAGAACAAAATCCTACCCAAGAGTTAGCTGTGGGGTATAGACCTGAAATCCTCAGACTGAAGGCTCAGGCCGGAGATAAGAGTTTGAGCCCAGCCTAAGCTCCTTTGGGAGCTCTAGACAAGCGATGGCTGTACAGCAATGAGCAAGGTGCTGGGGAGACAGCGCAGCAGCTGAACCAGTGTGCTGCTCTTGCAGAGAGCCCGAGGTTGGCGCCCTGTACCAACCACAGACAGTTCACTACTGCCCGTAACTCCAACTCCAGGGGATCTGATGCCCTCATTTGGCCTCTGCAAGCTCCTGCACTCATGTGGCTCTCACACACACACACACACACACACACACACACACACACACAGAATGAAAAAAAATGTTTTAAAATAAAATAGCTTAAAATGGATGACAATGCTCAGGCAAGGCCCGTGCCTTTAGTGTGCTGGGGTGAAGAGTCACTAGGGTTGTCTTACCAGGTGGGCAAAGCCTGGAGCCTTGATCTTACAGCGATAAGGGCGGCTGCTGCCATCAGACACCAGGTAGACACCAAACTCTCCCTGCCAAGGAAGGAAGCCAGATGCCCTGTTTGTAGGGAAAGCGTTCTCCGCTACCAAAGCCTCTCTGCCTCACCTTACACCTTCTGCCACTAGTGAGGGAGAGCTTCGCTTACTGTCTACCTCAGCCACCCTCTCAACGGACTTCCCCATCAGCCACCCTCTCCATGGACTTCCCTCTCCCTCCCTCACCTTAGGAGCTTCAATGGCAGTGTAAGTGGCTCCTGGAGGAACTTGGTAGCCCTCAGTGTACAGCTTAAAGTGGTGAATTAGTGACTCCATGGAAGTCTGAGGGGAGGAAAAGGGAAAATCAAGAAACCAGATCCAAGCTGAGTTTGATGGCGCACGCCTGTAATCCCAGTACTCAGGAAGACAGAGGCAGATGGGTCTCTGTGAGTTTGAGGACAGCCAAGGTTACACAGAAAAACCCTGTCTCCAAACAGAAAGGAAGGAAGGAAAGAAGGAAGGAAGGAAAGAAACCAGATCCAGCCATGAGCTGGTGGCACACACCTTTAATCACAGCACTAGGGAGGCAGAGGCAGGCAGATCTCTGAATTCAAGGCCAGCCTGGTCTACAGAGAGAGTTCCAGACAGTCAGGGCTACACAGAGAAACCTTGTGTGGGGGTGGAAGTGGGGGGGGGGGGGGGGGGGTAGGGGAGTGGGGAGGACAGGAATCCAGATCCAAGCTCCCTTGGGCTTTCCCCCCAGGGATACACCTCTACCCTCAGGGAGCAGTGAAGACAGAGTACACGATGAAAGCTCTGAGAGGTTCAGAGTCTTAAAAGGTTAAACTGAACAGCAGGACTTAATCCAAGGGCACTTCTCCGTGGCCACTGGTCCCTTCCCAACACCCCGCCTTTTCTCCCTGTCCCCACAGCCAACCTTCATCTCTGCTCGTTTAGGTGGAGATACTTTGGCATCATCAACCTTGATCTCCCCCGGAGGCATCTTGTTCAGACACTGTTCGATGATTCGGAGGGACTGGCGCATCTCTTCCACACGACACAGGTACCTGAAATTGATGAAGAGAGACTCAGAACAAGAGAAAGCAGACAGAGGAGGAAGCAGGAAGCAGGATGGAAGCTGTTTGGGTGACCCCAGTGTTTTTCCTACAGTCTCTCTGCTTGGCTTGCATGCTCGTACAAACCCTACAGTACTGTGACTCTACGGTTGAGTCCTCCTCCAAATCTTCACATGGTTTAGAAGGCAGCCTGTGGTTTCCCTCCTTCCCCTCCTAAAACCCAGGTTGGACTGCAGAGTAAGGGAGTCAGTGGAAAGATAAACAAAGAGAGACCACAGCAGCAGCAAATCTCACTCCGGCTCAGTAAACAGTAAGAGCGCTGGCTCAGGAGCATTCCTAGCGGAATTCCTGACAGGCTAATCCCTAACTTATGCTTCAGCTTTCTCAGCTACAAATGCAGTCCAAACCAGCTCTGACACAGGGTGGTGGTAAACAGGTAAGAAACAGCGCTGCTATTTGGTACATGTGGTGGTGGGGAGAATGCTGGGTACCCTGACTGCTAAGCATACATTCTACCAAATTAACACATGACACAGGCTCCCACAGGTACTAGGAAATGGTGTGGGGGTGGGGGGTGGGGGGAAGAACCAGCAAAGAGAAGTTAAGCAAGAGCAAAGAACGGAGCAAGGATGTGGATCTTACCTATCATAGCAGTCCCCATGAGACCCGATAGGCACATCAAACTCGACCTGGTCATAAACATCGTAGGGCTGGGTCTTCCGCAAGTCCCACTGGATGCCTGAACCTCGCAGCATCACTCCACTGCCGGGTATAATGGACATGAGGCCCACCCTCCTCAAAACAAGAAGGCCCCCGCCCCCACACACCTCAGTTATGGAACACAAACTCAAGGTGTGGAGGAGAAGGAGTACCAAACATGCTTGAAACCATGACACTGGGCTGTAACTCCTATGGCCTCTCCTACCTCCGACGAAAGAAGTTGTACTCTCCTACCTGAAGCCATAGTTCAGTGCGTCTTCTGATGACACAACCCCAATGTCGACTGTCCTGCTTCGCCAGATCCTGTTGTTGGTCAGCATCTATGGGTGGAGAAGTCCAGGGTGCCAATACTCTCCGTGAGAGTCTCTGTACTTCCTTATCACTGGGTACTAAAACTCCAATAATGGGAAATAGAGGTATGCTTCCCCGTTGATTTCTATCTTACCTCCTCCACTTCATCAATCCGAAGAGAGAAGTTCTTGGAAAATTCATAAATGTCATCCATAAGCCCAAGAGGTAGGTCCTAGAAGTCAAGTGGTGACTCTTGTTACAGAACCGCTTCTCTCTTTTTTTTTAATTTCATTAATTTATTCTTGTTACATTTCAATGGTTATCCCATCCCTTGTATCCTCCTATTCTTCCCTCCCTCCCATTTTCCCCTTATTCCCCTCCCCTATGACTGTTCCAGAGAGGGATTACCTCCCCTGTATATGCTCATAGGGTATCAAGTCTCTTCTCGGTGACCTGCTGTCATTCCTCTGAGTGCCACCAGGTCTCCCTCTCCAGGGGACATGGTCAAATGTGAGGCACCAGAGTACGTGAGAAAGTCATATCCCACTCTCCACTCAAGTGTGGAGACTGTTCTGACCATTGGCTAGATCTGGGTAGGGGTTTAAAGTTTATCGTCTGTATTGTCCTTGGTGTTGCCTTAGTTTGAGCGGGACCCCCTGGCCCAAATCTGCCTATCATAATGTTCTACTTGTAGGTTTCTAGGACCCACTGGATCCTTCTACATTGCTATTCTCACATGGTTCTCTCATGGGAGCATTCCATCGGCCCACACTGCCCTCTAGTGGTCACAGAGCAAAGAGGCCTGCACAGGAAGTATGGACGCCAGAAAGCCACTCACCTGGTGCACTCCTCCTGGTCGGATATAAGCAGCATGCATTCGGGCTCCAGACACCCGCTCATAGAACTCAAACATCTAGATAGAACGCACAGGAAATCAGAAACAAAGCCCAGGGACCTCCAAGTCCGGCAACACTGCCTAACTTCTGACTTCTTGTGGCTAGCCAAACAGCTCATGACTCCTACAAATACAATGCAATGAAATACACTTCTCCTCCCTATAAATGTTTCCATCTGTCTCCTTCCGGCCCTCCCTCCTTCTTGTACATCCCGCCTATTCTTATCCACACTTCCCTCTATACCTTCTCTCTTTCTTCAAACATCCAGAAAAAAGGAGTCATGGCACCAATGTCCAGGGCATGCGTGGTCACAGCCATGATATGGTTCAGAATCCGTGTGATCTCTCCGAACAGCACTATGAGAGGTAAAAACAGGAAGTGATGGAAGGGGCCGCAAAGATGGCTCAGTGGATAAAGGTGCTTGCTAACAAGTCTGGAACCTGCTGCGCATGGTAGCGCATGTCTGTAATCCCAGCACTCCCAAGAGGCAGAGGCAGGGGGATCTCTGTGAGTTCAAGGCCACCCTGGTGTACAAAATGAGTCCAGAACAGCCAGGGCTACACAGGGAAACCTGGCTCAAAAAAACAAAACAAGTCCAGAACCCACATGGTAGGAGGGAACTGACTCCCCAAAAGTTGTCCTCTGACCTCACCACCCGTCTTGACACATGCTATTTCACATGCATGCACATACACTATAAATAAACAAAACAAATTCTATATATACACACATATATACACATATAGTGTGTGTGTGTGTGTGTGTGTGTGTGTGTGTGTGTGTGTGTGTGTGAAGAAAGAAGGATGTAGGAGCCAAGGACTCATCCCACCACTCAGTCTGGGTGGAATCTGGAATCTAAGTATCAAAGGTGAGCTCGATGCACTTAGATGCTGTGCCCACGGCAGGCGGCAGAGAGAAGGAGCAGGGCAGGACATACCTCGGATCCACTGTGCCCGGGGAGGCGGCTGGATGTTCAGCAGCTTCTCTACAGCTAGTGAGTAGGCCTGTTCGTTGCACATCATGGACACATAGTCTAACCGGTCAAAGTATGGAAGGGCCTGGGGAAAGTGAGGAACCGAGGTCACGTCTAGCAGACCCAGGAGGCCACTGTCTGCTGCTGGAAACCTTCCTCTTGTCAGGCACTGGAAGTCATACTTACCTTTGGAGTCTCAGAAGCCCGAGTGAAGCAAAATAAAAATCTCCCCAAAATCAGTAACAAGCTTATTTTGCTGAGGGGTCCACTTACATCCAACATAAATCAAACACCAGGTCAACGCAGATGACAAAAATTTATTGTAATCAAGCCAGTACTGATAGATCAGGGCCACAGAACAGACTCAGGGGCTGAACCACGAAGCTGAGGGGACACTGTACAGCATACTTCAAGGATAAAACCATAAAGCGAGGGGAGCAGGGTGGGCTGTAGCACTGTCCAATCATATTTTGACGTAAGGGGTTGAGCAAGGGAGGATGGAGTAGGTCCCTGGCCTGAGAACATGAACTTAGTTGACCCTGCCAAGAAGATGGAGTTGTCCCTGTGGTGTCTGGACTCAGACAACAGTTTCCTTACAACGAAGCTGTTCAGCTATTGGGAAGTCCCACCCTACCCTAGGGTCTGAGACCTTGAACTTAGTTTCTCTCTATGATTAAATGGAGTCTAAAAACAAAATGGTAGTACTTAGAGTAAATTTCTTTCGTTTGTTGCCAACAATTTAAATCAAATGTAAAATTTTAAAAACTGGCTCTCTAAAATGATGGGAGAGTTATCATTACTTTATTATGTTTTGTTTGACAATTTCCATGGTGAAACTATCATAGCCAATTTTAAGCTATCAATATGTAACTAAAAGCACCCTTGGAACTCACGGCACATTATACAGTATCTTCAAAATACAGGTCAAATATCTCTCTGAGTTTAAGGTCAGCCTGCTCTACATTGTGAGCTTCGGGACAGCCAGAGCTACGTAGTAAAACTGTCTCCAAAAAAATCAGAACAAAACAAAACCCCAAAACAACACACACACACACACACACACACACACACACACACACACACACACA
>OU015747.1:123829237-123899237 GCA_907169655.1 Acomys percivali
ACACACACACACACACACACACACACACACACACACACACACACACAAAGAAAAAAACTTGTATAATCTAATTTCTAATAATGACTTTAGCAACAAAATCATAAAATTTACTAAAAAGTTAATACTTGGGCTCTTGTAAGCCAGTGTAAGTTGACTTTAAGCACTGTAACTTTTCTCAAAGAGGGCCTCGTACTTCTAAGTCTTTTCCTTAGACCTTCAGAACTCAGATTTTGAAGGAGAGAAGTAACCAGTTTTACTGTAGCTTTCGCCCAGAAGGCCAAAAAAGCCAAGGCCCAGCTGCTAAGTCATTCCTGCTTCCAGGAAGAAGGCGGAGCTAAAACGCTTCTCACTGGGACAGCCTGTTCTGGTCCTGGTGTCATTTATGACGCAGGATGATGCTACAGGGGTTAACCCAGGGAAGCTGGGACCAGAAGCCATTGCTGCTTAGGCTCCCTGGAGGCAGCACATAATAGTCACAGGGCTGGGTCTAAGCCCTATTCCAGGGCCTTTCCTATAACAGTAAGAAGAAATGAAAAACAACCAAGTGAAAACCTTTGAAATCGTATTCCAGATGCAAGCCCTTCAAACCTGATCTTCAACTATTTAGGTCACAAAGTTCTCCTAAAGTCGGAAAACTGTCACAAAGCTCCCTGACCACTCTGACTCATTGAGTATTTTGAAAACAAGTTTCAGAGAGTGGGAAGACACAAGAATCAGCTGTTAATCCCAAAGAGCTGACGTCTCATTCCTCCTCCTCTGTCCTTTGGGACACTAACCTTGACGCACTCAAATAAGAGGAGGGAAGTTAAGGCACTCGAGTAATGATTTTTAAAAAAAAAAGGCCAGCCAAAAATCTGACAGAGGAAAGCTGGGGGTATGGCTCCAGCTGTAAGATGCTGAAGAACCCAAGTGACTCCTGCATCCTTAGCACCTTCTCCGTGCCTCACCACCCTCCTGTCCCGAAGCTTTGGGGCAGCAAAACTATCTGGTCTCAAGCTCCAGCTCAGAGCCATCAATAGGCCCCTGTTCACCTCCACACCTGCAGGTAGGTCTTGTACTCAATGAGCTTCTCAGTGCCGCGGTGCAGGAGGCCGATATGAGGGTCGCACTTGCGCACCATCTCGCCACTCAACTCCATCACCAGTCTCAGGACTCCGTGGGCTGCTGGGTGCTGAGGCCCAAAGTTCAGGGTCAGGTTGGTCACCACTTTTTCCTTCATAATGTCCACATCTGAGAAGTGGGAAATAGTTCAGAGCCAAATGGTAATTCCCTTGGGTATCCCCAAGAGCCAGCAAGGAATTAGCTCCCTACACGACTTCCGGCTTACCAGCCCTTATTTTATTAGCACTCTCATTCCAATACAACTAGGAAGATGGCCAACAAATGGAAAAAGGGGGAAGGAAGTTCTGACTTTTTCAAAAAGAGAATTCATGAAGTTCATTTTATAAACTCCAGAACAGTTCTCAACCTGTGGGTCGTGACCCCTTTGGGGGTTGAGTAACACTTTCACAGGAGTCACCTAAGACCATCAAAACCCAGATATTTACATTACAATTCATAAAAGTAGAAAAATTACAGTTATAAAGGAGTAATGAAAATAATTTTATGGTTGGGGTTTACCACACATGAGGAACTATATTAAGTAGTAGCACCGTTAGGAAGGCTGAGAACCACTGCCATAAAACATCTGTTATTTTGTTGCCATGCTGAGGTTAAAACTAGGGCACTCCTTTTCCTGGGCAAGTGCTCTATCCCACCTCCTTTTCACTTTCAGAAGGACTTCACTAGGCTCCCCAGGCTGGCCTTGAACTTGCTCTGTAGCCTAGACAAGCACTGAACTCTTGCTGATCCTCCTGCCTCAGCCTCCTGAAGAGCTGGGCTTACAGGCCTGTGTTACCAGGCTTGGCTACTATTCTTCTTCTTCCTTTGTTTGGAGACAGGGTTTCACCTCTGTATCCTCAACTGGCCTGGAACTCACTATGTAGACCCTAATGGCTATGAATTCAGACATCTGTCTGCCTTTGCCTCCTAAGCACTGGAATTAAAGAGACATGTGCTACCACAGCTGACAAATATTTATTATTTATTTTATTTATTATGGGTATGAGCATGCCTGAGTTTGTACATATGTGTACCACATGTGAGCAGGAGCCCACAGAGCCCAGAAGGCATCAGATCCCTAGAATTGGAGTTATAGCTGCTTGTGAGCTGTGTAGATGCTGGGAATTGAACCCAGGTCTTTTGCAAGAGCTCTTAACCCTTCGGCTTCTTATCTGCAACCACCACGGTAAAGCTAAATATATCTGATAAACGGACAACCAGTGAGAGATACATCTTTAAGCTCAACATGACGGTGCATGCCTTTAATGTCAGTACAAAGAAGGCAGAGGCTGGCAGATCTGTGAGTTCACGACAGCCAGGACTACATTTTCCTCGAGGCTGGAAAAAAGAAAGAGAAATATTACTACTAACTGGGAGGACTGTTCGTTGGTTTTGAGACTGGCTCTCAGGTAGCTCAGGCCAGCCACACACTCACTACCACTATGTATTCGGAGGTGGTAACCTTGAAATTCTATAGCTCTTGACTCTGCTTCCTAAGTCTGTCACTTTTAATTGAGGCCATGCTGAGTATTGAACTCAGTCAGGACCTTGTGATTTTAAATAGGCATTCTACCAACTATACTATATTCCCAGCCCAAATGGCAGGGTTGCTTTTGTTTGTTTCATTTTTGGAGACAGGGACTCTCTACAGAGTCCTGGCTGCCCTCTAACTCACTATGTAGACCAGGCTGGCTCAATCTCACTGAAATCCACCTGCCTCTGCCTCCCAGGTGTGGGGATTACAGGCACATGAGACCATGCCTGGCCTCCAAATGGCAGTTTTATCCTCAAGAAACTTACACTTTTGAGCCAGGCTTGTCTAGTATAATCTTAGTGTTCAGGAGGTGGAGGCAAGCAGATATGTGGCCTACATGGTGAGCTCCAGACCAGCCAAGATTACATGGTGAGAGCTTATCTAAAAAAAAAAAAAGAAAGAAAAGAAAAAGAAAGAAAGAAAAAGAAAAAGGAAACTTCTATTTTATCTTGGGAAACAATTACATGAGAAAACTAGAAACAGAAATCAAATTTATAAGTTACTATTTAAAGATCACCATGAAAACCTAAAAACATAAGAAGTGGTCCAGATAATCCCAGGCAGAGACAGATGGATCTCTTGTGAGATTGAGGCCAGCCTGGTCTACAAAGACAGTTCCAGGACAGCCAGGGCGATTACACAGAGAAACCCTGTCGAGAAAAACCAAAACAAACAAAAAAAAACCCAAAAAACAAAAAACTAGGTGTGGTGGTGCATGCCTTTAGTCCCAGCACTTGGGAGGCAGAGGCAGGCGGATCACTGTGAGTTCAAGGCCAGCCTACAAGTGAGTCTAGGAGAGCTAAGGCTACACAGGGAAACCCTGTCTCAATAAACAAAAAAACAAGTGCCCCAGACGGACAAAGGAAGAAGCACCCGAGGCTATGGCATCATCAGGACTTGCTAAGTAACAGAAAAGTAGTGTCTGGGAGGCAGTAAAGGTTAGTGGACCAATTATTAGTAATGCTAATAATAATATCTGAAAGGATTTACATACTCAAGGCCCCTACAAGTGGCAGAATTTAGATATGCCAGGCTTTTTAATCCTTACAGTAGTGGCTCCCAGTGGCTCATGACCCCTTTTGGGGTCAAACAGCCATTTCACAGGGATCGGCCAATTTCATCAGAAAACAGAGATATTTACATTACAATTCAGAAAAATAGCAAAGTTTCAGTTATGAAGTAGCAATAAAAAGAATTGCAAGCAGGGCGTGGTGGCGCACGCCTTTAATCCCAGCACTCGGGAGGCAGAGGCAGGTGGATCAATGTGAGTTCGAGGCCAGCCTGGTCTACAAAGCGAGTCCAGGACAGCCAAGGCTACACAGAGAAACCCTGTCTCGAAAAACAAAAAACAAACAAACAAAAAAAATAATTGTATGATTGAGGGTCATATAACATGAGAAACTGTATTTTGGGTCACAGCATTAGGATGATTAAGAACAACTGCCCTAGCCAGGTGTGGTGGCGCACGCTTTTAATCTCAGCAGTTGGGAGGCAGAGGCAGGTGGATTGCTGTGAGTTCAAGGCCAGCCTTGTGTACAAAGCAAATCCAGGACAGCTAAGGCTACACAGGGAGACCTTGTCTTGAAAAACCAAAAAAATAAAATAAAATAAATAAATAAATAAAACAAATAAAATAAAAAGAACAACTGCCCACAACACCACCATGGAATGCAGTAGGTACTCCATCCACTGGTGTACGCATAGTTAAGACTTGAACCCAAAGTCCACCTTTCAACCAAAATTCTTCAGTGTGGGTTTTATGATCCAACAACTGAGTACAAATCTGGCTTTATGCCCTGGATCAGGTTTTAATCAAATACCATCATTTCTTCACACCTGGGATAGTAACGTATAAGGCTCATGTGATGACTATGTAAGGTAACGCACACAGACTACTTTGGCACACGACAAACAGCTATCATTTCTAAATTTTTTGAGAAGGTAACAACATACTGAAAGTATCTTAGTTTTTAAACAAACTAATAAAGTGTAAAATGATGCTCCGGGAAGATGAAGGGGGTGACACTATATGAGATTCCAGGAGAAGGGACACAAATCAGTGACAAAAACATAGTAAACCTTTTTTGTTTGTTTGTTTGTGTTTTTGTAGACATGGTTTCTCTGTGTAACCCTGGCTGTCCTGGACTTGGTTTGTAGACCAGGGTAGCCGCAAACTCAGAGATCCGCCTGCCTCTGCCTCCTGAAGTGACGGGGTTAAAGGTGTGTGCGTTCTTGTTTTTTCTTTGTGCTCCATTACTTAACAAACCGGTACCAATACTGAACAACCCCCAACCTCAGGGCCCTAATATTTATATACTCTCTGAAAAGTCCCCAGAATTCCAAATATCACACAATCGCACAAACTGTCTAAAATCAGCCTTTGCTGGAGCAGGAGGCAAATCCTAGGCAGCTGCTGTGAAGCAGACCCATACGCCCACACCTGGGGTTACAACGAAAACATATTCTTATATTTCTGTCTTTCTTTTTCTTTCTTTCTTTTTTTTTTTTTTAAGATTCATTTACTATATATAGTGTTCTGCCTGCATGTACACCTGCAGGCTAGAAGAGGGCACTAGATTGCATTATAGATGATTATGAGCCACCATGTGGTTGCTGAGAATTGAACTCAGAACCTGTGGAAGAGCAGTCAGTGGCTCTTAACCACTGGGCCATCTCTCTAGGCCGCCCCTCAGCCCTTCCACCTCTTATTCCCTTTGAGACAGAGTTTCTCTGTGTAGCCTTGGCTGCCCTGTTACTTTGTAGACCAGGCTAGCCTTGAACTCTCAGAGATCCATCTGCCTCTGCCTCCCTGGGTGCTGGGATTACAGGCGTGTGCCGCTGTCTCAGCTTCTGTGTTTTTTTTTTAAGAAACCAAAATTCCAGAATTCTCACTACAATGAAAGGGGCTGAAGAATTGGCTCAACCGTTTTGAGTACCTGCTGTTCTTGCATGGGAGGCAGGTTTGGCTCCCAGCACTCCTACAGGAGTGGTTCACAACCACCTATGTAACTCCAGTGCTTGAGGATGTGATGCCCTCTTCTGACCTCTGCAGGCAAGTGTATACACAGAACTGTCATTATAAAGACTGCCTGGTTTGGGCTGGAGAGATGGTTCAGTGGGTGAGAGCACTGATTGTTCTTCAGAGGTCCTGAGTTCAATTCCCAGCAACTCATAATCATCTATAATTGGATCAAATGTCCTCTTCCGGTGTGCAGATGTACACAAAGACAGAGCACTCACATACATAAACAACGAAATCTTTTTTAAAATTGCCTGGTACAGGCTGGAGAGATGGTTCCGTGGTTAAGAGCGCCACCTGCTCTCCCAAATGTCCACAGTTCAAATCCCAGCAACCACACGGTGGTTCACAACCATCTATAATGTGATGTGATACCCTCTTCTGGCCTGTGGGTGTGCATGCAGGCAGAACACTATATAAATAATAAGTAATAAATAAATCTTAAAAAGAAATTGCTGGTACATACATGGATAAGCAAGGTCTCACAAAAAAAAAAAAAAAAAAAAAAAAAAAAAAGTAACCTAAAAAATTTAAAGGGAGGGCTGGAAAGACACCCCAGTTATTAGGAGCACTTTTGCTCTTGCAAAAGATCCAAGCTCAGTTTCAGCACCTACGTGATGGCTCATAACCATCCATTACTCCAGTCACAGAGGACAGATGCCCACTTCTGAGCCCCAAGGGCACCAGGCACACATGTGGTGCATGTACACACATGCAGGCAAACCCCTCAGACACATAGCATACATCTAAAAGGAACTGTTTTTAGTTAAAAGAGAGAGATTGAAAAAAAAAAAAAAAAAAACCTACATGGTTTGGTGACTTCTTGAACAAAGATATGAAGGACAAGTGAGAGACAAAAGCCAAGATGACTAAAAAGTTTCCAGACTGAATGACAACCCGGAGGAAGGGTAACTAACTGCAGCACCCGGAGACGCGGGAGGCGGGCCCTGATTCTGAGGCCACCCTAGACAGCACAGCAAAACCCTGTTCCTTCTTTCTTCTTTCTTTCCTTTTAAAGATTTATTTATGTGTATGAGTGTGGGGGGGGGGCATGCCTGGTGCCCTTGGAGAGCAGAAGGCATCAGATTCCCCGGGAACTGGAGTTACAGTCAGTTGTGAGCTTCCATGGGAGTGCTGGGAACTGAAATCAGGTCCTCTCAAGGACCAAGGAATGCCCTTAGCCACTGAGATGTACCACCCGCACAAGACCCTGCTTCAAAATATGAAAAAACAAACAGGCTAATTTGTAGTGACAATTTCAGGATTTTGGTTTTTTTTGTTTTTTTGGTTTTGGTTTGTTGTTGTTGTTGTTTTTGGCTGCCCTGGAATTCGCTCTGTAGACCAGGCTAGCCTCAAACTCATGAGATCCACCTGCCTCTGCCTCCCAAGTGCTGGGATTAAAGGCGTGTGCCACCAAGCCCGGCCAAATTTCGGTTTCTTAAAACAACAACAACAACAACACAGAAATATTACAAGAATGTGCTTTCGTTTTAATCCATGGTGTTGGGATGTGGGGTTGCTTTGGATGGTCCGGAGCAACCAACTATGATTTGTCTTTAGCAGAGGCCTGGTTTTACCAGCTGCAGATAGTTTCTGTGATTGTATGCCATTTGGAATTCTGGGAACTTTTCGGAGGGTATATAAATGCTAGGGCCCCAAGAGACAGAGTGGGTGGTTTGTTGGTCGCTCAGGGGCGTAGGTTTCGGTTGGTTGGTAATTGTGCTCAACGAAGAAACAAAAGGAAAGAAATTAGATTTAGAGATCTCTCTCCCCGCCTCTATCCTCCTTTCTCTCCTATCTAGTGACTGGGTGAAACGGGGAATCAGAAGATAAAAGGTGGGAAAAAGAACCTATAAAGCAGCAAAGACCTGCCACATTAATTGGGTAGGTTTTGTTTCATTATTGTTTTGTTTTAAAGACAAGGCAGCTCTCTGAGTTTTTCTTCTATTTTAAAGACGTACTTATTTGTTTTATGTATATGAGTGCTTTGCCTGTAACGTATGAATGTTTACCACCTATATGCAGCTGCCTGGAGAGGCCAGAACAGGGCAGTGGATCCCCTGGAACTGGAGTTAGAGGTGGTTGTAAGCCACCTGATATGGATGCTGGGAATTGAACCTGGGTCCTCTGCATCAGCAAGAAGTGCTCCGGCCCCTAAACACCTCGCTTTGGTGGGAGAGAGATGCTTGTACGTATGTAGGCTTCATTTTTTGGGAAGACCACCTTGTCCACAGACAGACGGAAGTGTCCTGAATCTGGAAACAGCTGACAGTGATGAAATGACGGTGAGGGCCTTGCAGTGTTGAGGAAGCCACCCCTCCTTTCCCTCTCTAACTAATACATCCTCGCTATTATCACGTTTTGTGTGAGACAGAGAGAGCGCAACAGCACTGAAAAATCACCACAGATTTAGGTGATGGTGGCAGCGGCGCACGGCTTTAATCCCAGCACTCAGGGAGGCAGAGACCAGCAGATCTCTAAGTTCAAGGCCAGCCTGGTCTACAAAGTGAGTTCCAGGACTGCCAGGGCTACACAGAGAAACCCCATATTGAAAAACAACCAACCAAAAGAGCAAAGGTTTTTTGACAATTTGAGACGGCAGCTCTGAGCACTCACCATTCCAAGGAGGGGGCTTCCAGTGGGCTGTCTCCTTGGAGGGGTACATGACAGGTCCTGCAAACTGCTCTGCCCATTCCACGTCCGGCTGCCATTGCCGAGCACCTCTGAGGAATTAAAGATAGCTCCTATACACACAGCACCAACCGTGCGCGTGTGCGGTTCCTCTGTTCCCATTCACTTTTCCTCAAAATAGGTTTTAAGGTTGTCATTTCATTACCACACTTCTCCCTTCAAAGCCTTTCATATGCTCCACCCTACTCTCCTTCAAATACATGGTCTTTTTCTCACTAACTATTACTGCACGTGTGTATGGATGGATGGATGGATTCCTAAATATCCTAGTCACTCTTATGTGGGCCCAAGGAAGGATGATGGGTCTGTTGCAGAGCCGTATTCTTGAATGCCAAGTCACTGATACATAAGCGCAGCTTTGGATCTAGAAAGCTGGGGTCCAAGCCCCTTCACAAATATGAATGTCATGAACCTCATTTCTTCTCGGTAAACCTAAGATTACTAAGAGAGAGAAGGAAGAAGGGAGGAGAGAGGGAAAAACGCAGGCACGCCTATGTGAGCAAAAGTAGAGAGGAACTGGGGAGAGGGGGGCTCAGAGAAAAGGGGGGTCTCTTCAGACAGGGGTGGTAGACGCTAATAATTCATTTGAAGGGAAGGCTCTCCCTCCCGCCCCGCCCCCGTGCTCCGCTACAGGAGGCCGACTGCGTCCGGGAGCCTGAGAAATCTGGTCTGCACCAGCAGGGTCACGGGCCTGGGTCATTCTCTTATCCTAAGGGGTCACAGAGTCCTTGAAAGGTCCTCGGTCTCGACAAGCCCTAGTTTTGGGGAGGACGCATGGAGGAACGGCCTCCTCCTCACCTGCTGGGCTGATTCGGCAGGCGGATCCCAGCCCCCGGCCGCAGCACCTGGGCCCCGACGCCGCGGAGGCAGCACAGAGCCCTCAGGGCCGCCATCTTCCCCGAGCTGCAGACCGTAGGAAGGAGAAGCGAGCGGAAGTGGATCCCGCGCGCCTCCTTGTGGGCTTCCCTTCCATTGGCACAACCCGGTCACCATCTTGGAAGCTGGCGGGGCGGTGAATTGCGAACAGAACAACATCCGGATTCCGCCTCCCAGCTTCATTTGCGCTTAAATAACAGTGACAGCTGTCATCTTTAGTAAGGGCGTCCCTCCCTCCGGCGTCCCTCCCTCCCACGGCTTTTGTAGGCGTGAGAGAAATTAACTGCTCTCTCCTCAAGCAACTTCGCGCTGAATCCACTCACTGCATTCGAGCTCACTTTAGAAACTACCCTCCCAGCCGGGCATGGTGGCGCATGCCTTTAATCCCAGCACTCAGTAGGCAGAGGCAGAGGCAGGCTGGTCTACAAAGTGAGTTTAGGATAGTCAAGGCTACACAGAGAAACCCTGTCTCGAAAAACCAAAAGGAAAAAAAAAGAAAGAAAGAAAAAACAAAAAGAAACTACCCTCCCACTAGATCCCTGTCACACACTATGTATGGGCAGTACGTCACTATACCTTTCCATCTTGGTCATTCTCCTGTGGTAGTCCGGCTTTCCAGTTGAAGGCCTAGGTTTCCTAGGTTTTGATAACCTATCTCCTTATGGGATGGAGAGATAGCTCAGTGGGTAAGAGCACCACCTGCTCTTCCAAAGGTCCTGAGTTCAATCCCCAGCAACCATATGGGGGCTCACAGCCATCTATAATGTAGTGTGATGTGATGCCCTCTTCTGGCCTGAAGGTGTACATGCAGGCAGAACACTATACATAATAAATAAATAAATCTTAAAAACAAAAAACCACCTATCTCTTTATTACGGAGATTTCCAGATGTCCAGAACAGGGATTGTGGAAAAGGACTCAAGTGCAGTTGGGGGAGTCTGAGATCTCACCACAACTAAAAAAGGCTGAGGCTACAAGCGTTGGTGGAGCGGGTGCAAGGGCGTGGAGCCACCATTTTTACAAATGGGAGGGAAAGATCCTCTGTCCGTGATATTTATATCTCTATAATTCCTAAACCTACAGAATCACAGACTCAGGAAGCACCCTTATCCACACCTGGTGCCCCACCTCCATTCAGGACAGGCTTACCCTGCCACAGTCCTCCTCACAAGTATATAACAACATAGAAATGTAATAACACCAGGACTCTGAACCTAATTTTGTATGGACAAAGAGTTTTCCTGCCCTGGAGGCTGATTTTCTTTCTCTCTTTTTGTCTCCAAACTCAGCTCCAGCTGGGCCACCCACTCTTTGAGGTTCCTCAATTTTCTCATTGGAACGAAGCCTCCCCCCACATCTCCCCCAGACAGGGTCCCTGGGACAGAGCCCACCAGCAGTGCAGCTGGGTGGAGCAGACCTGGGGAGTGGCGCTGGGAATTCTTAGCTGCAGAGCAGGAGCAGAAAGCCAGATTTCTAGGCTGAAAACTGACCTAATGGGAACCATACCAAAGGGTGGAGCCAGAGATCCCTCCTGGGCTGTGGGAACAAGGCCTGGTGGAGACAAGGTAACCCCAGAAAGGCAGGGCAGGGGGTTGGTCGTCGCTTTACCCTCTGCATCCCACTCCCTTTTCCCAGGCCTTCCCCCTTGCTATACAGTTTAAACACTAAATGTGATAGAATGGGAGGAGGGGGAATTACTCATTTCTGTGTTAACACATCCTATGAAAAGTCAAGATAGGCTCTAACTTGCTTAGCCCTGGGGGGTAGTTTGAGCTGAAACTGGGAGGAGGGCTCTTGAGGGGCTGCCTGGGACAGTGCATCTTTTGTACGTTCTCCCTTCTGCCAACACCCCCCCACACGCTGTTGCTGCCGGTCTGTGGTCCTTTGTCTTTCACTCCTTAGTCACCCTCTTTGTTCTCCTCTGGGGGGGGGGGATGGAAAGGGGCAATGAGAGTGCCCTGGTGACAGCTCCTCCTGCCCCTGTCCCTTCTGGTCCCTCATCCCTTGTATGACTGACTCTTCCAGCCTCAGTCCCTCTACTCAGGACCAGGGAGGGTCAGGGCATGTGATGGGTCAAGAGGTGAGACTGGAAGTGACAACAGGGTGGGTAATTGAGGAAGTGATAGGTCCCAGGGTAGGTATTAGTGACTGGAGCAGGAAGGGGGGGGGCAGGAAGCATTCTGATGAATATGATGGATTGGGGCGGGGGGGGGGGGGTGTGCACAGGAGGTGACAAGGCAGAGAATGAATAAGGGGATGGGGCACAGAGGTGGTACACTGCTGGGTGTATTCCCCTTCCTGGGGATTTCCTGGGGAAACAAGTGGTCCCAGGGTGGAGTGAAAAGAAACTGTCTCACTTGTGAACTCTTCTCTTCCTTGCCTTTAGAGCTTGCCCTTTATTTTCTTAGTCCCCGCCAATTCTGAATCAGAGATGTCACTAGCTCTTTTCTCTAACACCCACACACCAGTCACTATCCCCATCCCAGGTTCTGGGCTCCTGGTTCTCTTAGTAACCCTCAAAACCTCCCTCCTTCCCCCCCCTCCTCCACAGGGAATGAGGAGTCAAAGATAACTAGATATTCCAGGAACTATTGGATTGGAAAGGTGGGGGGGGGGATGGGTAATTCTGTGTTTCTGAGAGAGAGCAGATCTTGTCTAGGTGACATGAGGAAGGCGGAGGCGGAGGGTTTAGGTAGCTGGGAGTGGGCAGGAACGGGGCCAAGGGCCTGAGGGAATCCCCTGGGAGCTGAGCCAGGGGAATGGGCCGTCCAAAGTTGGGAGGAGGAGGAGGAGGAGGAGGAGGAGGAGGAGGTCTAGGGTGAAATGGCTGTTCCATGCTTTGGGTAGGGTAGGGGTAACTCAGGAGAGAGGACGGGGGAGGGAGAATGAGTGAGAGCAGAGGAGATCGACTCTGAATCCTCCTCCCATAAGAAGAGAAGTAGTTAACTCCTCCTTTGTCATCTGTTTCTTTCTTATTCCCATTTTAACAGAAAATTCCTGACTGCTGTGTCTCCTTGCCTTTCAGTCTCTGGTCTCTAGCGCCTCTTCCTCCCAGCTGCTTGGTCCTATCTTTTCTTCTCTCTTAATGCTTTCTTACCTGTGTGTCCGTCCCCCCCCCCCCCCCCCATCTCCCTTTAAACCCAGTCTGCTTGGGCCCTAGAAATCAGCCTCCGGGGCAGAGGGCAATATAAATGACACCTCAGGAAGTGTAGGCTATTCCAGGCAGGACAGTAGGGGCATGAATTCTCCCAGGACAGAATCTTGTCGTTTGTGTGTGTTGTCCAAGCCCTTTGCCCGAGTCCCTACCTCCCTTGGGTCTCTGTCCCACCAAAAAGGGAAGGAGACAGCTGAGGGCTGCTGGTGGGATTTGGGAAAGGATGTGTCATTAACTGGCTCAGAGCCTATAATGCAACTGGTTGCTAGAGATTCCCTCAGGCAAGTCCCTCCCCCCCCCCCCCCCCCCGGCCCCCTTCCCCTTTTAAAAAAAAAAAAAAAAAAAAAACCCACACACACACTAAGGTCGTTGGGAAGCAATGATACATCCATCCATCTGAGTCCCACTGACCGAGCTTCTGGCTGAGTGGCTTACAGATCAGCCAATCACATACAGAGGGAGGCTCTGGGTGCTTAAAAGAGCTGGAAGGGAGAGAGGCTGGGGAGAACCCGGGGGGAGACCCACAGATACACAGAAACAGAAGAGGAGAGAGACAGAGACAAAGAGACGGCAGGAGGAGGAAGAGACAGGGCAGGCACTGAGGCAAAGCTAGACAGCTGTGCAGAGGGAGAAGCCAGAGAAGGAGACACAGACAGGGAGAGACAAAGACCCAGGAGAGAACGCACAGGAGGGTTTTGGAGAAGAGAGACCAAGCCCCCCTCCCAACCCCGGGCATTTTTTCCTAAGCCCCAGGGGCTGTTTTTCTCCCCCTATCTTCTCTGACCCTCTAAAAACTTCGCCTCCAATTCTGGCACAAGTCGGAGCCCCTCTGGCTTTAACGAGGAGCCTTCCACAGTTAGGGTGTGGAGGATTTGGTGTCTCAGATGGCCTCAATCCATTCCAGCTGCAGCAGCACCGGTACCATGTCTCAATTGGCCTTGCATCCCAGGAGGGGCTTGACTGGGCACTGGCTGCGAAGAGTCCAAACCTGCATGCTGCTTCATACTGCGCCTTTCTCCGGTCTGGAGAGGTGGCTGCTGCTGGCCTCCCTCCTGCCCTTAGCCTGGTCAGCCAGCCCCCTCCCCCGGGAGGAGGAGATCGTGGTCCCAGAGAGGCTGAATGGCAGCATACTTCCTGGCTCAGGCGTCCCTGCCAGGTTGTTGTACCGCTTGCCAGCCTTTGGGGAAACGCTGCTACTGGAACTAGAGCAGGATCCTGGGGTGCAGGTAGAGGGGCTGACAGTGCAGTACCTGGGCCAGGCACCTGAGATGCTGGGGGGCGCAGAGCCAGGTACCTACCTGACTGGCACCATCAATGGAGATCCGGAGTCAGTGGCATCTCTGCACTGGGATGGGGGAGCCCTACTAGGAGTGTTGCAGTACCGGGGGGGCTGAACTCCACCTCCAGCCTCTGGAGGGAGGCACCCTTAACTCTGCTGGGGGACCAGGGGCTCACATCCTACGCCGGAAGAGTCCTGCCAGCAGCCAAGGTCCCATGTGCAACGTCAAGGCTCCTTCTGGGAGCCTCAATCCCATTCCCCGCAGAACCAAGGTAGGCAGCCCTGGAGACTGTGTCCTGTCCCATCCTTCTTGCCACGTCTGTCCTACTGACCCCCTATTCACCCTCTCTCCTCCCGCCTCCCCTTCTAGCCTTTCAGTTTTCCTCCCTTTCCCTGCCTTTCCTATCTCCACTACCTTTACTTTGTAAAGCGCTGGCTTCTTCCTGCCTCAGCCCCTTTGCTTTGCTCTGAGAATTCCCTGAGGTAGATCAGATTCTCTGGGCCGGAATGACCTCTCCCCCCACCCCCACCCCGCCCCTTCCTGGCCATAGAGTCTCCTGCTGACACAGTTCCCAGCAGTAAAGCTCTCTCCTAACGGCCTGTTGGCCTAGGCGATTTTCTCTGCCCCAGTGATTTTTTACCCCCACTCCCCCACCCCCGGCTAGAGGAGTAAAGTTTGAGGCCTGAGGGATTGGGGTTTTGGCTTCCGATGTTCCTTTTAAAACTGTTCTGGCAAACTGCAAACTAGGACAGGAGTAGGCAGGGAAAGAGAGGCATCCAGTACCTCTGGGTCAATCCTCTTCCCACACTGCGGGCTGACTGCAAAGGCTGCCTGAGGCGCCATCCTTTCCTCCCTCCCACTCACGGGTCCCCCCCCCCCCTTTTCCTCCCCCACCCCTTCTCTAGCTTTAATCCAGACCAGACGCTCCTTCCACACCCGCCACGCTGAGAGCTGGCTGTGGCCCTAGCTGCTGACTGAATTGTTCCTCCAACCACACAGGGCAGACACGTCGCAGCCTAGTTCTCTAGCTCTATTCCCACAACCCCCACCACACTTGGGAACCCCAGTGCCGCCCCCCCCCCCCCGCCCTGAGACAGTCCCAGCTGCTTTTCACCTCTGGGGCCCACTCAGCCCTGAAACGTGGGGAGCCTTCTCCTCTTTCAGAACAACAGCTGATTCTTCAACATTACCACAAAAGCCCTGGGATTTGGGGGGAGGGGGGAAGGGCCCAAACCAGTCACTTCAGGAATTGTGTATAGCATATGTGAGGGCCAGCTGATTCTGCTGAGTTCTAGACCTGGGAAGGGGAAAAGAGAATCCATGGATCTGGGACGATTACTTCAGGATCTCCCTCTCTCTTTCTCTCTCTCTCTTTTTTTTTCCTCTTCAGCGCTTTGCTTCTCTGAGTAGATTCGTGGAGACACTGGTGGTGGCAGATGACAAGATGGCAGCATTTCATGGTACAGGGTTAAAGCGCTACCTGCTGACAGTTATGGCGGCGGCAGCCAAGGCCTTTAAGCACCCAAGCATCCGAAACCCTGTCAGCTTGGTGGTGACTCGACTAGTGATCCTGGGATCAGACCAGGAAGGACCCCAAGTGGGACCAAGTGCCGCCCAGACCCTACGCAGCTTCTGCACCTGGCAGCGGGGCCTCAACACCCCTGAGGACTCAGATCCTGACCACTTTGACACAGCCGTTCTGTTCACCCGTCAGGTAAGGCCTCGGTCAGCACCGCAGGCAAGGGACCACAAAACAGAGAGAGGCACAGCCAACTACCCAGACCATGATGAAAGGATGTCCTGGAGTTGCACGTGAGCCTGATGCCAGCCACACAGCCGCGGGGTGGCTATCTGGGCCCTGACCATGCTGGGCACTCAGTATCTAGGGCCCTCACTCATCTGGATATCAGCCCCAAGCATCGTCTGTGCTCCTTCTCCACAGGACCTATGTGGGGTCTCCACTTGTGACACCCTGGGCATGGCTGATGTGGGCACAGTGTGTGATCCAGCCCGAAGCTGTGCTGTAGTGGAGGATGACGGACTCCAGTCAGCCTTCACTGCTGCTCATGAACTGGGTACGGTAGCGCTGGGGCAGTGTGGCGCCTGCAGTGCAAGTGAGGGATACTGAGGGTGCTATAAGGGAGTAAGGTGCTCCCTAGAGTGTAGATGGGGGTACCAAGGTATCCTCCTCCCCAGACCTGGGTCCAAGGTCAGAACTCTTCTGTGTTCTGAGCACAGATAAGCATAGTTAAGGTTTGTTTGTTTGTTTGTTTGTTTGTTTTCTATTAAATAAAATAGGGGGAGCCAGGCCTGGTGGCACATGCCTTTAATCCCAACACTTGGGAGGCAGAGGCAGACGGATTGCTGTGAGTTGGAGGCCAGCCTGGTCTACAAAGCGAGTCCAGGACAGCCAAGGCTGCACAGAGAGACCTGTCTTGAAAAACAAAACAAAAAAACAAACAAACAAAATAGAGGGAAGCTTGCTTTGAACTGTATGTATGTGCATGCGCACATGTGTTTAAAAGGGGAGAGAGTAAAGAATTGGGAGTTGAAGACTGGGAATGTTAGCTACAGTGGGAAGCAGGCAGAGAGGGGCCTTTCCTTAGGGCAAAGAAGACAGAGCAGTAGGGGCTACATACACATTGTACCTTCATAGTTATAAGGGCATTTGAGATGGGGCGGGAAGGTGGTTCTGATCATGAACAGCCGCAACCAAATTTGTGATGAACCCCCCCCCCACACACACACACCCCAGCAGTACCTCTTCTCTTACAGGCCACGTCTTCAACATGCTCCATGACAACTCTAAGCCATGTGCTGATTTGAATGGGCACGGGGGCTCCTCTCGCCATGTCATGGCTCCTGTCATGGCCCACGTGGATCCTGAAGAGCCCTGGTCCCCCTGCAGTGCCCGCTTCATCACTGACTTCCTGGACAATGGCTATGGTAAACAGGCGACACCCACCTTTCTCCAAAGTAGACCTCCATTCCTGCTGTCTCCCACTGTCCTCTCATTTCTGGGACATTATCTATGGGCCACACTGACTCCTCCGTGAGTGTTTGCTTTGCTGTATGTGAGGCGGTGAGAAATGATGCTGTCTCGGTGTGGTCCCTGCTTTCTATGATGACAAATAGAACAGGCAAGGGAGGCAAATGTTAGCTCCATACAATTAGAATAGACCTCTTAAGGGCCAGACCTGTCTGAGACTAAAATGGACTGGCTATCAATCAGTGATTACCTTGTCATTCAATAGAGTGTGCAAGATAGCAGAATGACAATCTCCAGACAAAGTTAGTGTATTTTATTTTATTTTATTTTATTTTATTTTATTTTATTTCTCTCTCTCTTTCTCAGAATGTGTGTGTGTGTGTGTGTGTGTGTGTGTGTGTGTGTGTGTGTGTGTGTGTGCGCGCGCGCGCCCATGGAGGCCAGGAAAAGGGTGCTGGAGCCCCCAAAGCTGGAGGCATTTGTGAGTCAATTGATGTAGATTCTGGGAACTGAACTTGAGTCCTCTTCCAGTGCTTTTATCTGTGGAGTCATTTCTCTAGTTCCCCAAAGTAGCTAATTAGAAGCAGTCTCAAGAATTCTATAGATAGACATGGTGGTACATTCCTTTAATCCCAGCACTCAAAGATTCATGTGAGTTTGAGGTTAGTCTGATCTATACAAGGAGACAACAAACAAACAAACAAAAGATTGTATAGTGGAGCGAGGCATGGTAGCATATGCCTATAATCCTAGCACTTGGGATGACTGGGATTGGCAGAAAAATCACCACGTGACTTCCAGGCAAGCTTGGGCTATATAATAGTGAATTCCAGGCCATGTGGGGCTACAGAGTGAAACTCTCTTAGCAAGATGGCTCAGCAGGTTAAGCCACTTGCTGGCAAGCCTGATGACCTGACGACCTACCTCTGCAAGGTGCCCTCTGACCTCCATACATGTGCTGTGGCATGTGCAAACTCCATTCTCCTGAGATAAATAAGTGAATGTGATTTTTAAAAAGTTTTGAAAGCCCAAATACTAGTAATTGATGATGACGATGAGGATGATGGTGATGATGATATTCTGTGTGAGTAAGAGCAGGTAGAAGTGCATTTGGCCTCCATGCTGTGTTCTTTGTTTACAGACATGTAGCTGTAAGTTGCTTTACTTCTTTGTGCTTGTAGTGAGTAAATTAAATGTAATAATAGCCAGTACCTCACAGGACTGTGATTAGTAAATGAGATCGTATGGATCAGGACTCTACCAGTCCTGATCACAGAATAAGCATTCAATACAGTGTAGCTGAGGGTACCTTGGACACGAGGGAGCCCAAGCTTTCAGCTGGTACTCCTCGGTGCTCCTTTCAGGCCCTTGCTAACTTTGTTCCTGACCTCTTTTTAGGGCACTGTCTCTTAGACAAACCAGAAGCTCCCCTGCATCTGCCAGTGACTTTTCCTGGCAAGGACTATGATGCTGACCGCCAGTGCCAACTTACCTTTGGGCCTGACTCACGCCATTGTCCACAGCTGCCACCACCCTGTGCTGCCCTCTGGTGTTCTGGCCACCTCAATGGCCACGCCATGTGCCAGACTAAGCACTCTCCCTGGGCTGATGGGACTCCCTGCGGCTCCACACAGGCCTGCATGGGTGGCCGCTGCCTCCACGTGGACCAGCTCAAGGACTTCAACGTGAGA
The DNA here is from genome assembly GCA_907169655.1 of Acomys percivali. NCBI lineage: Eukaryota > Metazoa > Chordata > Mammalia > Rodentia > Muridae > Acomys > Acomys percivali. Next base: position 123,847,573 of record OU015747.1, read on the forward strand.
CCTCAGGGCATGACTTGGGTAAAGGCCTGTAGAATGGGAACCGGGCCCTACGCCCAGGAGACAGTGCTCTTACCCTCCTTCCATTCTGTGCCTTCTGCAGATTCCTCAGGCCGGAGGCTGGGGCCCCTGGGGACCTTGGGGTGACTGCTCTAGGAGCTGTGGGGGTGGTGTCCAGTTCTCATCCCGGGACTGCACGCGGCCCGTCCCCCGGAACGGCGGCAAGTATTGCGAGGGCCGCCGGACCCGCTTCCGCTCCTGCAATACTGAGAACTGCCCGACCGGCTCAGGTGAGGGAGGGGTGGGACGGGGTTTGGAAGACAGGAAGGGCTGTCCCTTGAGCGCTGGACTAAGTTGTTGATTGCCTCTGCTGCTGGAGGAGTGTGTCCCTGGTGAAATCTGGGGGGGGGAGACATTGCCTGGCTGGCTGAGGTTCTGAGGGGCTGGGGGGAAGGGTTTGGGGGATGGGGGGGGGGGGGGGGGGGGGGGGGGGGAGGGAGAGACTGACTGACTTCAGGCTGTTTGTTTTATCCCTATAGCGTTGACCTTCCGTGAAGAGCAGTGTGCCGCCTACAATCATCGAACTGACCTCTTCAAGAGCTTTCCAGGGCCCATGGACTGGGTCCCACGCTACACAGGTGTAGCCCCTCGAGACCAGTGCAAACTCACCTGCCAGGCCCGGGCACTGGGCTACTACTATGTACTGGAGCCACGGGTGAGAACCAGAAACCCTCAGGCCCAGCCAAGGCTTCCACACTTTCCAATGGTCCCTCCAGAGGATTGCTGATGTTCCCATAGTCACGCCACTCAGTCTTGTCTGTCCATGGTTATCCAGTATTAGAAAAACAAATGCTGGCCTCTGGATAAGTGGCCAGTGAAGCTGTCTAGCTAGTGGTATCTCGGTTTGCTTTTCACCCTTCTCTGTTCTTTTGCCCCACACTTGGTGAGAATGGAAGCCTGTGGCTCTCCTTTTCACAGAGTCCTCTGGCAAAGTATTGGCGTTTGGACAGCCAACCTCTCAGTGGACAGCCTTCCTGGAGACCCCTGACATCTGAACACTCCCTTTGTATTACAGAATAGCCAGTTCAAGGCAAAAATAAGCCCCTACCAGCGCTGGCCTCCCTCCTTTCTCCAGTAGTCTATACAAAATTCCTATAGGTTTGTTGCCCTCTAGTGTCCACCTAGGGGCCGTACCATTAGGTTTAGTGCTGGGCCTAAAAATCCCTGCCTTTGCAGTTTGTGATATTTCTTTTCTTTTCTTCTTTTTCTTTTTCTTTTTTTTCTTTTCTTTTCTTTTTTTATTTTAGTTTGTGATATTTCTAAACCTGAAACTTTCACTTTTAGAAATCTTATGCGCAGGGGTAGGACCTACATTTATGTTTATAAAGCATGCTGCACATCATCTGACTCAAAGTCAATGCGGGGGGGGGGGGTGGTGGTTATGTGTATCATTATTCTTGTATTAATCCCATATAAGCAAAGGCTCACTTTACTTCCCCTTCCTTACCCGTTGTTTTTCTGATGCCACTTTCCAGATGTTTAGCCTACAAACCCCTGCTGACTAAGCAAGAACTCCTAACTCTCTCTTAACTTTCTCTCTGCTTTTCAGGTGGCAGATGGGACTCCTTGTTCCCCAGACAGCTCTTCCGTCTGTGTCCAGGGCCGCTGTATCCACGCCGGCTGTGACCGGATCATTGGCTCCAAAAAGAAGTTTGACAAGTGCATGGTGTGCGGTGGGGATGGTTCTAGATGCAGCAAGCAGTCTGGCTCCTTCAAAAAATTCAGGTCCTTCCGTCATCTCCCTCCCCCGCCCCCGCCTCCACCCCTCCCCCATTTTCCTTATTGCTGTTCTAAGTCTTGGGGCTAACTGCTTTCCTGGTGACTCAGCACTTTCTGTCATCTTAACTGGGAGACGATGAATAGGCCAGTTACAGTGCAGTGTTCCACATGTTGAACAGAGAGGACACAAGATGCTGTGAGTGCCCTTGAAGGCATCAGGGAGGGAAGGCGACCTTGGGCGGTGACCTCTGAGTTAAGAGTAGGAATTGGACAAATCCTAAGGAGGCCAGGACCGGAAAGACATTCAATACGCAGTAGTGGGTGTCCAGAGATAAGGGTGAGGAAGGCCCGTGTCCTGGTAGCTCTCTTCTAGGGTGGACACATACCTCATACAAGCTTGAAGAAGCAAGTCCTAACACATACATACACACCCGGACAAAATAGGCCAAGCTGAAGGAATTCGGGCCATGCTGAGTTCTTCACCTACTCTTTCCTCACAGGTATGGATACAGCGATGTGGTCACTATCCCTGCCGGGGCCACCCACATCCTTGTACGGCAGCAGGGTGGTTCTGGCCTCAAGAGCATCTACCTGGCCCTGAAGCTTCCAGATGGTTCTTACGCCCTCAATGGCGAATACACGCTGATGCCCTCCCCGACAGATGTGGTACTTCCTGGGGCAGTCAGCTTGCGATATAGCGGAGCCACGGCAGCCTCGGAGACACTGTCTGGACATGGACCACTGGTCCAGCCCTTGACGCTGCAAGTCCTGGTGGCTGGCAACCCCCAGAACTCACGTCTGCGGTACAGCTTCTTCATTCCAAAGCCAGTGCCTTCAACACCACGCCCTCCTCCCCAAGACTGGCTGCAGCGCCGAGCCCAGATTATGGAGATCCTCCGGAAGCATCCCTGGGCAGGCAGGAAATAACCTCACTGTCCCGGCTGCCCTTTGGGGCACCGGGGCCTCGGACTCATCTAGGAGAATGAGGGGGCTTCTGCGGCTGCTTCATCCTAAAACACAGTAGGGAGGTGCTGCAGAGGATGAGACCTGCCCTACCTCTCTGCCCTAAACTGCAGGCTGGCCCTGCCCCGGCTTCCTGCCCTGGGAGGCAGTGATGTGTTGGTGAATGGAAAGGGGGTTTAGGTGAGAGTCCCTTATGTAAAACTGCTCCCTCTGCCCTGCAGGTCACAGGAGGGAGAGGGGAAGACAGGATGGGACCTGGGTCCCAGTTGTATTTATTTAGTATTTATTCACTTTTATTTAGCACCAGGGAAGGGGATCCTACAGGGTCTTGGGGAAATTCACCCATTGCAGCCCTGCCCTAGCTATGAAATCCAGGGTGATGACAAATATAAGTGGTGTGTGTGTGTGTGTGTGTGTGTGTGTGTGTGTGTGTGTGTGTGTGTTTATGTATGAGGTACAACCTGCCCTACTTTCCTCTCCCCGGAATTCTTTTTTTCTGGGAAAGGGAAAGTCAAAGGTAGGCTGGCCTTCAGGGAGTGAGGAATTATCATATTTTTAAATGTACAAACTGAAGTCTGCTATTTATATGCTCCTTTGGGAGTCTGACAAATGTGGGTTGTACTTTGGCCCCACATCTTTCAGCATTAGCTTTCTCATGTGCCAATAACAATACCTCCCTTAGAAACTTGGTGTAAGAACTAAACAATTTAAATAAAGAGCTGTGTGAGCACAGCGCCTCACACTCAATAGGCGTTCAACAAGTGGCAATGCCTGTTGCTGTCATCATTTTCTCTGCACACTCACCCTCCACAGAGGCTCCGCGATGCACTTAAAGTTGACAAGGACCCGTGTCATTTGAGCCTATCTTTATCCCCAGGCTCAGATCGTTTAGTTGGCAGTACTCTGTCAAGGATTTGGAGAGACTATCAAGAGTACCCGACTGGAGCCGGGCGTGGTGGCACACGCCTATAATCCCAGCACTCGGGAGGCAGAGGCAGGTGGATCGCTGTGAGTTCGAGGCCAGCCTGGTCTACAAAGCGAGTCCAGGACAGCCAAGGCTACACAGAGAAACCCTGTCTCGAAAAACCAAACCAAACCAAACAAAACAAAACAAAACAACTCCACCAACACAAACAGCTGCTTGGTTTTAAGAGCGATGGTTGAAGGGGTAGAGAGGGAGTGATGGACTAGCATCCTGGCACCCCCAGGAGCTGATGGATTCACTATCTTAATACCTGGGTGATGTTGGGCAAACCTTGAATTACAAGTATGTGCAATGGGCCAATAGTAACTGCTCCAACAGCATTGCTCTGTGCCTAAAGCTTTTCAAACAGTCAAGGCTGCTGTAAGCATGAGAGGTGGCCTTTGTGATGACTGACTAGGACAGCGACTCCAGAGTCAGTCAATGTGAGCCCAACAGACTTCTTGGAAGATGTGAGGTTAGAATGGAATTCAACGAGAGGAACAGGATGTGGTCTGGTAGGCAACAGACAGCAAAGGAAAAAAATCTGAAAAGAGTGGAGCCAGTGGTGGCAGAATAACAGAGTGTGAGGGGCAACACCGTGATGAAATGGATGCCCTTTCCTTGAGGAATAGCCTAGGCAGTCTTGTGTGTGTTAGGGGTGGGCAAAGGTGTCAGCGGAGAATGTTGACTGTTAAGTGGCAAACACAGAGGTGCTAGGGATTGGGGAAAGAACTAAACATCAAGGTAGGAAGAAGCTGTAGGTAAAAAAGACTCTGAGCTGAGGGTGGACTGTGAGGGAGAAACCGAAGGCACCTTACTCAGCCATAGCACGTTCCATGGGACTGCCAGCTGTGACTTGAATTGCAGAACAGGGCCATGAGGCTGAGAGGTAGGTGCAGAGGTTACGGCCAATTGTGTGTGCTGTAGTCAACAGAACTAGGCTTTGCTGATCAGGTTTATAGAAGGCGGAGCTTGCTGTGCTTGCTCTCTCCTGTGCCTTGTGGGTCCTCCTACCAACCAGGCAGGGGGAGGTGGTGGTGGGGGCAGGACAGTGGGATGAAACCAAAATGATCTAGTTGGTAAGATCGGACTGACAGTATGTTTATGGAACTTTATGGTTCTTGGTACCAAGAACAGAACTCTGTTTAAGCGAGGTAAAATAAAAACACAAATGATACATGACCGTGTCCTCAAAGAGCTCCTGTTGCATCCTGGGGGAGGAGGTTGTGTATTGCATGTGCACAGACAGAAAGGATGGGACAGTACAAGGACCTAGATGATAAGGGCAAAATGGACTTTGCAGAGCCTGAGCCTTGGAGCTGAGCACCACGAGGGCCCGTGCCCGTGAAGGAGGAGCCACAGTTAGGAGGAGGAGCCTCGGTTAGGGGGAGGAGCCTAGGTTAGGAGGAGGTTGTTGTGGTAGCTCTTCTGTCATTTCCTTAGGGTTCTTGACAATTGACTTTGGGTTTTCGTTTGTTTTTGTTTCTGTTTTTGTTTTTCTGAGACAGGGTTTCTCTGTGTAGCCTTGGCTGTCCTGGACTCACTTTGTAGACCAGGCTGGCCTCAAACTCACAGCAATCCACCAGCCTCTTCCTCCCAAATGCTGGGATTAAAGGTTGGCAATTGACTTTGTAAATCACCTTCACATGTGCTATTTTAAAGATGAACCACTTTGCTCACCAGGTAGGGTTCTTATTGACACAAAAAATTTCTCCTCGGGAGGAGGAAACAGGAGGATCAGGATTTCAAGGGCAGGCTCTCCTGCTACATCATAGCAAATTTAAGGCTAGTCTGGCTGCATGGAACCTTGTCTCAAAAGAAGAGGAGGAGATAGAGAAATTTTTTTTCCAAAGATGTATTCAAGACTAGAGAGATGGCTCAACAGTTAAAAGCACTGGCTGCTCTTCCAGAGAGCCTGAGTTTGATTCCCAACACCCATTGGCAGCTTACAACCACCTACGACTCCAGTTTTATGGAATCCAATACTCTTTTCTGGTCTCTGTGGGTGCCAGGAATGTTATACACAGACACATATGAAGACAAAACACTGATATCCATAAAGTATAAATAAATTAAAATGTTGAATATTGAGTTTATTTATGTATTTTAAATATTTATTATGTATACACTCTTCTGTCTGCATGCCAAAAGAGGGCACCAGATCTCATTGTAGATGGTTAGGAGCTACCATGTGGTTGCTGGGAGTTGAACTCAGGACCTTTGGAAGAACAGACAGTGCTCTTAACCTCTGAGCCATCTCTCCAGCCCTGACTATTGAATTTAAAGGCTCCTTCTGTTGTTGGTTGGTTGGTTGATTGATTGGTTGATTCATTGGTGGTGAAAGGGTTCAGAGAGCGCTAGCTCTTCAAGAAAATGAGTGCCCAGCCCGCAATGTCAGTCAACACCTGAGCCCTTTCAGAGCTGATCTTTCATAGTCCACCTTCCAGAGCCAGAGTACAAGCCCTACATAATACCTGTCTTGAAGTCAGGAGTCCAAAAAGCTTGTGCTGGAGGTGGAGGTGAGGGAGTAGACCTCTCTGTGTACGGGCTGCGATGAGCTCGAGTCCATCTAAGTGTTGCCTCCGCAGGTTTGAGCTGTGATGTGGTACAGAAGCGGGAGCAGCAGGAGGAGGGAAAAGAAGAAGAAAGGAGGTGCCGAAACTGCTCAGGTATCTGTTTGTAAAGAGAGGAGGAAGAGACAGTGACGGGCGAGGCGTGTGTTCCCTAAAGAAGTTCAAGCAGAGTTCAGACTATCTCATGAGATGGCGAATGCCGTGCATAAGGATTCGTCTGAGCTGGGAAGGAGATTGCAGCAATACATGAGTTGGATCAGTTTCCTCAAACCCCTCCTGCCTGCCCCTGACATCCTCACTCCTGTGGTTAGAATAGAGGAAATCTGGGCTTTTGTCCAGTCACTATTTTTGTGGTGGTGGTGGGAGAACCAGGGTTTCTGGAAAGTGCTCAAGACTGGGCATCTCTTTTTCTACATGAATTCAAGCTCCACTTGTGTCCTTTCCTACAGTTCCCCCCCCCCTCTCTTAAATACTAGATTGACAGTGGTAAAAAGCACTATGTCATTGGTCAGAACTTGTCAGGGAAGGAGGGGCAAGGGAATGGACTCACAGGATTAACTTTTTATTGGCTATGGGGATGAAGTTTCTGAGCCAATTGAATACCTTCCCCATTGACTGTTGCTGGGCGAAAGCCAAAATCTTTGGCAGCAAGAGCAACCAGCTGACAGCTGGAGGAAACCACCAGTTCTAAATATGCTCAGAAAGAGGGGACTAAGAGAAGGGGGGGCAACAATATTAAACAACATTCCTAGACAGGACCTTATATGGGGACAGGCTCAGAGCTCTTAATTAGCCTTGGGAAGGAGCTGAGGGGTGAAAGCATATGTAAGCATCCGTCATAGTCTTTAACTAACAAAAGGCCTTATGAGCTCTCACAGTGACACACATTTACACACACACACACACACACACACACACACACCCCTTGATACAGACATGTTAGGCACATTCTCTTCATAATGTATATACAAATATGCATGAAAGAGAGACGTGAGGAGAGAAGAAGTGGAGGAGAAAAAGGAGGGGGAGGAGAGAGAGAGAGAGAGAGAGAGCAGGAGAAATGAATCTCAAGAATAAGGTGAAATCCTGCTGGGTGTGGTGTTACATTACTGTAATCCTTGCACTCAGAAAGTTGAGGAAGAAGATGTGCCAGGAATTCAAGGTCAGGCTGGGCTATCTAAGAAGGCTCTGCCTCAAGTCAAGTGTGGTGGTGTATACCTTTAAAGCCAGCACTTGAGAGGCGGAGACAGGTAGATCTCTGAAATTGGGGCCAGTCTGGTTTATAAGTGAGTTCCAGGACAGCTAGGACTATACAGAGAAGCCCTCTCTCAAACAAACAACAACAAAACAAAACAAGACTCTGTCTTCGAAAAAACAAACAAACTGAGGGCTGGAGAGATGGCTCAGAAGTTAAGAGTACTGGCTGCTCTTCCAAAGTTCCTGAGTTCAATTCCCAGCAACCACATGGTGGCTCACAACCATCTAAAATGAGATCTGGTGTCCTCTTCAGGGAGAAAACTGTATACATAGCAAATAAATACATAAATAAATCTTAAAAAAAATTTTTTTTTAAAGAGACAGTTTAGTTGGTAAAGTGCATGCCACAATATACTTGTAATCGGAATACTGGGGAGTGAGACAGGCAGATTTTGGAGAGTAGCTAGTTAGCCTAGCCTGCACAGCCCTAACACTGCAGCTCACAACCATCTGTAACTCCAGTTCTAGGGGATCTGAGGCCTTCTCTGGCTTCTGCAGGCACCAGGCACCACTTGGTTCGCGTACACACAGCCAGGCATACAGACAAGTGAATGGTCACATGCATAAAATAAAAATACTAACCAATGTAGGCTGGAGAGATGGCCCAGTTGCTTTTTGCAGAAGACTGGGGTTTGACTTCCAGCACCCACATAGTGGCTCACAACCACCCATAGCTCCGGTCCCAGGCCTTCCAACACCTTCTTCTGACTTGCTGTGGGAACCAGGGATGCGTATGGTACAAAGACATACATGAATATTCACATACAGAAAACAAAATAAATAAATCTAAAAATTAAAGATAAATACATCTAAAACAACAACAACAAGGTGAACAGCTCCCAAGGAACAATGTCCAAAGTTGACTTACAGATTCCACATACATCATACATGCACACCCTGTACCACCACACACATCCATTAAAAACAAACAAAAAACAGAATGGTCATTTTTGCAAGAATAGAGCCCTACCTGCCAGATGTGGTGGCTCATGCCTCTACTCCTCCAGAAATTGAGAGGCTGAGGCAGAAGAATTGCCCTGAGTACCAGGCCACTACCTGTTTCAAAAAGACAAAATAAAACATACCAGAAACAGAAAGGCAAAGTAGCTGAGTGTGGTGACACAGGTTTGTAATTTAAGCATTGGAGGTCGTTGTAGCCAGATTTTTTTTTAAAACTGCTTTGTGGGTTCTTTACTCTCTCCCACCTTTCTCCACCTTTTTAGTCCCCTAACCCTAGAGAGGAGAGAAAGGGGGCTGGAGGGGAAAGGGGCCAAGTTATAGTTAGAGTATTTCCTGCTAGTTAAGGGTGTCAGGCTCCTTGAAGCAAGTTTGCTCTTCACCACCAGGATATCTCGTTTCTCTTTCTCTGTTTCTTTGTGCAGGACTACTTGACAAACCACAACCAACAGCATCCAACCACCAGCCAGTCCACAACAGCAACCCCTGCCTCTGTGGTCCCCCACATTTATATAGCCTCTGAAAAGTTCCCAGAATTCCAAACACCACATACTCAAAGAAACTACAACCAGTTGGCAAAAACACACACCTGCCAGAACACGAGACAAGTCACAGTCAGCTGCTGTAAGGCAGCCTCTTATCCCCACACCTGGGATTAAAATGAAAACATATTCCCATAACATTTCTGCAGGGTTTTTTTTGGTTTGTTTGTTTGAGACAGGGTTTCTCTGTGAAGCCTTGGCTGTCCTGGACTCACTTTGTAGACCAGGCTGGCCTCGAACTCAAGGAGATCTACCTGCCTCTGCCTCCGAGTGCTGGGATTAAAGGCATGCGCCACCATGCGTGGCCTGGTTTTTTGTTTGTTTGGTTTGGTTTTTTGAGACAGGGTTTCTCTGTGAAGCCTTGGCTGTCCTTCCTGGACTTGCTCTGTAGACCGGGCTGTCCTCGAACTCACAGCAATCCACCTGCCTCTGCCTCCTGAGTGTCAAAAAAATATATATTTTTTTATTAAAAAATGAGAAGGAAGAAAGGAAGGAAGAAAAGAAAAAGAAAGAAAAGAAAAGATAGGCTCAGTGGGAAGGATCAGGGGCAGGAGGGTTCACCTGCCAGCCATGGAGGAAGTTGGACATACCAGGACTGATGATAGGTAACAGGCCACATGGCAAATGTGGACTACAATAAATGGGTTGATTACGTTATAGGAGCTCAGGGAGGTAACCCCCTATAATAAATAATAATAAATCTGTGTGTCATTATTCAGGAGCTGGTAGGTTGGAACAGGTCAAGGATATTTAGCACCCAATGTTGGACACATAATCCAAGTTTAAGCACCAAATTCAGGCATTGGGCTAAAAGTCCTGGGAGGAAGTCAGGGAAAATTGTACCGTACTCTGGTCTGTGGGAAGTGACACAATACTCGGGCCGGAGGAGTGGCCCCTTTAAGAGTGGGGCAGAGCCTCTGTACTGTACTACTGCCCTTTCCCAGGCCCGGAGACTTGTAGCATATCAGTATCTTTTGGAGGCTCAGCACCTTGAGTGGGGCCTGTGAGCAACTAGCACAGCAGGTGGGTTCCAGAAACCATGGAGACACGTGAGGAGCCCCTGCCAGGGCACAGAAGGAGCATCTTGCCAGAGCTGCAGTACACAGATGCTGTAGTCTCTCGGGCAAGCTTGTGAGTGAGCATTTGCTGTGTGTGCCTACGCCTTCAGGGCTGGGTAACTGAGGGAGCCTAGGATTGGAAATCACAGAGGAGCCAAGAAACAGCTGTGGGTGGGCAGGAAGTCAGGACCAGGCTGAAAAGACCTCCAAACTGGTACAGTATGCTTGAAACTGGCAAATTCCCAGAGGTAGAGTTTTAAAAACTTAGGTATAAAATAATTATAAGGATTGAAAAGTGGTAAAAGAGAGAAATGTTCTGTAAATGCTTATGTACTAAAGAGAAGAATGAAACTGGGTATAGATAGCCATAAAAAGAAATACTTAATTTCTTTAAATTTAGAGTAAATTTAGAGTGGCTTTTAATCTCAGCACTCGGGAGACAGAGGCAGGTGGATCTCTGTAAATTCAAGGCCAGCCTGGACTGCAAAGAGAGTTCCAGGACAGCCAAGGCTACACAGAGAAACCCTATCTCAAAAAAAACAAGAAAAGAAAATACTTTCTGTATTAAAAAAAGTAAAAAAAAAAAAAAAAAAAAAAAAAAAAACAATATGGCAGGGGGCATTTGGATCCTGTATAATTTTGTTTCAGTTATCAACATGGGAATAATTATATGTTCAGTAATGATTGCAATTTTATATATCCTCTTTAACAAAGGTCAGAATAAAGCCAACTTAGAGAAGGAGACTGAGAGATGGAGTCCTTGATCGGAGGTAATAGCGCAGAGATTGGAAAATCCTTTGCTTCAGAAAAAAAGAATCTTCAGAGGAATCTAATCTGGAGCCTACAGTGCCACCATGTGGTGAAATTATAGAATGGCAACCCATAGAGATGCAATATGCTGAGTTAAGAAGACAGATTGACGATGCCACCTTAAAGCAATGTCATACAACAGTTTATGTGTTTCGTTTTTGCAGAGTTAGGAGAATTAAAGTATATGTATGTGTTAATACTTCATATAATTGATATCTATTTAGGCTATCAATGGGCTTTCGCCTTGAGTTCTGAAAACGCTGATTCTGAGATTGCATTTATTAGAGGTTATGGCTGGACTGGATATGCCTTTATAGATTGAAGCTGATGATGGTTCAACATATGTATCCAATAAAATACATTTCTTTTTATACATTGTGGTATAAGACATGTTACAGGTATTCATTTAATCCCACAGGTCAAACAATGATGAAAAGATCGAGCCACACTTTAAACAGAAGGGGTACATGGGATCTCCCAGAGATAGGTTAAATAAGGCTCTGTTTAGTTTTAAAATTTTAAAACATCAGTGAGACAGGTAGCACAGGTGCTGAAAAACACTGGAATTTACAAAGGACTGTTGAACTAGAGTAGCCTACATATGTGATAAACTCATTATGGAAGTCAGAAAATGTGTTGCATTTGGGAAGAGGCCATGCCTTTCTTTCAACAGGAAATGAAAAGCTGTGGATTCCTTCAAAATGAATAAAGATTGGATTTGACCAGGGAGACCTCCTGGAAATCTTGACTGCAGACAGAAGGAGACCCAGAAGAACAACTAAACAGGCGACATGAATGCTGATCCCTCTATATGGGAACAGCTCTGAGACCGGCTGAGACATGGATGTCTCTGCAGTAGCCAACTCTTGTTGGCTACAGAGTCATCCTGACTTAGTACTACATGCCATCTTTTCATATGGCATGGATGGAGATTTATATAACAGTCTGGTTATACAGTCCAAACAGACATAAAGCTGACAGGTGCATTTCACCTGCTCATAGAGCCAAAAATAATCGTTAGCTGATTTGTGCACACCACACATTTTATACATGTGTTAATGCAGAAATATATGTTACCTTTAAAAGTTTGTGTGTTTTCAGAGTAAAAGGACCAGACACCAATAAAGACAACGCAAGTATCCCAGACGATCCAGCCTCACAGATGATGGCCTCAGTTGATGCTTCCTCAAAAGTTTGCATCCAGGACAGCTTCAAAGCAGCTCACTCAGTTGGTCCAGCCTCACAGATTCCTTCAGTCATGATTTCAGTTAAGCCCTGCACTATATCACACAGAGAAGGGGCAGCAAACAATACAGCCAGCTCTCCCAGGACTTGGTCAATATTCCAATTTTCTTAGGGTCATCAAAAGATGCTGTCACCCCGGACAGTGGGAAGCAATTTTAACAACATGACACCCCCATTCCCAAGAGATGGAATACATGTTTTTTGGTTGTTCAGTGGGTGGTGGATGTTTGTTGTCATTTGATGGTGTGGTTGTCAAAAGTTGTTATTTTCTTGGCCAGGGAGGAAAAAAAGGTAAAGCAGTTTAGATACAAGGATCTCTTTCTCTTTATCCCTTCTATTTTTCTTTTTTGCCTATCTAGTGGGTGAAAAGGGGGAATAGAGGATGAAAAGACAAAAAAGGGATATCCTTGAAAAAGAAAAAAAAAAGAAAGGTACATTATTGTATCTACATTTAGACTAAGAAAGCAACAACTCTCAAATATTTTACATTGATATGGATTATTGTATATTGATAGAAATTAAAAGTTATATTTTGCTACAACATTCTATACATATGATTCAAGTATTGTTTATGGCATTGTGAATATGCAGCCCATTAAAAATGTAATATGAAGTTCTATAGCTGTGAAAGCTACTATTACAAACTTTTAGGATAAGTAAGAAATGCAAGTTAGTAGTTAGTCACCTATAATAATCAAACTGTGGTCGTGTTAGGTACTAGTTTAGCTTATTACAGAAATAAACTTTATTTAACTTCATGTATATATTACCAGGGTTAGGCAGATAGTAAGTAGCTAGAAACAAACAATTTTGTCCGTTTAGCTATCCTGAGATTAGGTGGTCTTCAAACACTTCGGAGATCTACAGAATATGGCATTTAAGATGTTTTTATAACATTTTCTGACAGAGAAACATGTCAGGGCCTTACAGCACCCCCATTTTACTTCAAAGAAGATGATGGACACCAAAGAGCCTCCACATGGAGTTTGCTTAAATTGTTGCAAAATTATTAATCAGGCAAAAAAAGTCACTTGCCTCAACTGCTGACAGCATGCTGCCCAATTATGGACAAGCAGGACACTGGGAAGCCAACTGCCAAACTTTGCCAAGACAAAGAAGGCCAGTCCTTCATAATTGCTGCTTCTCAGAGAAGTCTGTCAGATATTCTGGGCCTGTAAGCTGAAGACAGATCCCCCAACACAACAGAGGAGCCTTGGGTGACTGTCCAGGCAGGCAACTGTCTCTGTCATTTCTATAGTTTTGGAAGCTGCTTTCTCTGCACTTGATGTTAATTCTTTGTTGGGGCTGAAGACTAGATAGTTGTAGTCTCACATATAAGCTTAAGTTATTTAGGATTAAGAAAATGTTTTAGGGTCTAAAAAGATAATTTTAGGTTGGTAGTACAGGTGATTTAGGAGCCAGGTGTGGTGGTGCCTTTAATCCCAGCACTTGGGAGGCAGAGGCAGGTAAATTGATATGGAGGCCAGCCTGGTCTACAAAGTAAGTCCAGGACAGCCAGTGCTGTTACACAGAGAACTATGTCTCTTAAAAAGAAGGAGGAGAAGAAGAAGAAGAAGAAGAAGAAGAAGAAGAAGAAGAAGAAGAAGAAGAAGAAGAAGGAGAAGAAGAGCAGCAATTTAGGTACAGAACTTTGGATTCTCCAAGATAGGCCTTTAATCCCAGCATTTGGGAGGCAGAGACAGGTGGATCTCTGTGAGTTTGAGGCCAGCCTGGTCTACAAAGTGAGTCCAGGACAGCCAAGGCTACACAGAGAAACCCTGTCTCAAAAAAAAGGATAGACAGTGTAGTACTTTCTCCAAGGTTGCTAAACTAGACTGGACATTGTGAATGTAATTCTTACCTGATGGTTCTCATAACTGTGCTTATTGTATATAGGTTATTGATGTTAGAGAAAGAGCCTTTTGTTGGACTAAAAGTGAGAGGTTGTATCTTGTTTTGTTTTGTTTTTTTTGTTTTTTTTGTTTTTTTGGTTTTTCGAGACAGGGTCTCTCTGTGTAGCCTTGGCTGTCCTAGACTCACTTTGTAGACCAGGCTGGCCTCGAACTCACAGCAATCCGCCTGCCTCTGCCTCCCGAGTGCTGGGATTAAAGGCGTGCGCCACCACCGCCCAGCTGAGAGGTTGTATCTTGTACACTGTGTAAAGTTCACCTTTGTGTGACTCAGATATTGATTTCTGTACTGGCAGAGAGCTGAGTACTGTCCAGATTTTATCCCCTGCCTCAGGATTCTGAAAACACATACTTCCCTTGTCGCAGGATGTTTGATCCCATCGTGAACTCCAAGACTATGAACTGTAAAAACCTGTTCATTGTTTGATGTGGCTCAGCCCTAGCACACACCTTTAATGCAAGAGCTTTCTGTACACAGGATTTAATAAAGTTAATCCTAAATCAAGAGGTGGAGCAAGAAACCAGCTGACAAGGATTAAGTAGGTAGGAGGAACTTTGAGAGAAGGGTATTCAAGACATCCTGGGGGCTGGAGAGATGGCTCAGAGGTTAAGAGCACTGACTGCTCTTCCAGAGGTCACGAGTTCAATTCCCAGCAACCACATGGTGGCTCACAACCATCTATAATGTGATCTGATGTACATTGTGTACATAATAAATAAATAAATCTTTGAAAAAAAAAAGAGTACTGAGAAATTAAGATACATTTAAAAAAAAAAGACATCCTGGAGAAGATAAAGGAGCTCTTTAATTCTTGGCTCTTAGCTTTAGGCTTTTTTCTCCTAGGTTGTTGGGTGACCTAGCAGACCTTTTCCTCCTGGGCCATCAGCTGAGCTAACAAACTTCTGGTCTTGGGCTTTTGGTTTTTGGCTTCTTGGCTTTTTCCTTCAAGGCATGAGCTGAGTAGGAAGGCCAGCTGGGTGCTTTCTCTACCTCTCTGAGCTAGTAGGTTTTCATCCCAGCATCTGGCTCCTAAGTCTTAATTGGTAAAAATCAAATTATTGGGATTTTCTTTAGATAAAACAACACTCCTGGGGGCTGGAGAGATGGCTTAGTGGTTAAGAGCACTGTCTACTCTTCCAGAGGTCCTGAGTTCAATTCCCAGCAACCACCTAGTGGCACTCAACCATCTATAATGAGATCTGATGCTCTCTTCTGTCATGGCAGTGAACATATAGAAAGAGCACTCATATACATAAAAAAATAAATAAGTCTAAAGAAAGAGATTGCTTTAGCAATGAAAAATAAATAAATGAATAAAAACACTCCCTCGCCTGATTTGGTTTAATAAAGATCTGAAGGCTACACAGAGGAACCCTGTCTAGAAAAAAATATTCAGGTCTTCAGGGTTGGCAGAAGTGCCTTTACCTGTCATGTCATTTTATTTTATTTTATTTTTTGTTTTGTTTTGTCATGGCATTTTAAGTTCCCCAGGCTTACAATATTGTTACTTCCTGCTTAGTGCTCCAGTCTCGAGTCTCATCGTTCATACTTGTTCTGTTCTGACACTTAACACAGTAAGGGAGACGTCATTCCGGATGCTTGTAAGAGGAGAACAGGTGAGGGAAGCAGGAAGAGCAGGGCTACGGACATGACGTCAAGGGTAGAGGGATGCTTGGGTAAACGGACTTGACAGGATTCATGCTGAAGACAGATGGGAGTGATCAGATATCAAGGGGACAGTGGGACAACTCTGGCTTATCTGGCTTGGTAGGATTCTTTCTGGCTGAAACTGTTCAGGTAGGATCAAGATAGGGCCAAAGAGAAGACCCAGAGGGCTCAGCCAGCCACGGCTACACAGAGAAACCCTGTCTCAGAAACAAAACAAAACAGACAAACAAAAAGAGGGTTCAGCATAGTGTGTCTAACATTTGGTAATGAAGAGAGTCTTTTTAAAAAACTGATAGCCGGGTGTGGTGGCACATGCCTTTAATCTTAGCACTCAGGAGGCAGAGGCAGGCGGATCGCGGTCGAGTCCAGGACAGCCAAGGTTACACAGAGAAACCCTGTCTCAAAAAACAAAACAAAACAAAACAAAAATCCATATTGAAAGGAATATATGTTTATAGTGTTTAACTCATGAGGAAACTGGCTCTACAGACCTGTTTGCAGATGAGGAATATAAAACTAAATGAGAAATTGAGACAAGTCCTTTCCCCCTCTCCAAGATATGTTTACTAGACACGACAGAATTTGCATGTAGGCCACCTACCTCTACTGAGTTGTAAAATAACTTTCATGGGAATAATGTTTAAAGCAGGATATGCGTAGACAAGGTCTTCGGGTTTCCCATTAGACATGACAAGTTCTGAGAAGCCTCCCCGGGATTGCCACGTATGAATGAGGTCATCATGACCATTGCACGGAACTGCTTGTATATAGCACCGCCACCCCCCACCCCCACCCCCACAGAGGAGACAGCACTTTTTGAGGCAGACGCCGTGACTAATTGGTCTCTTCTTGTTTCCTCAGCATAAACATTTGTTTCTAAGAAACAAGAAGCTGCGGGCTGGTAGAAGCCACAGGACTAAATCCCTTGCACATTGTTGTAGCATCCATTTTAGTCTGATACCTAGGAAAACATATTTACATCTGAGCTGACGCTACCTTGGCCTCCACATTCTGTGTTTCTTCCATTTCAAGGCCTGTGAGATAGATACCATGGGGATACAAAAGCATGTTACAGTAACCTTAGAGAGGAAAAATTTCGATACTAAGTAGCACTAGGCCTACAGGGGGCGCTATTGACACACTGTTGGGTAAGAGCTCAGTTTACCCTTAGGTGAGGTCCAACGAAACATCAGAAAGTGACGCTCAGCCTTTCTGAAAAACAAGGGCTTTGGGCTGCTGGGTTTTTAATCTGGGGTGAGCAATGGAACCCGGATAGGAGAGGGAGCGCCTGGAGCCTGGGGCTCCTCCGCGCCACCGGTGTGCGTCTTCTCGGTGCAAATCACCTCTTCCGGCCTGGCAGGCGAGGGGGTCGGGAGGCCCTGCTCTTGGCTCACCCAGAGGCTCCGCCCCGTGACGTGTGGTCCCGCCCCCAGCGCCCGCTTCCAAGATGGCGACAGAGATACCTGCCCGGCTGTCCCGGTGGCGGTGACGACGGGAGCTGACCAGGTATGGTGGGCTGGGGGACTATTGAAAAAGAGTCCTCCGAGAAAGGTTTGGGAGGTCGCAGGGAGGAGAAGTTCGGAGTAAAAGCTAAAAAACCAGATTGACCACGGACAGGGTCTCGGGTGGAAATGTGGACGCGGGCCGGTTTGCAAGGTAGTGGGTAAAACGCAAGAGACTAGGGTGGGATGGGCGTGCTCGAAAAGAATGGGGTTCTAATCCTCTTCTCTCCCCACCCCATCCCCGCGAGTAAAGCACTGACCACGCCCTTCCAAGTGAGCCGGCCCCAGGTGTTCTGGGCCGACCTTGCCCTAGCATCCCCCCCCCCCCCCTATTCACTTCACCTGGAACGTGGAATTCTCCTCCCCGCCCCCATCGGGGCTGGAGAAAGGTGGAAAAGGTAAGGGACACCACTCCCACCTTCTCCGGGCCACGTTCCAGGGCTGCTAGCGTGCCCAGCTCCCAAGTGGTCAAGCACCTTGCACCTGCGGAGGCGCTCCCTGCTACTTGAAGATCAGAAAGGACCTGTTTCCTAAGTGTGCTGTTTTTCTGGCCACTCTAAGGTCCTGCCATACCTGTCGTGTCTCCGGAATAGTTTTTTGTTGTGTTTTGTTTTGTTTTGATGCCTCCGTTCATTTCCCCGTCCCCACTCCCCAAACTAGCTTGTTTTGTTGGAGTAGATTGGTAGGTACAGACCCGGCACTTACTATTCTACGGCAGGTAGCCTGAGACGGACTTGCCCTAGCATCTTTTCTTTTTTCCAATCATTTTCCCGCACTTACCCTGACGCCAAAGTTGTTTCTTCCTGACCCTGATCTCTATTGTACAGGTGACTGGCCATCCTTGATCACTTCTGTTCCCGCTGGTCCCAGATTGGCTGCTGGAATGCTTTTTTTTCCTTCCTCTTCCTGTCCTCTGTGACAGTTCGAATTTGAGATAATGCCGCACATCTCTGCTCCCCGGGGACCTCCTGGAGTCCCCATGGTCCGGATGAGGACGGCTTGAACACAGGTGTGCCTGTCTCTTCTCTTGTAAGATCGGAGGGATTTTAAAGACCCGATATGGACTTGGGACTTGAGTGAAACAAGCTTTACTTGAAGGTAGGGACTGAGAGCAGACGGTGGGAGTGGTTTGGGGGAAGTGGGTGAAATGAAACTTGAGATTTAGCTACGTGTAATTAGAACCGCTGGTGGTTGGTTGTTTTTTCTTTTTTTCTTTCTTTCTTTTTTTTTTTTTTTTTTTGGTTTTTCGAGACAGGGTTTCTCTGTTTAGCCTTGGCTGTCCTGGACTTGTTCTGGACTCGCTGTGGAGACCAGGCTGGCCTCGAACTCACAGCAATCCGCCTGCCTCTGCCTCCCAAGTGCTGAGATTAAAGGCGTTCGCCACCACGCCCAGCCCTGATTGTTGTTTTCTTTCTTTTTCTTATTTATTTATTTCCCCCTTGTTTAATTGATTACAGCAGTGTAACTTTCTGTGACGGTGTTCTTTGCCTGTTTTTCTTTCCCTCCCTGGCACCACTCTCTCATCTCTACCTGCTGATGTCTCTGCTGGCTTGCTCTCTTCCTGTTTTCTTCCAGAAATCCCTTCAATCCTTCCCTAGCCCTCAAGTCAGGATGCTGCGGAGGCTGCTGGAGAGGCCCTGCACACTGGCCCTGCTTGTGGGCTCCCAACTGGCAGTTATGATGTACCTGTCCCTGGGGGGCTTCCGAAGCCTTAGTGCCCTGTTTGGTCGAGAACAGGGCCCAACGTTCGACTACTCTCATCCCCGTGATGTGTATAGTAACCTCAGTCACCTGCCTGGGGCCCCTGGAGCTGCAGGAGCTCCAGCTCAAGCCCTGCCCTACTGTCCTGAGAGATCTCCTTTCTTAGGTGAGTGCAAGAGGAAGGAGGTGAAGAAGGGAAGACGGTGTGGGCGTCGGGCGTCTCCGACGGGCATGGAGTGAGACTTAGACTAATGGACTCAGATAAAGTGGGCTGTGAACTCGGAGGTCAAGGTAGGCTTTCCACTGTCTGCCCGTTTTATGGGCTCTTCTGTAGCTTCAGGGTGGGACAAGAGAAAGTTATATAGGACCCTCAAATAAGAAAGTAAGTAGTCAGCCGGGCGCACGCCTTTAATCCCAGCACTCGGGAGGCAGAGGCAGGCGGATCTCTGTGAGTTCGAGGCCAGCCTGGTCTACAAAGTGAGTCAAGGATAGTCAAGGGTACACAGAGAAATCCCATCTTGAAAAAAACCAAAAAAAAAAGAAAGAAAGAAAGTAGTCTAAAGTAAGGAGGTTGCCTGCAGCTTTAAGTTCTGTGGAGCTGTCTTCATGAAGGGAAATCCAAGGCTTGTGAGACTTTTGAGTGAGCCCTTGGGGAACTGAGCCCAGAATCAGGCTGTTTGGCTAGAGGCAGACGCAGATTCTGCTAGCCCACTTTCTCCTTGTGCTGCCAATCTCTGAACCTGCCTTTCCTTACCAACAGTGGGTCCTGTGTCAGTGTCCTTTAGCCCAGTGCCATCACTAGCAGAGATTGTGGAGCGGAATCCCCGGGTGGAGTCTGGGGGCCGGTACCGTCCTGCAGGATGTGAACCTCGCTCCCGAACAGCCATAATTGTGCCCCATCGTGCCCGGGAGCACCACCTCCGCCTGCTGCTCTATCACCTGCACCCCTTCCTGCAGCGCCAGCAGCTTGCATATGGCATCTATGTCATCCACCAGGTAGCCCCACTGTCCTCTCCTCTTTGATGCTAAGGAGTCCTCAAAAGGATGCCTCTTCTTTCATCTAATGGGTCTGTGGGGTAACTGTAAGAGGGTAGGCAGTAGATAATGGACATGCCCCCAACCTTGCTCTTCCAACTTTGCTAGAATGCTTGTTCTGTCAGGTTTGTCTCTTTGTTCTGTTCCGGCATTCCTACTCTCCTATGTCTTCCTTTAATTTTTTTCCCCATTGTTTCATGGCTTATGCAAATTTGGAATTAATTGGTCAAGGGTGAGCTAAAATACTAGTTCTGCAATTTAAAGAAATATTAGATTTATTTATTTCAGTTGTGAGTGTTTTGCCTGCATATATGTATCTGCACCACATTCATGTTTGGGGCCTGAGAAGGTCAGAAAAGGACATCAGTTTCCTGGAACTCGTGGTTTCTGGTGGCTGTGAACCATTGGTACTGTGTTGAGTGCTGGGAATTGAACTTCGGACCTCTGAGCCATCTCTCTAGTCCATCTTCTGCTTTTTTGTCTCATGTTAGAGGGACATCTTCATCAGGATGTCAGCAGTTGCAGATGTAGGGGCCTGGAAAGGTGGCTCAGCAGTTAAGAGCATTTGTTGCTCTTGTAGAGGACCCAGGTTCGATTCCCAGCAGCCACATGGTGGGTCACAGCCATCTATAATGAGATATGGTGCCCTCACAGGGAAAATACTATATATGTGAAACATAAATAAATCTTTTTTTTTAAAAAAAAGTGGAAGCCAGTTAATAGGCTGCTTATCACTTAGGATTGTTGGTAATCAGAAAGAAACAAGATGTCAGGCACACACTGATAATGCAAGAAATTTTTAATTAATTTGAGTAACTAAATTAAAAAGGTGGTTTTGTTTGGTTTTGGGTTTTGAGATTGAGTATCCTCAGAATTTACTACGTAGCTGAGGATGACCTTTTAACTTCTGATCCTCCTGCGTCTACCTTCCCTCTGCTGGGATTACAGGCACATGCCACCATACCCGGTTTTATATGGCATTGAAGACTGTACCCAGGGCTTAATGGATGCTAGATTACATTCTTCCCGACGACCCCCATCTCCAACCCTTGTTTTGTGTTTAGTCTTCCTGTCTCAGCCTGCTGAGTGCTAGAATTGCAGTCGGGTACCACTGTGCTCAGCTGTTTATCCTGTTCTTCCTTCTTTTTCGGTCCCGCATCACACTTGGATGATGTTCTTTTCAGTTTGGTATACACGGTACTTGCTTGGTCCATACACAGGCTGGTCCCCCTTCGTTATCTTCTAGGCTGGAAATGGGACGTTTAACAGGGCAAAGCTACTGAACGTGGGGGTGCGGGAGGCCCTGCGTGACGAAGAATGGGACTGCTTGTTCTTGCATGACGTGGACCTCCTTCCAGAAAACGATCATAACCTGTATGTTTGCGACCCCCGGGGACCCCGCCATGTTGCCGTTGCCATGAACAAGTTTGGATACAGGTAGAGGGCATGGAAGGGCACTAGGCAAGCAGGAAAAACCAACCTTGTAGAAGGGGATTGTGGGTAGGGATGACTCTCCAAGTTTGTAAAATACAAGGATCTTCTTGTCCTTAGCCTCCCGTACCCCCAATACTTTGGTGGGGTTTCAGCGCTCACTCCTGACCAGTACCTGAAGATGAATGGCTTCCCCAATGAATACTGGGGCTGGGGTGGTGAGGATGACGACATTGCTACCAGGTCAGACTTCTTGCTACATCTCTTTCTCAAACCCTGACCACAGTCCTCCAACCAATCTTTAGCTTCCTGATTCTGAACTGAAGCCCATTTCCCCCCCTTGGGTTTTGTCTACTGAAGATAGGCTTTGCGCATTGCTGCCCATTCTGTCAACTTTCCGTTTTCTAGGTAGATCTGGTTGATTATATTCTTGAGAAAGGGGGTAAGATCAGTTGGAAATATGGAATTCTGGATCTCAAGAAGGGGCCTAAAATGTAGGTTAGTTCTTCGTTTTGCTAGGCTTACATAGAAACCACTTCTGTGAGAATGGGGGAAGAGGGATTCTGCTCCATACAGCCCAGAATTACCTTTTTGTTTGTTTGTTTTTTAGGGGTCTTTTTGTTTGTTTGTTTTGTTTTTGAGTCAGGGTTTCTGTGTAGCCCTGGCTGTCCTGGAACTAACTCCCCCTATAGGTCAGGCTGGCCTTGAACTCTCAGAGGTCCTCTGCCTCCAGAGTGCTAGGATTCAAGGCGTGCACCACCACTGCCTGCCCATTTTGTTTTGTTTTAAAAAGGAAGTGGGGTGGGTGGGGTTTAGATAGTGCCAACTCATTCTTAGCCTGTGAAACATTCTAGGCTTGAGCCTCGGGTCTAGTTTCATGTGCAGTGTATTTGAGCTTGAAATGCTGGACCCATTGCCTCCCCTCCCCCTGTGATGACATCTTTATGTGAAGTATCATCTCTGTATCCCCCCTTTCAGCTTTTGGTCAAACCACCTCCCCCTCCTGCTTCTGTGTTTCAGAGTCCGGGCTGGTTTTAAGGTCCTAATCACCTGTCTGCTTCTGTTCTTCTCCTTCACACATGGCAGCAGCTGGGAAGGGGCTGGGTAGTTTAGACACTATTTCTAACTAAGTATTGCTGGGCTAGGGGTGCAGCTTGGTGGTCAAGTGTGTTTAGCATAGGTAAGCCCCACTTTGAATGGCCAGCACCAAAGGGGAAGAGACAGAGATGGCTGAGATTAGATCTGCCATTTCGTTCTTTTTTTTTTTTTTGGTTTTTCGAGACAGGGTCTCTCTGTGTAGCCTTGGCTGCCTTGGACTCGCTTTGTAGACCAGGCTGGCCTCACAGCTATCTGCTTGCCTCTGCCTCCCCAGTGCTGGGATTAAAGGCGTACACCACAACGCCCGACTTTCTTTTTTTGTTTTAAAGATTTATTTATTAGAGCTGGAGAGATGGCTTGGAGGTAAAGAGCACTGACTGACTGCTCTTCCAGAGGTCCTGAGTTCAATTCCCATCAGTCACATGGTGGCTCGCAACCATCTATAATGTGATCTGGTGCCCTCTTCTGGCCTGCATGTGTACAGGCAGGCAGCATACTGTATACATAATAAATCTTTTTTTAAAAAAAGATTTATCTATTTATTATTATGCATACAGTGCTCTGCCTCCATGTGTACCTGCAGGCCAGAAGAGGGCACCAGATCACATTATAGATGGTTGTGAGCCGCCATGTGGCTGCTGGGAATTGAACTCAGGACCTCTGGAAGAGTAGTCAGTGCTCTTAACCTCCGAGCCATCTCTCCAGCCTGGGTCTGACAATTCCATGTGTTAAACAAAATGGCCCCTTTCTCTGTCCTCCCAAGACTCCCAGGGCAGCTCCTAGAAAGGAGCCATTTAGAAAGCAGATGTATGAATGACAAGTCTGCCTCTGCCAGTTGCGGTAAAGCCCCAGAGTGCCTGGAGCTAGGCCCTGCGGACTTAGATGCAGCCAACTTTACCTTCTTCCTGTTTGATTTTTCTCCTGCCTTCTCATACTTGGCAGGTTTTATTTAACCCATTTGTTTGCTTATTTTTTTTTTCCTTGTCAAACAGGTAATAATTACTCTTTGTGTATGCCATCACTTCCTTGATGGTCTTTATCTTCCTCATTCACCTGCCAGCAGCCGTTTTCCACTCCTCCAAGACTCCCTCACTTTTCTCACAGGGTACGCCTGGCTGGGATGAAGATCTCCCGACCACCCACCTCGGTGGGGCACTATAAGATGGTAAAGCACAGAGGAGATAAAGGAAATGAGGAAAATCCCCACAGGTAGGAAAGGGAACTGGTACTGGATTCCCAACAGGAACCTCTTAGCCTAAGTTCCAGGCTATTCCTTTTAGATCTCAGTCTTAAAACTTCTAACCCTCAGATTTGACCTCCTGGTCCGTACGCAGAATTCCTGGACACAAGATGGAATGAACTCACTGACATACCGATTGCTGGCAAGAGAGCTGGGTCCTCTCTATACCAACATTACTGCAGACATTGGGACTGACCCTCGGGGTCCGCGGGCTCCCTCTGGTCCCCGATACCCACCGGGTTCCTCCCAGGCCTTCCGTCAAGAGATGCTACAACGCCGGCCCCCAGCTAGGCCCGGCCCCATGCCTACTGCCAACCACACAGCTCCCCATGGTTCACACTGACTCTTCTCTGTTCACTTTAATCACAAAACTGAATCCAAGCGGTTGTAGTCCTCACGCTCTCTGCTCCTCACCATTCTCAGGGGGATGTGAGGGAGCTAAACTCTAGTGCTGTGCTGGGGGGGGCAGGGACCTCTCCTCATGGCTAGATTGGAGCTGGGCTCCTCTAGACCTGGGGGTTCCTCTTTCTAGGGGCCCACCTATCAGGGCTGATGACTGTGAATCCTTGATGTCATTTTATGTGATGAATCCTGGGAGTCCCCTGCCCCCTGGGGTAGGAGCAGGGCTGGACCCCATGTCCCTTCCTCGTCCATGGACATCACTCTTAGCCGAGAGTGACCTTGCTTCTCCTGGGACCTCTGTGAGTATTTATTCTATTTATGGTTCCCAAGAAGCTGTCTGGTGGAGGAAACCCCTACCTGGGCTTGAGTACCTCCTCTGGTCTTGGCCCAGGGGAGGGGGGCAGGGAGGGGCTAGGATTTTGATATCTTTTCTAATAAAGGACTTTTGTCTCACCTTTGCTTGTGCTTTCTGCATCCCAGGCCACTTTATCCTCCCCCACCACCCCTACCCCGGACAAGTCTATAGGTTGACAGAATAGCAAGGCCAAGCTAAGCTCTGGCAACTTTTATTTTCATGAGCAAGGGGCGGGGGGAGATCAGCTATTAGATCCTGTGCCCAGCACAGCAGCTGCTGCCTGACGCCCACTCTCTATACAGTCACTGACAGCGACCCCGTCATAGGAGGCTCCAGCCAAAGTCAGGGGCAACCTCTGAGCAGTCAGGAATTGCATAGCCGACTCTGAAAGGTAAGGATGAAAGGAATGCTATAGCTGGGGTCTGACTTCCTCGGCCCCAGCTGCTTTCCCAACTTACCTAGTTTTTGCCAGTGGCCTAGGGTATACTGAGGGATACAGTTCTAAGGAGAGAGAAGACGCAAGAAAACAGTTCTGACTGGTTTGCAAGGCCCGGGGCTTGGTAAACATGCCAGGCCCTACTTTCAAGGCTTTCAATGGGGGGAAACAGATAAGAATTTATCTCAGCTCACCTTGTGTAAATGGACCAAGCAGTGGCTTGGCTGTTCTTTCAGGCCTAACTGTGTAGCCGCTGCTGCCTGTGCTTGCTGTTGGAACAGCTCTGGAGACAGTTCCTGGCCATCAGCTTCTAGCTTCTGTAACCAGTAACCTCCCAACATCACCTATAGGGAAACACAGCACTGACCAGCCTGCTCTCGCCCGTACTAAGGCACAGAGGAGGCCTTTGGAAGCCCTCCCCGCTAAGCAAAGTTTCCTTCTCTCACAGTTACTCGGAGGCCTGGGGGGTTACCATCCTGCTCAGGAAAAGCAACTGAGTCATACACGATTCCCAGGACAGTTGGGTCTTCTGATGATGGTACCAAATGTCCAAATCCCTGGAGAGGAGGGTGTGGGGCGGGGGGGGGGGGGTCAGAAGGGAAGGGCTCTCTCGGAGCCTGTGTCTCCCCACTTCCTTTCTCCTCTTCCTCATACCTGGACAGGCAGGCAAGCTCCTTTGTACTGTAGATTCACCACAGCGACAGACACAGCAGTGATGGTACTCAGGACGCGAGCTAGAGGTGCAGCCTCGGCAGGGAGCAGCTTGCTGAGCACTGGAGGAGATCAGGCAGAGGCATTCATACTAAGCTAGCTCTGTCTTATTAAAATCCCTCAGGAATGACCAGTTCAGGAGCCCTGTGTGGTCCTGCTGGTGTAGGAAGGCATACTATCACCTCCCGGTGGTTAGGGGAAGGGAGAGTCTGTCCCATTACCTGATGCTGGAATGGCACTAATAATGTGGTCAGCCTCCAAACTGCTGTCCCCTAGAGACACCTGAGTGGGAAGAACATTTGAAAGATGGTATCACAAAGACTTTATGGGCAAAGTGCCATTTGCTGCCTCACTCTCAGCTCCCCAGGTACTCGAGACAGGAAAGGCTGGGTGCTGACCCAGGAAGAAGACTATGAATGCCAGCATCCTCTGGACAACAATGAACATCCTCTGTATAATCCTGGAAGCGGGCCAGAAAGGTTAGTGCAGCTGCTTTGGGATGCTCGTTGGGAGGTGGGTTGTCCTTTCCCTGTTCCCAGACACAAGCACTGGTTCCGTCCGCAGGCTTGTACCTAAGGGGCTTTGTGAGAAAGGCTCACAGATAAAGCCTAGGAGCCGAAGGTATCAACAGCTAAATAACTCTCTAAGACTAGAAAACAGTCCAGTGCTATCATCCCTGAGCTGGTAACTGAACTCATGTCTTTTATACATGCTCTCAACTGCTGAGCTATTGCTTCAGCTTCCCCCTCACTTCCCAGAAGAAGAAATGTATGAGCAAGAAGTTCTCATTGGCGGCTTTAAAAGGTTGCAGACATACCCAAGGACTACTGCAGGCCTTTGATGCCTTTGTGAGTCTCGTGGCTGATGGGTGTGTAGCTGTGGTCTTATGAGGAAACAGTATCATGTTTTAAAGTCTTGGACCAATTTTTTTTTTTTTTTTTTTTTAATGGCTTCTCAGCAGACAAGCCCACATCTCTCCCCAGAGAGCCTATTTTACTATGGTATAAATTTGGGCCATGCACATTTTCATATGAAACCTTTTGTTAAATAAATTTCCACAGTCCTCAATATAACAGCAACAACAAATCCAGTAACCCTGATACAGGTTCACTGTACTCCAGAGGGTCCTCCTACCTTCCAGTGTCCTTCTGGCTGGAGGCTGAGCCCACAGACTGGCTGGCCACTGAGGACAGTGACCCCTTTGCTTGTCAGGTAGCTGTGAAGGGCCTGTGGCAACACCTCCAGCCCTCCACGGAGTGACCACTGGCTCCATCGCTCAGCCCGGGCCTGACGAATTAATGAGGAATCTGGCTGTGGGCCCTGCCCTAAAAGGAGAAACAAAAATATATCCAATCAAAATAGTACCCCTTGAATGAAGTACCTCAGTTTGTCAGGTTTTATATTACCCTTTGAACCAACGCCTGCCCCCGCCTCACCTGCCCCCAGCAGCAGCCCCAGTAATATGGACCGATGGGTTTGCTCAGCTTGGAAGAGACTGGGAAAGCAGGACCGGATGCTGAGCTCACGGCTGTTGCCAGCAAACACTCCTCGGCATAGACTGTCCATGGCTAAAGACGCCACCTTGAGGGTAAGACTGGGGCTGAGGGGCCAAGAAATAAGCCACCCTGACTGACCTCCATCGCCCCTGCTTGGGAGGGAAGGAGGGAGTGTGGATTGGGGATGTTCCCATGGTAACAAAAGGATGGGGAGGAAAGGGAGGCATTTGTTCCCAACACTGAGCTTTGGAGAGTCCAGAGAGTCCAGGTAGAGGACATCCCTAAATGACACGAGAATCCCTGGGTTAAGTCTGAGTTGGAGATTCAGCAGCAGGAGGGGAGAGGTTTGGGACCACCTCTGAGCAGTGTTACCTCAGGTCCAAGGCGGCGCTGGGCAAAGCTGTGCACAGTCTCATCGGGCTCTGTGCCCCTGGGCTTCGTCAACTCCCTCAGCCCAGCCCAAAACAGAGGTTTGGAGAAGGGAGGTGAAGGGCGCAGTAGCCCCCTGCATGGAGGAAGGCTTGGTGAAGAGAAAGCTCCCAGATTCACCTTCCCAGCTCCTGGGGGTTCCTTTCATCCATTTGACCCCCTGTGGCTGGGATGGCTGACTGGGAGCAAATGAAAGTGTAGTAAAGAGATGGGGTGTTACCTGAGGCCGGAGGGCAGGGGGTGCAGGGCACCCCCTACATACAGGAACCTGTTCTGAGCAGCTGGATGATCCCCCCCGGACAGGCAAGATTTCTGACTCCAAGCCAAGCTCAGAAACCTGCTCTCCACAAGCCCTCAGGAAGAGGAGAAACTAACGAAAAACTGACCCAACAAATGTCTCCCCTCTCTGCAACTCTAGCCCTTTGGAGAACTCTCCTCCACTGCTTGTCCCACACATTCCAAAAGACGCTCACCAGGAGCAGGGTCCGGGCTCCCAGGGCCCCAGCGGGCCTAATTCCTCGAGGTCCAAGTTCAAAGATCGCACCATCTGATCCTCGGACTGAGCGAATCCAGCCTCCCAAACGCTTGCTGCCTTCCAGTAAGATCACCTGGCGTCAAATGTAAGACACTGTGGGCTCAGGGCAAAGGGACTGGGGATCGGGGAGATCTGCATATACCATGGGACAAAATCTATCTAGGTTTTGCTGGAAATATTAACGGTATTAAATGAGTCTTTGTCTGGTACTAGTGGGGACTCACCTTAGGGGGACAGGGGCCTCGGATCAGATGATAACTTGCCGCCAGTCCGCTGATTCCGCCGCCAAGCACGATCACAGTCCGGCCCATTGGAAGTCCTGATTAAAGGTTAAGGTACTCCCGGAGAAGCCGAGGCACCCTGTTTTGCAACTGCAGAAGCTCCCACTGGTCCCGTATCCCACCGCTGGGCACTTACTGATTTATGAGCAACTAAGGCGGGAAGCGCGTGTACGTGCTGGTGAAGAGTTGGGTGTTCGTTCAGAGGCTAGGACTTACCCACCAGATAGGGCGACCCAGAGAAAGTGAGTGATATAGAGGCCCTAGGACCAGTCCATCCAGTCGGTGTGCAGATAAGGGCCACGCCCACGCTATCTCCCCAGCCACAGAATTCTGCCGCTCCGTGAACGAGTTCGAGTCTGGTATCCCCGCCCCTAACTTTTAGGGTCCCTCCGACTCTCCGTCTATTCCTTTCTGACGGCCTTGCGTCTGCGCTTCACATTCCTACTTCTGGATTGGTGGGTCCTGAAAAGCGGGTTCTGGATTGGTGAGTTCTGGTTACACCCACCAATGAAAACACCGAACTGGCAAGTGACGCAGCCAGTGGAGCGAGAGCCGCTTTCAGAGTCAGCAGAGCCGAGCAGGTTAACTGGTTCGTTTCCTAATCGGAGTTAGTTGCAGTAGCTGATTCGGCCGTCCCCAGGGCCAAGACCAGCGAAAAGCTGAAACCGGGAGTTAGCATTCCCCAGCTCAAGCTTCCCAGGTCTGTGGTGAGAACCCTGGAGGGAGGGAGAGCCCCACGAGCTTAAGTTAGAAAGAGAGAGACACTTGGAGGCCAGCCCCTGGGGAAGTGGCTCCATAAACAGCTCCTTGATGTTAGCAACAGACGCGACCTCCGGGAGCTAGGGCCACCCGGCAACGAGGCTAGTGTTTGTCAACAGGGGTGCCTTGCTCTCGAGGGGCAGGCCCCCTCTCAGGCAAAACCCGGCGTGCCAATGCCTGCACTCTTGTTTCAGGCCTCATAACTTCAAGGTTCGTCTTCCTAGTACCGCTGTACTCAGGGTTTGGGTCTGAGTCGGAGCCCCACTCAGTGTGTTCTTGTCCTTCTGCTTTGAGAGCGCCCCCGCCTGGAAACGGGGTTGGGGTTCCAGAAAGGCTTCCTCGAATCGAACCAAATTTCTAGATAGCCATTCCCTCTTACCGGCAAATACACACATGAACAGCACTTTTTCTTAATAAATTTATTCACAAAAAAAAAGTGAGACTGCAGAGGTTCTGGGGGCTGTACATGGTCAAGGGTCTGGTGAGCTCTGTACATGGGACAGGAGAACAAGGTGGAAGGGTACTTCTTAATAAAAAAAATAATGGGCGCTACAACCACCCCTCCCCCCCTCCCCGATTAAAAAGACACAAAAATAGACGTCTCTGAGGTAAGTGGGGAGCCTGGGGGCTTAAGGGTGTTGAAAAGGTTTTCACAGGTGCCGGGGCTTCAAGGTGATCGTCACAGGCACCGCGGCGGCTCCTGCGTCAGTTGGTAGAACAGCACGTAGCCCTCACTGGATGCCACCTGATTTTCACTGATGGGGGAGACACTAAGAAGAGAAATGGGGAATGGTTGTAGTCATCCCTATGTCTGCCCCCTCCTTCCTACAAGACTCAAGCTTAGAGTAGCCAGGTGGAGATCGCGGTAGACAAGCCACCTATCCTTTGAGCCCTGCTGGGAGAGGTAGGCGGCAGGGCTGCAGTGGGATGGGGCGGGAGGCAGAGGCAGGCGGATCACTGTGAGTTCGAGGCCAGCCTGGTCTACAAAGTGAGTCCAGGACAGCCAAGGCTACACAGAGAGACCCTGTCTCAAAAAACTGAAAATAAATAAAAATAAAAATAAAAAAAAGAAGCTATTCTCACCGAGAGTCATTGTAGACGTGCCAACCAGTCTGGCACCGGCACAGGGCTGTATAGTGGCCATAGTGGACACTACCCGAGTGGTTGCAAAGGGCATACAGCTGGTAGACAGGGCTTCCTGTAAGTTAGAGAAGATCAGTCTCTACAATCAAGAGCTGTGTCCCCACCTCCTGAAGGCTCCTTAGAACATTCCCTGCCAGACTCACCCGCTTTGTCACTGGCGAAGTCCCCTAGGCTTAGTCGCTGCAGTGGGAAGTCTACACCTACTGAGCTTTTCTTGATGGAGCCTCGGGAGGTGGAGAATCGGTTCAGATCTAAGCCCTGGTTAAGGAGCATTTGGGAGCTGAGGTCTTTTAAGGGGGACTACACTCAATACCCTCCCGAAAGATGGCAAAGGAAGTTGAGGCGGCAGCTTTCTCCTAAGGGAAACTAAGTGAAGGTGAGGAAAAGGTGTATGGGAGACAGCCTATGAGAAATAAGAACTCAAAGATCAGGATATGGAGCACGAGGATTCGGGGGAATCTTTGTACTGTCAACTTTTTGGTACTTCGTGTTTTCTGCCGACAGCGGTCGCACACCTAAACAAACACCAAATAGCGTTAGGTCAGGGTGCTCTCACCTAGGCTGGTTTTTCTAACACCCCAACTCACATATAAATTTAGTATGTTTCTCAGTGCTCTGCCGCTCTGCTTTTAACTTAGGCATACTAGGACCTACCCGAGAGCCCGACAGACACCCAGACATGTAGCTGTTACTCCCATACTAAGGAAGCAGGCACCTCCTTTTATCCAGTCTCCCCCAGAGCTCCCCCCACCATAAACTCCCACGTACTGGGGCATTTTCCGACTCTAGCTCTTCTTCCTTGGTGAAAAGGCTGAAACAATCCCGCAGCGACACTTTGCCCCCAGCAAATCCTTTCTGGGGGGAGGGGAAGGGGAAGTCATGGTCAGCGTGTTCTGAACATCTTTTTTTCTTTCAATTTTTTCTTAATCCAGGCTTCAGTTCTGCTTTAGAGACCCACACAGTTCCCACCCAAACACAGGGGTGAGTCACAGAACGCATGTGCCATCCACCCCTGGAACCCTCTGGAGTCCCACCTTGGGGATGGGCAGGGACAGGTCACAAAAAACCTCGAAGGTCGTGGAGCGATACCCACAGGCCTGGCACTTGAGGCAACTTTTCAACTGGCCCACAAACAGGTCTAGATAGAAGCAAAAAGGCAAGAGGAAAAGTCACTGGTGGGTGCCTGCAGTGCTGTCTTGGAATTCTGTCTCTTCCCACTCCTTTGCTCTGCCTTTCTGACAACAATACTGGCACCCCACTCTGCACACCATTCCGTACCCTCATCATCCAGCCTGGCTTTCATTCTCTCCCCCCAACACCCCCCCCAGCCCGAACTCCCTCTGCTTTGCCCCATTCCATACCCACAATCTTGCTGTCTTCCCGCTCCAGGTAGCGCTTCCACATTAAGTTGGCTCGATCATCATCACTACCACAGATCAAAGAGGGGAGGGGGCACCCATGAGACAGCTGTGACGCTGGGCATCCCGAGCCACTGGAACTATCCAGAGCCCCGCCCCCTATCCACATACCAGCTCCACCCCCAAATGTCTAGTCAAGAGAGTAATGGTCCCAAATGTCTAGTCAAGAGAGTAATGGTTTGGGGAGCTTTCTGGGGAAATCCAAAATGAGAGGAGAAAGAGTATAAGGAAGGAAGGTCATCTTCTTCCGCAAGCCCCTTTAATTAACTAACACACACATATATATATATATATATATTATATATACACACACACATACACATATATAGTTTGCTTGTTTTGTTTTGTGAGACACGGTTTCTCTGTGTGGCCTTGGCTGTCCTAGACTTACTTTGTAGACCAGGCTGGCCTCGAACTCACATTGACCTGCCTCTGCCTCCTGAGTGCTGGGATTAAAGGCGTGCACCACCACACCTGGCTCCCTTTAATATATTTTATTGTAGAAGGTCTCTCCTTCCCCAATTTAGTGACATGTCTGACACTACTTTCTGCCTCTGTCTGTACCCTGCAGCTTCCTCCTCCTCCTTCCTTGTTTTTACAAACCATTATTTTTTTCTGCGCTAAAGGATCTCCCCGAAGCCCTACATTTTCAGTTTCTGTTGGCTCAATTTTATGAAGACTGAATAAATGCTTCTTCTACTACTGCTGATAAAACTAGTGGAGGAGAGCAAAGGGGAGCAGCTCCTACCTTAATTCTGGTTCTTCATGCAGAGCCCCTCGGCGAGGTGGAGTGGGAACCGGGCCACTGGCCAAGATGGCTGGTGCTCGACGGCCTCTGCGGTTGATTTCAAGGTGCAACCGCTCCATGAGGAGCTTCAGGAACTCTTGGGCATCCTGCTGGCTACAGCCAGACAGAGTATGGGCAACTGATCCCCTCACAGCCCGGACAGTGCCCCCTGCCCAAATGTGGGTCCCGACTTCCTTAGTGCAGAAAATCTCAAGGCTCAGAGCAAATGCTGCTGGAGCCCCTGTTTGGTCCCAACCCCAGACTTGGCCAGAGAGGAATCCTATCCTCTCGGCTTCCCCACCTGTATCCCGAGAAGGAGGGAACGTATTTCTGGAAGACAGCCCGGAACCGAGTAGGATTCACAGCTTCACAAGAGTCAGGGTGCCAGAGGGCACCAATCACATCCGCAAAGGCTGTTGGTGTGACAGCAGGGAAGGGATACAAAGTTAACGTCTAGAAGAGGAGGCAGGAGGAGATTCCGTGCATAGAAACCTCTAGGAAAGGAAGGGGGACTGGAGGGATGTAACTGCCAGACTGAAGGGCTGGGAGACACGGGTGTTGGGAAGATAGAACTGAAGGGGTTGGGGCGAACAGAACAGAAGGCTGGGGAGTTGCTGCTCACCTTCTGTGAGTTCCTGTGCTCGACCTCCTCCAGGCACCTCTTGCCGGAAGTCCCTTCGAAGACAAAAGTCTCGAAGAGGCCTTGTGCTGCTCAAACACTGTAGCACGGCGTTCAGGAAGCACTGGGGAAGCGGGAGGGACACTGCCGTTATCTTTCCAGACTGGTACCCAGCAGGCTGTGAGCGCCTCAGTGCTCTCCGTCTACATGCCTTCCCCAGACTGCAGGTTGTCTCCACCCCCAACACCACTGCACATTCCTTTTATGGAGGAAGGACAGGAAAATGGCTCTTACTGTATTTCCCAGATTTCGGAGGCCAACATGACCAGAGCCCAGAAGCAGTGTGTGATGAGCCTAGAAGGTCAGAGTACAGGCATGTTCTACTGGGCACGCTGCTGAATCGTACCCCAGCCCCACCCTCTTCCCTCACTGGTCTTCCTACCTCACTGGTCATGAGGAGCAAACCCATCACGGCTGAGTGTACCACAGACTCTGCCATGGCTGTCACACCTACTCCCCACTTACTCCGCTGCCCAGCTAGCCTGCGCTGCAGCTCCTGAGGCAACTCCCCAAGCACCGGCATGGCTGCCCAGCTGCTCCCCACCCCCACTTTAGTTCCCCCAAATCCCCCTCCTGCCCCCGTGGCCCCTCCTTGCACCCTCTCCTGCCGGCTCCAACTGCAAGCAGCCTAGCTCTGTTAGTTCTGGAAATGGATAACCACATCAGGACAGGTGCTTTAGCTCCACCCCTCTCTGGCTCCAGGGATTAATTAGGCCTAGGCCCAGTCCCAGGAGAGAAGTTGCCTTGAAAGAAAGGGCCAAAGGACCTAAAGAAGAATTCTAAGTAGTTCATTCCCTAGGGACTAGAATGGCACACCAAGCTGGAGAAGCACATACAACCCAAAATAAGATCTGGAGGCCGGGCGTGGTGGTGGTGGCCGCAGCACACGCCTTTAATCCCAGCACTCTGGAGGCAGAGGCAGGTGGATCGCTGAGTTCGAGGCCAGCCTGGTCTACAGAGAGAGTCCAGGACAGCCAAGGCTACACAGAGGAATCCGGTCTCAAAAAAACAAAAAGATCTAGAAGACCTCAGAAAAGAGAAGAACCCACTGGTAGAATGAGAGGCTGACAAAGGGACTTGGAGAAGGGAACAAGAAAGCCATAGCGTGACAAGAAAGTTGAAGGCAGGAAGAACGTGAGCATGGAAGACCACATGTGCTGGCAAGTCCTCACCATCTTGTCATCAGAGTAGAAAGGCTCAGAGGGCCGGGCAGACATCATGTGGAAGGAGCCATGGGAAGTAGGGGGCTCTGTCCGTATGCTGAGCAGGGCAGGGGGGCCGGGGAAACCCCCAAGACGCCGAAGAGAAGTGCTACGTCTCAAAGTGGGTGGCTCAGGCCGGAGTGCCAAGCGGCTCAGTGCAGCCCCTAGCTCGCCAGTGCCTCGGTGCCCTCCCAAGGCAATCCCCATTGGACGCAAGTCCCCACTGCTCACAGACTTGGAACGAGCTAGGTTGGTCCGAGATGGGAGAGGCAGAGCCACAGTTGGAGGTGGTGAGCCAGGCAAGGGAACCCCATGATCTGCTCGAAGGGGGCCTCTAGAACGACAGCCTGAGGTCCGACCCCGACTCAGCTCCAGTTTCTTGAGCCTTTCATCTGGGGGACCTGGCCTGGGAGGCAAAGGTCGTAACACGGAGTTTGGCCCAGGAACTGGGTTTCGGCGCTCCTTGCTGCGGGCCCGGGGAGGAAATGGTATCTTGGCTCCCACTCGGGGTTGTACATTGACAGGTGGCTCTCGAGTGCGGCCCAGGCGGTGCTCAGAAGCCTGGGGCATTGTGGACACCGCAGGCTGGACCTGAGGAGAACAGAGTGGTCAGCATTTGAATCGGGAAGGAAGATAAGATGTAGGCTACCATGCAAGCTGGCTTCTACATGTACTGAGGGCAGGAATCACATTTATCAAATCGGTTCTTGCATCCCCATTACCTAGCAATGTTTAACACAAAGAAAATACTTAGTATTCCATAAACAAATGATTTAATAATAGCCCATCACTTTGACCTTTCCATGCCCCACCCCCTCTCTATAGAATACAGATTTATTGAAAAGCCATTGGTAGCCCCAGTCTCAGCTGTTTTATAATCTACAAACACCACCAAATCCTTATATCTGGCTAGTCAAGTGGGGTGTGCCCCAGACCTGGGGCTGTGGGCGGCACAGCAATCAGTCCAAAAGACGGCATTCCAACACCAACCCCTGCCCCTCTGGGTTGCAAATGAAGCCCATCAAATGGGTGATTTGCAATCCACTCCCTCCTGCTGCTCAGGGTTCCCACTTGGTATTTGGGACCCTGGAGCAATGGTTTGGAATGGAGGATGAACTACTTGACCCCTAATCTCCTCGGCACCTCTCCCACCACAGCAGGGTTTTACCCGGGTCCGCCCCCCTCGAGGGCAGAAAGGCCGAGGCAGCTGATTGGCTGCGGGGTCCGGCGGCATATTCCCCGTGGTCCGAGAATGCTGTTCTTCCAGCCCAGTTCTCCCAGGCCCCGCTGGGCACCGCGAGCTTCTCCCTTTGTGGTAAACGTCCTCTGGGATCTGGAGCCATCCTCCCTCGGTTCTCCCACCCGACCCCGCCATAACGTCCCGGCCCATACCTGTCCCCCGGTGAGGCGGCGGGGGAGGCCAGCCGGGGTCCAGCTCCAGCTCAGGGCCACCCCCTCCTACCCCCGAACAGTCTCCCCGCAGGCCGGGCTGCAGCTTTAGCCGCAGCTGTTGCCCAGCTTGCTCCCGCCGCAAGGGCCGCCGCCATCTTTGTTGGTGCGGCCCGGCCACGGGCCACCGGCTTCACAGTCTCTTAGGCGCCTGCGCGCCCACACTCGGAATCCTCCCACCCACCTCCTCGGCGCTTGCGTGAGCCCGCCCCCACGGCTCCCCGACCGACACCATGGAAACGCAGCCAACTTTAGAACCGCTAGTTCCAGGCCCTGCCGGGTGGTGGTCTTCAAACAGTTGTTGCAATTCCCTAAAGACAAGGCCCCTCACCCAGTCATGTGGTCCATAGGGATGAAGAGCTGAAAAATCGAAGAATAACGGAAGGGCTTGCAACATAGATTCTTTCCAGAGGGATGCAGTGGGAAAGCCGCACGCAGGTCCAGCCCGTAAGCCAATAGAGAGGCATTTAGCACTCCACCTAGGGATGGGGAGATCCCGAGTGGGCAGAGAACGCTGGACCTGTAAAACTCACTCTTCAAGCTTCTTTGCAGGATCAGGCCATAAGGAAAGCATAGGCAAATGCAAATCCAACAGCA
The DNA here is from genome assembly GCA_907169655.1 of Acomys percivali. NCBI lineage: Eukaryota > Metazoa > Chordata > Mammalia > Rodentia > Muridae > Acomys > Acomys percivali. The sequence continues at coordinate 123,883,983 of OU015747.1, forward strand.
GGGGAAAAAGTAAGATTTTCTTCCATTTGTTAGCTCTGGAAATGGGCACTCCTTTCCTCCCAAACTAGTGTAGTCATTCGTGGACCGCCATACTTTGCTTGTTCACCTTATTAACAGGCATCAATGAGAACCAGAGGCTACCATGGGAAGCAGCTTTTATTGACAGGTTGTCGCCAGAAACCAAAAGGCTTTGTGCTGTCAGTTGAACCCCTTGCCCCCAAGACGCCTCCAGGGCTCTTCTTGGAGAAGGGGTGCAGATTGCCGACTTCAAGGCCTAAGTCTTTCACCTGCAGCACTGCTTAACTTAGAAACTTGGTGACCTTACCCTTTCCTCGAGTTTGGTCATTTCCCATCCAGCTATAGCTCCTCTGTAACAAGCAGAGGTGACCTGGTGAAAGAATCGTGAGTAAACAGGATTCACAAGAAAACAGGAATGCAGCCTATCCAAAGTCCCTTGTCCGGCCTCAGTGGCTTCTTCCTTCCTTCACTGGTTGCATTTTTCTTTGTGCTGGATCACACCCTTCTGAATGAGATCAGGGACTTCCACTGCCAGCCAAGGACCCAGCTGTAATACCAGGGAGAGACCCTGTGAGGTTACAACTCCCACAGTCTATGCCCCTTGCTTGTTCCACCTGAACCTCCTTCCCAAAAGTCTAGGAGAACAGACATGCCCAAGACACAAGTTACTCCCTGTTTAGCCTCAGCTATGTTTATAAGACTGCTTGGGGGTCCCTGAACCCTCCCTTCCCTCTTCTCCTCAAACGCCAACAGTAACAAACTTACCCCCAGGGCCATGAGGTGAGCTAGTCCAAACTTGGGCACATTCCTAGCCCACAAAGGTTTGAAATGATCCGTCAGACATATTTTGCCACCCCTGTGAGACGGACAAGAGGAAGGTGTTGACACACAAAACTGGCTTAATGTATGGCAGCCTCTGGGGAACACCAGAGGCTTATCAGTGCTCAGAATAGAGAACAAGGTCAGCTAAGGACTTTGCACAGGTAGGCCTGGCCTAGGAGACCAGGACTTCCTCCAGACTGTGGAGCAGCAGCCTCTGGGGAAGTCTTCCGTCTCTTGAGCTCTTCCCTAAGGCTTCCTTTGCTCTTCCTTACCTAGTCAGTCCTACCTGTACATCTTTGCTGTCTTCCCATCCAGCTCCGGGACTGCAATCTCTGGAGCAGTAGTAGGATATGTGACAGGGATCTGGAGAAATTACAAAACCTCAGTAAAACAGAATAAGAGAAAAATGAAGGAGTCTAAGCAAACCCCCCCTTCTCTCTCTCTCTCTCTCTCTCTCTCTCTCTCTCTCTCTCTCTCTCTCTCTCTCTCTCTCCCTCTCTCTGTTGAACTGCTTGTCCAGTGGATGCCCCAAACAGGATATACACGCTAAGGTCTAGACATAGAAACTGTTCGGTATTTGCTTCAAACCTCACCGTTCCCCTCCCATTTTAATAGCTTCATTCGGTCCCTTGGAAAAAGGTTCGCTTGTTAACAACCAGCTAATCAGCCCCTTTCTACTAAGCTTCATACTTCCCATTCCATTACACTCACTTCAAAATCGATGTCAAACTCATATTTGAGCAAGTCATGGATGTACCAGCATTTTCCAAACCACCTGGAACAAAGACCAAAACTCAGACCATTCCTATCATATTCAAATGACATCTCTGCTTAGGTCACAAGCTGGAAGACTCATGGGTTAGGAATTAGGGAGCTCTAAAGTGATGCGGCTTTGGCAGCTCTGACAGTTGGTTATGGAATACGAAACCATTTAAGCCAGGCGAGGCTCCTCTCTACACCTCCCAAAGGCCTGCTTACCGAGTCCCTTCCTTGTTGGACTCCAGTCGGAACCAATCATTGTCTGACTTCTTGTTGTTCTCCACATACTGAAAGCAGAAAATAAGATCTTTTAAAAAGGAGCTGGAAGCCAGGCATGGTAGCACATGTCTTTAGTCTCAGCACTCAGGGAGACAGAGGCAGGCAGATCTCTTTGAGTTCGAGGCCAGCCTGGTCTACAAGGTCCAAGACAGCCAGGGAGACACAGAGAAACCTGTTTGGGAAAAGGGGGAAGGGGGGCTGCAGCTGTGTCAAACACAAAACCAAAGGAAGCTGAAGCCAAGGGCAGCCCCTCTTGTTAAAAGAAAAAGAGGATTATTTTCTTTTTTAGTATATCTTTTTTTTTTTTTTTAATATATCTTTCACAACTTTTCAGACATAAGGAGAATGGAAGAAAGGGTTAAACAAGTAAGTTTGGCGCTTTCTCAGAACAGAGAATAGAATGCCTAGGTTCCCTGCAATAGAGCAAGCACAAAATATTTGGATCCTCAGAGGGTTATTTTCTCACTTCTGATAGTGTCTGTCCTCAGCCCCAAATGTACTTTACCATATACATTATTCCTGGAAGCCCCTGTGCTAACTTCCATTAGCAGCCACAAACTAGTGACTCTCAAATCTTTATCTTTAGTTCAAGCCTTTTGTCAGAATTTCAAACAGAAACTTGGTGCTTCCGTCTGGATTTTACATTGTGCCCCCTCCTCTACCTCCTCAGGGTCTCCTGCTCAGGCTGGACGCAACGTAACCTGTGTAATTAAGAATGACCTTGAACAGAGGCATGGTGGTTCATGCCTTTAATCCCAGCCCCCAGGAGGCAGAGGCAGGTGGATTTGTGAGTTCAAGGCCAACCTGGTCTTTAAAAAAAAAGAAAGAAAAGAAAAAGAAAAAGAGGACCTTGAATTTTTGACCCTCCAGCCTCCACCTCCAGAGTGCGGGTATAAAGGGTGTGAACCACTGTAGCTGGCCTATGTTTTTGTGGGTTCTTCTTTTTCCTACCCTTTATCCCCTCCATTTTACCTCCTAACACTAGATAGGTGAGAAACAAGGAGAGAAGGGTGAAAGAGATTAGGAAAATTCTTGAATCTAATTTCTTTTCTTTTGTTTCTTCTTCGACCGTGGTTACTAGCAAACTACAACTGACCTCCTTAAACCACCAACAGCCACTGCTCCCCTTACATGTATGAACCCTCTGAAAAGTTCCCAGCATTTCAAATGTCACACAATTGCAGAAATCATCTGCAGCTGGCAAAACCACGCTTCTGCTAGAGCACAAATCATAGTCAGCTACTGTGGACGGCTCAAAGCAGCCGCACATCCCACACCTGGGATTAAAACGAAAGCACAGGGCTGGAGGGATGGCTCAGAGGTTAAGAGCACCGCCTGCTCTCTTCCAAAGGTCCTGAGTTCAATTCCCAGCAACCACATGGTGGCTCCCAACCATCTATAATGAGATCTGGTGCCCTCTTCTGGTGGGCACGTGTACATGCAGGCAAGATACTGTATATATGATAAATAAATAAATCTTTAAAAAAAAACCAAAAAACCAAAGCACATTCTCATATTTCTGTGTGTGTGTGTGTGTGTGTGTGTGTGTGTGTTTAAGAAACCAAAATTCCCTGCTCAAACTATGGCACCAGTCAAGGACAATATGTGCAGTAAACTTCGAACCCCTACCCAGATCTAGCCAATGGACAGGACATTCTCCACAGTTGAGTGGAGAGTGGGGTCTGACTTTCACATGAACTCTGGTGCCCCATATTTGACCACATCCCCTGGATGGGGAGGCCTGGTGGCACTCAGAGGAAGGATAGCAGGCTACCAATAAGAGACTTGATACCCTATGAGCATATACAGGGGGAGGAGGTCCCCCCTCAGTCACAGTCATAGGAGAGGGGAGTAAGGGGAAAATGGGAGGGAGGGAGGAATGGGAGGATACAAGGGATGGGATAACAATTGAGATGTAATATGAATAAATTAATAAAATATATATATATATATATAAAAGAAAGAAACTAAAATTCATCCGAGTGTCGTGGTGCACGCCTTTAATCCCAGCACTCAGAGAATCAGAGATACCCTTGGGGTGGGGGGGGACCAAAACATTCTCAACATCAGTCTCACTCAATTGCCTAAGCAGAAGGCCAGCCTTCATTCCTGACCTTCCCATTCATTTCCCCACTGTTTTTTCATGATGGCCTGCTGAGTTTAGTTTGTCTGTTGCAGGGTCTCTGTAGCCAGGGCTACAGCTAAACTCACCGAAATCCTCCTGCCTCTTGCCTCCCATGTCCTAGATTTATTGTCCTGTCTTAGCACCCCAAGTGCTGGCTTTTATCAGCATCCCAAGACAGGCTCCCAGCTTATACCATACTGTTCCTAGCTTGCATTTCCTTGCTCATACTAAATAGAAGAGGGATAGGATCCCCTGAAACCAGAGCCATGGATGGTTGTGGGCAGCCATCACATACGTGCTGGGAGCCACTTCTCCACCCCGTCCCTGTGTCCTGAGGACCCATGTCCCACCCTTATGTTTTATATGCTCCTACCTGTCTCTGTGTGCACCAGGGCCAAGCTATGCATGTGGTAAGCAAAAGACAAGCCAAAGGCTTCAGTTCTCTCCTTCTATGTGAGTTCCAGGATCAAATTCTCAGGCTTAGTAGAAAGTGCTTTACAAACTGACTCATTTCTTTCTGGCCCTAGTGTTTATACTTTAATTTTTTTGTTTTGTTTTGTTTTTGTTTTATGAGACAAGGTTTCTTCTGTGTAGCCTTGACTATCCTGGACTCATTTTGTAGACCAGGCTGGCCTTGAACTCACAGCGATCCACCTGCCTCTGCCTCTAAGTACTGGGATTACAGGGGTGCACCACCAATGCCCAGTTTATAATTTTAAGTTTTTGTTTTTGTTGCTGTTTTTTTTTTTGTTTTTTTTTGTTTTTCGAGACAGGGTTTCTTTGTGTATTCTTAGCTGTCCTGGACTCGCTTTGTAGACCAGGCTGGCCTCGAACTCACAGCGATCCACCTGCCTCTGCCTCCCAAGTGCTGGGATTATACGCGTGCGCCACCACGCCCGGCTAATTTTAAGTTTTAATTCAAGTTTTGCCCCGTCCAAGAAGGCTTACCTTAGCAAACTAAAGTTGAATTACTCATCTCTCCCCATGCTCTAAAAATATCCTAGTTATAGCTGTCTGCCACTTAAATACAGTATAACTGTCTGTCAACCTCAGTAAGGCCCTTCTTATTTGGTTTTGTACATCCTCTCTAGGTACTAGGAACACAATCATGTTTTATTGTTTGTTGCTGTGTTTGAGGCAGAGGCTCATATAGTCCAATTTGGCTTTGAATTCATTATGTAGTCCAGAAACGACCTGAGCTTCCAATCCTCCTGCTTCTTAGTCCTGAGTGCTGAGAATGCACGAGCCACATCAGTTTATGAGGTGCTAGGATAGAAACCAGGACTCCTTGCATGCTAAGCAAGCACTCAGCCAGCTTCTCAGTGAGGCAATATATAAGGCAAGAGACCCGCTAGTTTTTGAAGCCACCATATGGAGGGCAATCTTTCTCTTCTAACAGAGAGATAATTTGAAAAGATGGCTAATTTATAATTAAAGCACCAATCTCTAACTCTCTACATCTAAACACTGTCAGTTTTCCGTCCTGTCATTCATTCCGTTCATTTACTCACAAAGAATGAAAGAAGAGGAGTGATGAGCTGAGACTTCGGACTCTAAGACGTACTTTTGACCCCCTTCTATTCCTAATTTCAGAGAAGCAAACACACCTGGTGCGGGAGGGACACGTCATCTTCCAGGAATACTGCTGTTTCTTCCTTCAAGGTCTAACCCTACTGTGCTCCTAACGGGAATCTCTTCTGCATGCTCCCTCCAGCCACCCGTAATCACGCGCCGCACCCCTACCCACCCACCCAACCCCCGAAGCGCTTTCATTTATATGAAATTAGACTTTAAACGTAAAAACCGGAAGCGGCTTCCACACGGAGCCAATTCCTGAGGACACCTGATTACCCGCCACCTCTTGGCTACGCGGTCAACCACAGGAGTAAAACTGACCCGGATAAGGGACTGATATTCCTCCTTTAGTCGCTGCACCCACAACTCCCGATCTCGGGGTCCGGCGTTAGTCTTCAGCACAGGGATCTCAGACACGACCCGCCGGGTGGCCTCGTCCGCCATCTTGGACCAGGACACAAGAAAAATGCGGAAGTGGAGTTGCTTGTAACTTACTCAAGGCGTCGCCAGGTTTACTGTGGGAAAATGGGGCATTGTACTGCCTAGAAGCGGTCTCTGAATGCTCTCCTTATTTTTTTGGTAAGAAAATAAAATGGACACCACTGGTGTGAGCGTCCGGAAGGACAGAGTGGAGCTGGGTTACTCTGTCCTGACTAAGGCACCAATCACTAAATCACTGCTCAACCAGTGACTTCCGCTCATGCTCAGAAGCACTCTCAGGGAAAACCCAAGACCTTCCCAAACGGGGAAAGTTGTTAGAAAATCAGGTTTTAGCTGGGCGGTGGCGGCGCACGCCTTTAATCCCAGCACTCGAGAGGCAGAGGCAGGTGGATCGCTGTGAGTTCGAGGCCAGCCTGGTCTACAAAGCGAGTCCAGGACAGCCAAGGCTACACAGAGAAACTCTGTCTCGAAAACCCAAAAATAAATAAATAAATAATAAAAATAAAAAATAAAATCAGGTTTTTCTAGCACTCTTCAAAGTACTATCTCCTAAGATGTACAATTTACCAGTTTGTGCTCCAGAGTGGTTCCCTTAGTTTCAATTCCTGACCTGAAGAATTACAACTACCGAATTAGGAATACATAAACTTGATTGGTTTTTTGGTTTTTGTTTGTTTGTTTGTTTGTTTGTTTGTTTCTTTTTGGAGACAGGGTTTCTCTGTGTAGCCTTGGCTGTCCCGGACTCACTCTGTAGACCAGGCTGGCCTCGAACTCGCAGCGATCCGCCTGCCTCTGCCTCCTGAGTGCTGGGATTAAGGGCGTGCGTCATCACCGCCTGGCGTTTGTTTTTTTTTTGTTTTTGTTTTTGTTTTTGTTTTTTAAGACAAGGTTTTTCTATGTTATCTTGGCTACCCTAGACTCACTTTGTAGACCAAACTGGCCTCAAACTCACAGCAATCTGCCTGCCTCTGCCTCCCGAGTGCTGGGATTAATGGTGTGTGCCACCATGCTGGCCCCCACCCGGCTGAGCTTGATTATTGTTTTTAAAGTGGACTGTACCTCATGTATCCCAGGCTGGCCTCAGACACATACAGGAAAGACTGGAGCTCTTGCTCACTCCAAAATTAATGTGTTTAAGTTTTAAAACCAACTGAAAGATAAAGCATTCATTTTTTTGTTTGTTTGTTTTGTTTTTCGAGACAGGGTTTCTCTGTGTAGCTTTGACTGTCCTGGACTCACTTTGTAGACCAGGCTGGCCTTGAACTCACAGCGATCCGCCTGCCTCTGCCTCCTGAGTGCTGGGAGTAAAGGCGTGCGCCACCACCGCCCGGCCTAAGATAAAGCATTCTATAAAGAGTTATTGAATATCTTTTGTGTGCTATACACTAAGCATATAGACATGATTCCTTCCTAGGTGAATTCCCCCAAAGAGGTAGAGGACAGTCATTGAGTGCCGACTCTAAGCCTAAGATAAGGTAACTTTCTGTTGTTTTTGAGACAGGACCTCACTATGTAGACCAGGCTGGCTGACCTCCAACTCACAGAGATTTGCTTGTCTCTTTCTCCCAAATCCATTTGACACTAAGAAGCCTTAGTAGGGTGCATGGTGGCCTACGTCTGATATCCCAGCACTTGGGGGGCTAAGGCTGGAAGATTGCTGCAACTCAATTTATAACAAACCCCATATGTGATGCTTGTGGTGCACACCTTTGATCCCAGCATTTGGGAGGCAGACTGATGTTGGTGAGTTTGAGTCTAAATAGACAGATCCTGTCTCAAAGAAAACAAGTTCCCAGGACGTAGTGTCACACACCTATAAGCCAGCACTCAGGAAAGAGAGGCAGGTGGATCTCTGAGTTGGAAGCTAGCCTGGTCCACAGAATGAATTCCAGGACAGCCAGGTCACACAGAGCAACTCTGTCCCAAACAAAACAAAACAAAAAGGAAACAGCAGAAAACAAGCAGAACAAATGTGAAATGGCTCAAGTGTGTAAAGTGGCTTGTAGCACAAGCCTGGCCACTACATAAGGATGGAAGGAGAGAACTGACTCCACAAAGTAGTCCTCTGACCTACATACATTACATTTTTGTTTGTATTTTACATAGATGTTTTGCCTGTGTGTATGTAAGGTACCATGTGCATGCAGTACCAGTGGCGGCTAGTACAGGGCAACAAGTCCCCTGGAACCAGAGTTACAGACTTTACTTCCCTGTGGGTTCTGAGAACTAAAGACCTGTAGCAAGTGTCCTTGACTGCTGAGCCATCTCTCTAGTCCTCTAACACACACACACACACACACAAACACACACAGTTTTTGTTTTTGTTTGTTTGCTTTCGAGACAGGGTTTCTCTGTGTAGCCCTGGCTGTCCTGACTCACTTTGTAGACTCAGCTGGCCTCAAATTCACAGCAATCCTCCTGCCTCTGCCTCCCCAGTGCTGGGATTACAGGTGTGCGCCGCCATGCCTGGCTACAAATGAGGATGCAGTGCGGTGTTAGAATGCTTGTTGTCTAGCATGCACAAAGCCTGTGTTGGACCCTCATTACCACATACACCAGACCTGATGGTGAGTGTCTGTCACTGTCATCCCAGCCTAACGTACAAACAATGTTGGGTTTTTCCTTCCCAGATATGTCCATGTGTAGTTTGGTAGAGTATGTGTTTTGTTTGTGAGACAAGGTCTGTATAGTCCTGGCTATCCTAGAATTATCTATGTAGACCAGGCTGACCTTGAATTCACCGGATCCACAGGACCCTGCCTTTTGAGTGCTGAGATTAAAGGGATTCAGTTCCATGCCTGGCCAATAGAGTGTTCTGTTCTCTCTCTCCTGTGTTGTCTGATAGTATGTTCTCAGTCTCCCACTCTTATATCAGTGTTGCTTTGTTTGTTTAAAGATTTATTGTGTATGCAGTATTCCACCTCTGTGTACACCTGCCCGATAGAAGAGGGCACCAGATCTCATTATACACGATTGTGAGCCACCATGTGGTTGCTGGGAATTGAACTGAGGACCTCTGGAAGAGCAGCCAGTGCTCTTAACTTCTGAGCCATCTCTCCAGCCCGTGTGTGTGTGTGTGTGTGTGTGTGTGTGTGTGTGTAGGTATGTAGGTACAGTGATGTGCTCAAGGAACAGAGAATTGAAGTGAGGTTTTACAATTGTCTTGACTAAATTATTTTCATTTGGTTATACATATATCTATAAAGGAATAATAGCTTTTTCTGATATTTCTGGCTGGATCCATACGTGTACTGCTATCATTTTTTAATCTCTTTCAAAAAAATTATTTCTTGCCTGGCAGTGGTACACTTGGGAGGCAGAGGCAGGAGGATCTCTGTAACTTTAAGACCAGCCTGGTCTATAAAGCAAGTTCCAGGACAACCAAGGCTACACAGAGAAACCCTGTCTCAAAAAACAAAACAAAACAAACACAAAGGTATTTCTTTTTTTTTCTTTTTCTTTTTTTTTTTTTTTTGGTTTTTCGAGACAGGGTTTCTCTGTGTAGCCTTGGCTGTCCTGGACCCACTTTGTAGACCAAGCTAGCCTCGAACTCACAGCGCTCCACCTGCCTCTGCCTCCCAAGTGCTGGGATTATAGGTGTGCGCCACCACGCCCGGTTCACAAAGGTATTTAAGGATTTTTTTCCTGGTTTTTTGAGACAGAGTTTCTCTGTATAGCCTTGGCTGTCCTAGACCCGCTTTGTAGACCAGGCTGCTGGCCTCGAACTCACAGGGATCCACCTGCTTCTCCCTCCCGAGTGCTGGGATTAAAGGCGTGTGCCACCACTGCCCGGCTAAGGATTTTTTTTTTTATGTGTATGAGTGTTTTGTCTGGACGGATGGATGTCTGTGCACCACATGGGTGCCTGATGCTCACAGAAGCCAAAAAAGAACCTCATGTTCCCTGGAACTGAAGTCATAGCTGTGAGCCAGTGTGGCTGCTGGGGCCAAACTCCAGGCCTCTGCAAGGACAGCGACTACTGAGCCACCTCTTCAGACCTTCCACCTCTCTTTTCATGAGAGTGAATCTAAAGTGTATTGAACATATTCCCAGCACACACAGTGGCTCACCATCTCCCACCTTCATATCCTCAATTTCAGAGGATAAGATACCCTGTTCTGGCCTTCATGGACACCAGGCACACTGTGGTGCACATACATACCATGCAGTCAAAACACTCATACGCAGGAAAAAAATAACCTTAAAAAATTAATATACTTTTTTTGGAACATATTATAATATTGGGATGTAGCCATGGATATTTAAGAGTCACTGTTTTAGGGTTGGTGAGATGGCTCAGAGTTTGATCCCCAGAACCCAAGTAAAATTGAGAAACTGACTCCCCAGAGTTATTCTCTGCCTTTCACAGGTGATGCTGTGGCATGCACACTCATCCTGCACAAAAAATTATAATGACAATAAAACCACTGACCCATGCCTCAAGTCTGAAAAGTATTTCCTGAAACCACATTCCAAGTAGGCAGGCAGGATTCTGCTCACAACACAGGCCTGTCCCTGGATATACTTCAGAAGCCTCGGGCAGTGCCTCGTCCCTGTAAGATGTCCTGACCTGGAGCCAGAATACAGAGCAGTCTATAGACAAATAATCACAACCATTAATCAGTACACAAGGCACAAAGGGCCCTCTTAGCAGGACAAAGATCTTCATTGCATCAAAGTGCAAACCAGTGTAAAGCAGGAAATGGGCTATCAAATTTAGTTTTTCAGATGTTCTCATGGACGAATTTAGTTTATTCTTGTTTTAACTAATTCTTAGGAGATATTGATTAGAAGCTAAATTTTAAAAGATTAAAGGAAACCCTCAAGTTCACATATTTCAGAGGAAGAATTAATGTATAAGCAAATGTTTATAAAATACATACTCTATTCTAGGTGTTGGAAGTACAGTAGCGCACAAGGGACCCCTGTGTCCCTGTCCTCGTGGAAATGATCCTAACAGCTAAGCAAAGTGGCAGAGCAGGTGTGGTTGAATAACTCAGTCCTAAAAAATGCACCGATGTCCAAGAAAAACAAAGCAAAAACAAACATGGACAGCCAAGTAGAGGATGTACACACCTTTGATTCCAGCACTAAGGAGGCAAGAGCAATTGGATCTCTGAATTTGAGGCCAGTCGGGTCTAAAGATCAAGTTCCAGGACAGCCAAGGCTATGCAGAGAAACCGTGACTCAAAAAAAAAACAAAAAAGCGGGGCTGGAGAGAAGGCTCAGTGGTTAAGAGCACTGACTGCTCTTCCAGAGGTCCTGAGTTCAACTCCCAGCAACCACATGGTGGCTCACAACCATCTAAAATGTGACCTAATGTGCACTGTATACATAATAAATATTAAAAACCAAAAAACAAAAAAGCAACAGCAGCAATGGCCCCGAGGGAAGACTACCCATTTGGCAGAGTAGTGCAGGTGGTGAGTGGGGAAGCCGTGAGCAATCCTGGTAGGCACACTGTTAGTCATCACAGGGAAGGCAGGTTTTGGGACTGAAGGAGAAATGACTCTTATATCAGGGAAAGAAATATTGGACTAGAGGGGGGAGATAAAAATTTTTATTTTATATTTTTGGTTTTTAGAGACAGGGTCTCTCTGTGTAGCCTTGACTTTCCTGGACTCACTTTGTAGGCCAGGCTGGCCTTGAACTCACAGCGATCCACCTGCCTCTGCCTCCCAAGTGCTGGGATTAAAGGCATGTGCCACCATGCCCCGCTAAGATAAAAATTAAAAAACCAGAGACAAATCTCTGATCTTTAAGGCATTGATCTGGATCCTATGGCATTGGAAGATTTTTCGGATGTTTAGAGAAATGCTGTTTTTACTGTAGAGAGCTCCATTCTGTAGACTATCAGTGTCCACAAGTAGCCAGTTACTGCTTCTAATACGGCCTGCCTCTGGATCCTTTCCCTTAGCTGGGTTGTCTGTCTGACCTCAGTGGGAGAGGATGCCAAGGTGGATTGGTATCCCTTGGGGCCCTTCCCTTATCTAAGGAGAGGGGGCTGAGATCAGGTTGTAAAGTTATTATTATTATTATTATTATTGTTTTGTTTTTTGTTTTTCGAGACAGGGTTTCTCTGTATAGCCCTAGATGTCCTGGACTCCCTTTGTAGACCAGGCTGGCTTCAACCTCACAGAGATCCACCTGCCTCTGCCTTCCGAGTGCTGGGATTAAAGACGTGTGCGACCAAGCCTGGCTGTGATTAAATTTTTTTTTCTTTTTCCTTTTTCTGTTGTTTCCTGGATGGTTTTGTTAGACTCAGATCGTCAGAGTCTATTCCTGGAAGCCCAATTGAGAGTCAGAGTCCAGAGTCGATGCAAAAGCAAAGGAATTGTATTGAGCCGACAGGCTGGGGTCCACCAAGCTAAGAAGAGTTGGAAGACCTCCTCCTGCAAAAGCTGGGAGTTTAAATGCCCTTTAAAGAAGCAGAACTTAGCACAATGGTTAGTTAACAAGTGATGGGCTAACAATAGGTGACCTTTTAGGTGAATGGGGGTCTGAGATAGTAAATTCCAAGTAGGGTGAGATGGGGCAGTAAATTCTGAGGGCAGGGTGGAGATGGAGGATGGGGGGAATTTTAACTTTGACCTACAATTCTTAACTTGCTTAATAATGCTATTGTTATGATGGCTAAGCACAGGCCACCTGGAAGCTCACGTTGCTTAGCTAACAATGTTACTGTTATGATGGCTGAGTTTGGGCCACCTGGAACCTTACATTTCTGGAATCTTAGTTTGTCTCCTCAGTCGTCATGCACAGGACTCTGAGAAGTCGTAGGAATATGCAGGTGTGTGATGAAATTTTTTTTAAAGGAAAAAAAGAATGATTGTAAATTATAGTGTGCGCTTTTATATGCTATAGGATATTAGATTCATACTTATAATCACTTGGTAAAGAAAACAATAACTAAAGTTTATAGGATATTTATATGTGCTGGGTATGGTCCTAAATATTTTATCTATACTAACTCCTTGAATACTGATAACAGTTCTTCTTAAGTACTTTCTTATCTTCAATTACATTAAAAAACAAAAACAAAACAAAACAAAGGGCTAGAGTGATGGCTCAGAGGTTAAAAGCACTGTTCTTCCAAAGGTCTTGAGTTCAATTCCCAGCAACCACATGGTGGCTCCCAACCATCTCCAATGAGATCTGACACCCTCTTCTGGCCTGCAGGCGCACATGCAGGCAGAGCACTGTGTACATAATAAATAAATCTTTAAAGCAAAACAGAACAGAGGCACGGTGAGGTCTAATGAACCTCACACTCCATGCACACATCAACTGAACGACAGACTGGAAACCAATCCCAAGCGTAGTCTGGCTCTAGAAGTCACATCCATAATCAATTGATGAGCTTTCCCACCACTTCCAGGCCTAATTAGCAGTAAGAATCAAAGGGTTCAGGATTGGGGGTGCTGGAAGCAAAGGGTTCAGGATTGGGGGTGCTGGAAGTCGCCTAGGCTAGCCAGACACTCTTGATTCTCTGGCCTCGGCCTCTAGTGTACAGTTAGTGTAGCCATTCATCACTGTGGCTGTGAGCCTTGATGAATGTAGCCTTCGCGGTGACTGTCCCTTTACAGTAGCTAGTGAGATCTGGTAGAGGGCTTGGGGTGCCAGAACATTTGGTTTACAAGGATATAGATAGTCTTTGGGGAGGAAAGAGCAGATATGAATATAATTATCACAAATAAGAAAGTCAAGGGATCATTGCATGATAGCACACATATATAATATATAAAATTAATAAACCATATAAAGATAATTGTATAAGGTATATAATATATTGTATAAATATGTAATACAAATATAATAAACTCAGGAGGCTGAAATAGGAGTATCACAAGTTTGAGGCCACTCTGGGTTAAACAGTGAGTTCCAGGTCAGCCTATATTATATAACAATACCTTGTATCAAAACAAAACTAAAAGAGCTGGGGAGACGGTTCAGAGGGTAAAGATGTTACTGCACAAGTACAAAGACCTGAGTCTGAATCTTCAGAGTCCACACAAAGCCAGACATGGTAGTGTGCATCCCAATCCCAGTGTTGCAAAGGGAAGAGGGAAGGCAGACAGGAGAATCCACACAGGCCAGCTATCCTGTTTGCAGAGGTGAATGACAAAAGAGAGACCCTGTCTCAAAATGGAAGGCAAGCCACCCCTGTTAGTTGTCTCATGAGGGGCCTGGGTTTTGCCAGCTGGTAAGGCCTTCCTCTGGCGGGCGTGGAGAAGGGCGTGGTCTATGGAGAAGGGTGTGGTCTAGGGCTCTGAGGATACAAAGAAGAGCATAGAGAGAGAGTGACAGGGTGTGCAGTATTGGCTGTTGCATATAGCAGTCTGAAGAGACCAGCAGAGAGAAATGGTTCAGGCAGCAGCAGCTTGGAGGAGACTGTGGACTGTTGTCTGCTGTTGTTAGAGATGGGTATAGCCCAAAAGAACCCAATGGACCCTAAACAGCCAGGAAAAGTAGAGGGGCCCCCTCTCCCCACTAACCTTCTCTCTCCTATGTAGGGTTGGAGGTTGGAAGGGAAGTTGAGGCATAAACACCCCAAATAAAGTATAGTTTAAACGAACAAGTGCTACACTTAGTCTCTCTCTCTCTCTCTCTCTCTCTCTCTCTCTCTCTCTCTCTCTTTCTCTCTCTCTTTTGTTTTTCAAGACAGGGTTTCTCTGTGTAACCTTGGCTCACTTTGTAGACCAGGCTAGCCCTAAACTCAAAGGAGATCCACCTGCCTCTGTCTCCCGAGTGCTGGGATTAAAGGCATGTGCCACCATGCCTGGCTAGTTTCTCTTTTAACTCGGCTATCACACAAATAATTGAGACTTTTTTATATTTGTTTAATAAGTTTCACGGCACAAGAACTGAGCAGTTATTACTCTGTTCTTAACTCGCTAAGCTAATTTGGATTCCTCCCATTTTATATCTCAGAGATAGTATACATACATATCATATCACACACAAATACACATAAAAACCAAATGTCTGAGAAATCTGGGAGTAGTGATGCATGCCTATAATTCTTGTGCTTGAGAGGCTGAGGCAGAAGAATCAGGAGTTCAAGGTCACTGTCTGCTATATAGTAAGTGTCAGGCCAGCCTGGGTCACTTGAGACTGATTCAAGCAAAAATAAACTACACAAAGGAAAGAGTAATTTCTATTTTTTTCAATTTTATGTTCTGCGCATTATATTTTGTCTACATGTGTATCTATGTGAGGATATTGGATCCTGGAGT
>OU015747.1:123901737-123959153 GCA_907169655.1 Acomys percivali
GACCTCTGGAAGAGCAGACAGTCTTTTTAATCTCTGAGCTATCTCTCCAGCCCAAAAGCATATTATTATATTTCTGGTTTTTTGTTTTTGTTTTTTCAAGACAGGGTTTCTCTGTGTAGCCTTGGCTGTCGTGGACTCCCTTTGTAGACCAGGCTGGCCTTGAACTCACATCGATACACCTGCCTCTACGTCCTGAGTGCTGGGATTAAAGGTGTGCACCACCACACCCAGCTAAGAATTAGGTTTTCTATGTACAATAATCAAATATCCTGAAAGACTGCAGTGACCTGGTGTTTGACTTATGTTGGATCCAAGCAGATCCCATAACAGTACATATCCAGAACAGAATAGAAATGACCTTTTTATGGCTGGAAAGATGGGTCAGTGGTCAAGAGCACTGGCTGCTCTTCCAGAGGACCTGGGTTCAGTTCCCAGCACCCACATGGCAGCTCACAACTGCTTGTAACTCCAGGATCCAATATCCTCACATAGATACACATGTAGACAAAATACAATGCACAGAACATAAAATTGAAAAAATGGAAATTACTCGTTGTTTTGTTTGTGTAGTTTATTTTTGCTTGAATCAGTCTCAAGTGACCCAGGCTGGCCTGAAACTTACTATATAGCAGACAGTGACCTTGAACTCCTGATTCTTCTGCCTCAGCCTCTCAAGTAAAAGTATTCTCCAAATTCTATTGTATGACACTGCTTTAAGGTGGCATTGATAAGCTAGGCATGGTGGCACATGCCTTTAATCCCAGCACTTGGGAGTCAGAGGCAGGCGGATCACTGTGAGTTTGAGGCCAGCCTGGTGTACAAAGCAAGTCTAGGACAGTCAAGGCTACACAGAGACCCTGTCTTGAAAAACAAAAAAAAAAGGTGGCATTGTTAAACAAAATTTGTATTTTAAACTCAGTATATAGACATTCATCTCATAACCGATCCTTGACAATATAAACATAATCTAATCGGATTGTGTTGGTCTACAGCCAAAGCTTTTTTAATCTAGCAGGTCTATAGACTGCCATTCTGCAGCCTTGCCTCAAGGTGGTGCTGTAGGCTTTACATCAGATTCCCCTGGCGGCTCTTTAGTCTGCTTCAAAGGGTTTTCCTATCTCTTTTCTTTTTTGGTTTTTCGAGACAGGGTTTCTCTATGTAGCCTTGGCTGTCCTGGACTCGCTTTGTAGATCAGGCTGGCCTCGAACTCACAGCGATCCGCCTGCCTCTGCCTCCCGAGTGCTGGGATTAAAGGCGTGCGCCACCACGCTGGGCTCCTCTCTCTTTTCTATTGCCTTCACTCTATCCGTTAAAATTTCAGTCGTTTCCTTCTCTGAGTCTGCCTTATTCTAATCTTTCTTTAATTTCTCTTTTACCCTTTCTTTCTTCCATTTGTAGACCAGGTGGCCTTGAACTCAGAGATCTGCCTGCTTCTGTTTCCCCAAATGCTGGGATTACAGGTGTGCACCACACGCTCAGCTTCTTTTAATACCTTCTAACTTAGTATCTTTTTCTTCATTTAATTTTCTGTAAGCCCTTTCCCATCCTCATGTGGTATATCTTATTTATTTTATTAAAAATTTGTTTTAAGGGTCTTCTTTTTATATTCCTTGCACTTCACATCCTTCTGTCTGTTCAAGAACCAGTCTGCATCTTGTACCTTCGTGAATTCTGATGATGGTGATCACGTGCTCCACCTCATCCTCTGTGAGTGCTCCAGCCCTCTTGGTGAGGTCAGTGTCTGCTTTCTTCAACACCACATGAGCGTATCTCCGCCCCCCACCCTCAATAGCAGTGATGGAAAAGGCTATTTTGCCACCCATTGATGCTGGTGTTAAGTACTCACAAAATGTGCTCGAACTTCTCTGGGATCACTAGAGACATGGCAGAGGCACAAGCAACAGTGTGTAGGCCTCCCGTCTGGAGTGACATTTTTGTGCACCGTGCAAGGAATGTCTCTGTATTATTCAAACGCTGATTTTTGTGCTGGCAGAGATTTGATTACAGGCTGGACTTTGCTATTTTTATTATTATGAAGCATCTTCTGCCTCAGTATTTTGTAAATCTTGCTCTACACGACCTTCTGATTGGTTATAAAAAACTGAATGGCCAGGGCAGGAAAGGAAGCAAGACTTCCAGAGAAGGAGGAGGGGACGGGACGGAGTCACCATCAGGGCAGGAATGAAGCAGGTGCCAGGACAAGACTAAGATGAACAGGTAATGGGCCACATGGCAGGACACAGGCCAGGTTGGGTTAGAACATCTGGGTATCTGCCCAGCTGTAGTGCCTAAACCCTACAATAAATATAAAGGAGGTGGAAACAGTGGGCAGGTCTTTAATCCCAGTACTCAAGGAGGCACAGGCAGGTGGATTGCTGTGAATCTGAGGCCAGCCCGGTCTACAAAGTGAATCTAGGACAGCCAAGGCTACACAGAGAAACCCTACTCCCCCCCAAAAAAAATAAACGAAAGTTTCTGTCATTATTCAGAGCAAGGGTGGTCTTAGAAAAACCCCACACTTACAAACTCTTTAAGAGCTTCACTTTATTATTTTCAAATTTTTTATTTTATTTTATTTTTTGTGTGTGTCTGTCTGTACCCAGTTTCTTTTTCTTTTTTAAAAAAGATCTTTATTTATTATGTATACAGTGCTCTGCCTACATGTATACCTGCAGGCCAGAAGAGGGCATCAAATCACATTATAGATGGTTGTGAGCCACCATGTGGTTGCTGGGAATTGAACTCAGGACCTCTGGAAGAACAGCCAGTGCTCTTTCTTAACTTCTGAGCCATCTCTCCAGCCCCAGTTTCTTTTCTTTCTTTAGCACCTAAGCACATTTTCAATTATACTTACCTGATTAAAGGTTCTTCTGTGCTGGGTCTTTAGCTTTTCAGTTGGGGCTTCCAGTTTCTTCTGTGGCTGTTTAGTCCATGGTGCTGGCTGCTGGCCCTGCCTTTCCGCTCACAGGGAAGAGGTGTTCTGTAGGCATGCTTTTAAAGTCCATTTTTTAAAAAAGACACGTTTATTTATTATTTATACAGTATTCTGCATGTGAGCCAGAAGAGGGCACAAGATCTCATTATAGATGGTTGTGAGCCACCATGTGGTCGCTGGGAATTGAACTCTGTACCTTTGGAAGAACAGTCAGTGCTCTTAACCTCTGAGCCATCTCTCCAGTCCTCCCATTAAAAAAATTTTTTATTATGTATACAATGTCTGTCTGCACATACACCCGCAAGCCAGAAGAAGGCACCAGATCTCATCATAGGTTGTTATGAGCCACCATGTGGTTGCTAGAAATCGAACTCAGAACCTTCGGAACAGTCAGTACTCTTAACCTCTGAGCCATATCTCCAGCCCTTAAAGTCCATTTTTATTTTGGTTTCTTATATCTTTTTCTCCCTACTCCACCCCAATCCCTTCCAAGACCAGGTAGGGGAGAAAGGTTTGTGGGGAGAAGGGGCCTAGTTTTCCTTAGCTACTTCCTGTATCTTGGGTCATCAGGTTCCTGTGGCAAGTCCAATCTTCATTTCAGGATATCTCCAACTTTTTTTTTTGGTTTTTCGAGACAGGGTTCCTCTGTGTAGCCCTGGCTGTCCTGGACTCGCTTTGTAGACCAGGCTGGCCTCGAACTCACATCGATACACCTGCCTCTGCCTCCTGAGTGCTGGGATTAAAGGCATGCGCCACCAAGCCCGGCTTATCTGCAACTTCTTTTGGTCACACTAAATCAACAGCAACCAGGAGCAGCAGGGGGTTAGCACCAACAGCCTTCTCCTTTCTCAGAGCCCCCTCCCTCTGGTATTTATTCTTACTGGCAAAGACCACGCCCCTGCACGAGGCAGTTCCCAGCTGACAAAGATCACGTGCCCTTCCCATGAGGGAACTAGCAGTGGACCAACTGGAGCAGCCCCCACACCCCACACCCGGGATTAAAACAAAAACATGTCTACATATTAAACCAAAACTTCCACAACATGGATCCGTCGCTCAGTTCCAGCTAGCAGCTGACTGGAAGTAACCTCCATGAAGTAACCTTGTTTATTCACTTTGCTGGTAGCTCATGGACTCTGTCTATGACCCAAGTCTGCCTGTAGCCACTGTCTGCCCACTCGTGGAGCAATAGATGCCCTTTAGGCTGGCATGCTCCGGCGACCCTCTGTCACCTTTGGCCTCCACCCATTCTGGGTCTCTTGGCAGCCCGCAGCTCCTGAGCAGTACCAGTCAGAAGGGCTAGTCGCCTTTCGAAGGCACCACAGGACAGGACAGGACAGAACAGGACAGGGCAGGGCAGGGCAGGGCAGGGCAGGGCAGGGCCTGTCCTGCTGGGACTAAGCACTGAGGGTCCACTTCAATCTCTCTTGGAGGAAAAGGACCTCTGCCTTCCGCTTGTCCCAGCTCCGGGCAGCATGTAGCTGCTAGGGAACCATCCTTTCCCTGGCACCATTTCTGCAGCTTCCTTGCCTGGCTTTCTGGTCCAGCTCCCATGCCCGGAACTTTTGGCCTGCTGGCTGAATCTAGTGTTCTAAGCTTGGATTTATGCCTACCACAGTGGGTGCCAATTAAAATGGGACTTTCTCTGGAGCACTAGCTCCCAAATAATGACACGGAGACCTTCTATTAATTATGAAAGCTCGCCCTTAGCTTCGGCTTGTTTCCAACTAGCTCTTAACTTAAATTAGCCTCCTTATAGTAATCTATGTCCTGCCACGTGGCTTGCTATCTTGCTTCAGTCTCTCATGGCCCGGCACCCTGTGTCCGGCTGGTGACCCTGTGTCTGATTCTGTCCCCAAGTTCCAATCTCTTCTGGAAGTCCTGCCTTCCTCTGCCTTTGCTATTGGCAGTTCCCCTCTTTATTAAACCAGTCAGAAGGTGCTGGACAGAATGTTTACAAAATATGATGCAGCCTGTACAAAGCTCATATGTTAGTACAGAAATCAGCATCTGAATAACCCAAAGACACAGTGCACAAAAAGATCACCCCATCAGCTATGATCCACCACACATGGATGCAGGAACTAGTGTAGTCTTAAGAGTAGCAAGTACTCTCAAACGCTGAGCCATTTCTTCAGTTCCTTAACCCCCGCCCCCACCCCACATACATGTATAATCTCACAGACACATTTACTACACCAATTGGATTTCTTTTTCTTGTTCTTTTAAGATAGGGTTTCTTTGTGTAGACCAGGCTGACCTTGAACTCAAGAGATCTATCTGCCTCTGCCTCCCAGGAGCTGGGATTAAAGGTGTGCAGTGGCTGTACTACTTGGCCTAACCACTGATTGTTTGGTAAGGGCACCGACGTTCTCAGCAGCAGTGTATAAAGGTCTCTCTATTCTAGTCCTCATGCGCATTCTCCTTTTCCGTGCTAGGAATTGCAAGCACTATAACACTGAGCGGTTTGTTGTTTTGTTTTCTATTTTCTTTTCCTTTTCCCTGAGACTGGGTTCATTAGTGTAGCTCTGGCTGTCCTGGAACTTGTTCTGTAGACCAGGCTGGCCTCAACTCAGAGACCCACCTGTTTCTGCCTCCCAATAAGGCCTGTACCACTACTGTCTGACTACTGAATGTTTTTATCCCCAGACCATTTGTCAGTTTTCTGGTGAGTCATTTTACTTTGGGTAAGCTACTGAGAGAGGGTCATGCTAATTAATATGCAGCCCAGCTACCTGGGAGGCCAAGGTTACCTCGTGTTCTTCTTTTTCTTGTTGTGTTTTATTTGAGACAGCAGTTCTCCATGAAGCCCTGGATGTTCTGTGTTGTAAGACCCTGGTAACCTACCAGTCATAAAAATAGACACTAAGGCCTTTTATTATTTTAAAGCTTAGACCTTAGCTGGGCACACTCTCATATAGCTCATCTAAGTTAACCCAACCTCCCAGCTCCTTCCCATATGTGGCTAGTTATACCTTCCAGGCCTGTAGTCAAGCCTGTTCTTTCTGTGATTCCTAGCAAAAGGACCCTCCTCTTTCTTCTTCCCAGAGTCGCTTTCTCCCTACCAGGAGCCTGGTCAATTCCTGCCTGAATATTGGCCATGAGCTTTTTATTAAAGCTAATCAGAGAAAGCCTTAGGTAGGTGCAGAAGGAGAGACACACATTCACACAGTGTACCTCAACATCTCCCCTCTTCAATCAAATAAATGGCCTTTTCACTAATATCAATACACTATATACAATAAGAACACTTATAAAAAATTGTGAAAAAATTACATTAACAATGTCCAGTCTATTTGTACTTGGCCCAGATTCCATTCTAATGTCAACACATCTTTAACATATATAGGTTGACTCAAAATAGCAGTCCTTTCTAAAATTCAATGGTTTTCAGCAGCTGTGCTGCCTGTTTCATTGACATTTTAAGAATTCAAAATTGGGGTTGGAGAGATGGCTCAGTGGTTAAGAACACTGCCTGCTCTTGCAAAGGACCTGGGTTCAATTCCTAGCACCCACATGGCAGCTCACAACTGTCAGTAACTCTAAGATCTGACACCCTCACACCAATGCACATAAAATTTTTAAAAAAATGTCAAAGTTATCAAAGCATTATGTACTCCATCTCTAGAAGATCCCACAGCCCCTTCTGTTTTATGAGCATTTCTTTTATGTGGGAAGGACTGTAAGCTTTTTTCTTTTTTTTAATATGGAACGCTTCACGAATTTGCGTGTCATCCTTGCGCAGGGGCCATGCTAATCTTCTCTGTATCGTTCCAATTTTAGTATATGTGCTGCCAAATCGAGCACTGTAAGCTTCCCTCCCCCCGCCTCCCGAGACAACTTTGTAGACCAGGTTGGCCTCGAACTTACAGCGATCCGCCCACCTCTGCCTCCCAAATGCTGGGATTAAAGGCGTGTGCCACCACTGCCCGGCTAGGAGTGTAAACTTTATCACAGGTGAAAGCAGTCTTAGCATACCATGGATACTCCTTGAGATTAACTTTGAGATAGGTGGAGCCCTCCTGGGCCTGGAATTCCGGAAGCGGACCTGGTGGGACTCCACCTGGACTATTGTGTTTCTAATTGACCCTCAATAGGAGAGGGAGACCGCCCCTTGCACGTGATATACAGGCCGGCGGCAGCTGGTTCAGACCGGACTTGAGCGCAAGTGGATTGGAAAGAGGATCAGCGAACAGCCCAGAGACACCTAGGGACCTGTCCCGTGGAACGGATACCGCAAGGTTCACTCTTTTTTCCTTCTAATCTTTTTTCTCTCTTGTGTAAGCTAGTTGGGTTGTATAATAAAGTTTAATTGTTAAGACCCAGAGCCAACACCTTTAAGGTATGGTTAGATCTTTCCACAATTACTTGACTTGTAGGATTGTAAGGTATACTAGTACCATGCTTTATAATATACTGGAACATTACAGTGAGCATTACTGAACATTGTAACTAGCTTCATGACAACCAAAATGAAACTATACAGGGTCCAAGCGCCTTCTGCTATAGAGTTTTCAAGTTTTTTTTTTTTTTTTTTTTTTTTTGGTTTTTCGAGACAGGGTCTCTCTGTGTAGCCTTGGCCGTCCTGGACTCACTTTGTAGACCAGGCTGGCCTCGAACTCACAGCGATCCGCCCGCCTCTGCCTCCCGAGTGCTGGGATTAAAGGCGTGCGCCACCACGCCTGGTTTGAGTTTTCAAGTTTTTAACATGGAAAATATTCTTTTTAATCTTGCTAACTCCTTCCTTTGGAGACTTTACTGGTGCAGGATATCTGATCCCACTGTGATCTCTGAGACTGTGAACTAGAAAAATCTGTCTTTTGTTTAGTTGAGTCCTAACACACACCTTTTCTGGTTTTTCCAAGACAGGGTCTCTCTGTGTAGCCTTGGCTGTCCTGGACTTACTTTGTAGACCAGGCTGGCCTTGAACTCACTGCGATTCACCTGCCTCTGCCTCTCGAGTGCTGGGATTAAAGGCTCTAACACATACCTTTAGTCCAAGAACTTTCGATTTATTGTATACAGGTAGTTAAGGTGTGGTTCTGTCAGTTCCAGCAAACACCTTTAATCCAAGAGCTTTCTGTACACAGAATAAACTTTAGGTCAAGAGGTGGAGCAAGAAACCAGATGACAGGGATTAGAGTAGGAGGCACTTTTGAATTGAAGGGTACTTAAGGCAGCTCTTGGGCCTTGAGCTCTTTAGCACCTCGGCTCCTTAGTTTTTGGGGTCATGAGCTTTGAGCTAGCAAGCCTTTGGCTTTGGATTTTTTGGCCTTTTCTTCCAACATTGTCAGCTGAGCGCTTTCTTTGCCTCTCTGAGCTAGCAGGTTTTTTTTACCCGAGCATCTGGCTCCTCAGTCTTTATTGGTAAAATAGAACAATCTGGGATTTTTCTTTTAAAACTACACCTTACCTTTTATGCACACTAAGAAAACACTTTTTACTCATTTCCCTTTTGCTTTCTTTCCTTTAGAAACTTCACTTTATTATGCACATTTACAGAACATCTTTTATTTATTTCTCTTTCGTTCATAAACTTAATTGTAAGACTTTATCTTCAACCCCATCAGAGACTTGAAAAGAAAATAGTATTAACTTAGATTGTAGGAAGTGCAAGCAAGGGGCTTCCAAAATAGAAAGCTGACAGGCAGTTGGCTGCCTGGACAATCACTCCAAATTTCTCTTTAACATTGGCGCATCATCTTCAGCCTTCTGGCCCAGAATATCCGACAGACATATTTGTAAAACAAGAATTATGAAGGAAATCACTTTGTAGACCACTCTGTCCTTGACTCAGAGACCTACCTGTTTCTGCCTTCTGAGTGCTGGTTTTAAAGGTGTGCACCACTACCACCCGGTGGAAAAATTCCTTTCTTTGAAATTCTCCTTCATATAACACCCTACTAATAGCCTTTTTAAAAAAAAAACAATAAACACCGAAACAGGAGCTTTTTATTTGACTTTTTACGACTGGATTTGGCTATGCAGCTCTGGCTGGTCTGTAACTCATTAAATAGGTCCAGATTTTCCTCAAATCACAGCCTTCAGCTTCCTGAGTGCTGGGATTACAAGCCTGGATTAGTGTCCTTGGGTGCAAAAAAATGTTTTTATACATTATTATCTTTCATTTCAGTCTGGTTGTTACCCTATATATCTATGCAACAATTTTGTTAGTTTTGGTTTTTCGAGACAGGGTTTCTCTTGTCCTGGCTGTCCTGGACTCGCTTTGTAGAACAGGCTGGTCTCAAGCTCACAGAGATCGGCCTGCTCCTGCCTCCCAAGTGCTGGGATGTAAGGCATGCTCCATCCTACTGACCTGTCTTCTTCCACAATCCAAATAACACATTTTAGTCCATATCTTACCTAATCTGTTACATTTAATAATTTTAACAAGTTTCCTTGATATTTTCCTCGGGTCGGCCTTACTGTCTTCCTGTTTGTGTCTTCTCACTGGCCTCTCTGCAGCTTCCTTCCCTCCTGGCGCACGCCTTTAATCCCAGCACTCGGGAGGCAGAGACAGGCGATCGCTGTGAGTTCGAGGCAAGGCTTGTCTACAAAATTAGTCCTGGACAGGCAAGGTTACACAGAGAAACCCTGTCTCCAAAAACCAAACCAAACCAACCAAACAAACAACTCCCCTCCTCCACTAAAAAAACAAACACACAAAAGTCTTTCTTGTTTTTTAAATCCACATTCGTTTGTAATCTCAGCACTCTGGAAGGCAGAAGCAAGATCTCTGTGAGTTCCTGGCCAGCCTGGTCTACAAAGTGAGTCCAGGACAGACAAAGATACACAGAGAGACCTTGTCTCGAAAAATAAAACAAAACAAAAAACATAGCCCGAAGATCTCCCTTAAGACTAAAATAACCCAGTTATACTAAATCAGAACATTCATATCTCCTTATTCTTTGCATCACGACCGTCTCTTCCTTAGCTTAATTCTTCTCTATTTTTGCAAACCATCCTTTACATGGCAAGCAGTGAGCTCTCTCCCTAGCCAGGCCCACTCCGTGGGTGGGGAATCCTAGTGGTATTCCTCGCTTAAATTAAGTCCAAAGCGGTCTCCATCTCTACGGTTTGAGCAATCCTCCGGTCTCAGGCTCCAGACCGGCACTAACATGGCCAGAGCTGGCAAGCTGTGATCTTTCTATAATACAAATGTAACTGTTTACACTCTTAGACCCTTAAAAGCCTCAACATTGCCCTTCGGATAAAATCACAAGATCTTGCATCCCCGGCGCCCTCCCTATCATGTAGACCTTTGTTTTACCTTTTTCTTTAGCCACATCAGGTTGTTGGCAGCTCCAGAACATACGAGGGCCTCATCCCACCTCATCCCCCAATTCAATTCCCAACAATCCTCCACGAGGTAGCTTAGACGGGAAGTGGGAGCTCAAAAGGAAAATACTGAAGGGATGAATTTCGAATCGGAGAAGCGCTGTAAGGTCCGGGTTTCAGAACATCTGGGTGACAGGAAGTTCAAAGCAAAGGTTATATCAGGATCTTGAACTTTCACCTTAGTTCACCAGGCAGTCCAACTCCGGTACTATTCCGCCCTCACGTATCATGGCTGCCAGTCCCACTCTCCCAATGGGCTATGAAGTCCGAAACCAGCCAGCTCTGGCGCCACCACGGATTGCACATTCAAGTTTGTTACACTCTCCACTTCTTAGAACCGCCCCGAAGCCGCCGTTAAGAAAACCCTGCGTTGCCAGTTTGCCCCAAAGCAAGATGGCCGCCAGTCTCCATTCTCTCTTCCCAATGTGAAGCTCTCTATCCCCTGCTTAATGCCGCTGCCAGGCTGCCCTCACCTAGTATGGCTACTCCGCTCATGCCTCGTTATGGTCTCGAAGCCGACACTAACCGGCCAGGTTCCGGGAGGCGCTGTTCAGGATGCAGCCACCCCCGCCCGTCCCTCCCCTCCCCCACGCCCGCGGCGGCGGTGGCGGCGGCGGAGGCGGTGGCGGCTGGAGCCCGGATGCGGCGCCGGGTGACGGGCCCTGGAGAGAGCAGCGCGGATGGATCCAACATGGCGGCGCCGAAGCTGAGCCGAGAGTGAGGCGGCGGGGCGGCCGGAGTGGGGAGGGGGAGTCGAGTGGGACGGGGCGGGGCCGGGCGGGGCCGCGAAGGGCTTGGGGAAGGAAAGTGAAGGGGGAGGTGGTGGCGACGTCCAGCCTGAGAACCTCCAGAGAGGGAGGTGACGGGACGCTCCGAGGTGGGGGAGGGGAACAGCCGAGGGGGGCGTGCAGGGGAGATGGCAACTGTGGGAGAGGGCAGGGGTCGGGGCGCAGGAGTCGGGGCATGGGGAGGGGCGTAAACAAGGGCCCGGGCTGGGCCAGGCCAGGGGTATTAAAGAGGCCGAGGTAGGGAGTGGGGCTGCGATCCAGCGTTTGAGAGGGTAGGAGCAGGAGGGAGAGGCTGAGGGCGTGAAGGGGCAGGGGGCTTGTGGCATGTGGTTGCAGGGAGGGCTGGGCTCCCGTGAGCGCGGTTGTGAGGACGTGTGTGTGTGTGTGTGTGTGGTGGGGGGGTGGTGGGGGGAAGGATTGGACTTAAAGACGTTTTTGTGTGTGTGAAGGGAGGTTTTGAAAGTGTTAAGATTGCAAGCGGAAGGGCCTAGGGGAGAATTTGGGTGGAAAGAGAGAGAAGGAGGGCTTTGGGGGAATGGAGAGAGCGTAGACGTGACGAGATAACGTAGAAAGTGAGAGGCCGGGAGGAAAGTTTGGAAGGAAGGGGAGATAGGGCAGTGCAGCTGCACGGTGATAGAGGTTTTTTTCTGGGGGGGGGGGGGGGATTCCCTTTCCCCTGTGGAAGGGCGGCAGAGTTAAGCAGTATCAGTTGCAGCCAATTTTAATTGCCAGGCGCTTAGCTTTTAATAGGGTGGGAAGGGCGGAAAGGAATGGTGATGTGGGCTTGGAGAACCGGGGTTGAATGAGGGTTCAGCCGGATTTGCTTTCCAAAAACACTCTCCTGCTTACTGTTTCCCTGTTTTTCCTGGTTACAAATAGGGAGATGAGTAAAGCACTTTTCTAGGGTTTTTGTTTGTTTGGTTTGGTTTTGGTTTTTTTTTTTTTGTTTGTTTGTTTGTTTTGCAATTAGCAATGCAAGAATGGGGAAAGAGACATTACTGGAGCCTTGTATACCAAGGTGGAGGCTCTGGAAGGCTGAGGAGGAAATAGAAGAGCCAGCCTGGCCTTTAGGTAATCAGGCTCATTAAACATGCTTTCCTTTACAGACCGTTCTTTTGCTCTTCAAGGACTAGGAGGGGAGGAGAGGGTCAATGTGCATATTTAGAAAAAAAAACGTTTCTTACTAAAGTGTGGAAGTGTGATGCTGCCTTAGTGGCTAGTTTGTTCTCGTTGTGTGCTGTAGGAAAAGGTGAAGTTCCGATTTAATTCTGGTCTCAAGAGTTAAGGCATGAGGAGGAGGAGGAGCTTTCTTTGGCTGTAACTTTTCCTTCTGGTTCCCCCTTAACACTCAGTTTTAAGAAAATAGATGGAAGAAGGAATTGAGGGAGCAGAAAGGAATTGAGGTAGAAGGTGAGACGCTATCAGGGTGACGGTTTATTCTCAGAAGTTGTTCAGTTGGGAAGTTTCTTGTTATGAGCCACTGAGGCTGGAAATTCTTGGGGTTAATACTGTTGTGAATTGACAGAGAGGGACCTTGGGGAGTTTTGTATGTTTGAGTTGTCTTTAGCATGGAGTAGTTGGTTCTATGAAAGATTTTAAGCTTTGATGGCCTCCTCTTTTTTTTTTTTTTTTTTTTTTCTGCCACTGACTAACTGTGAGCCTTTGAAGTTTCAGAATAAAGCTTGAAGTTTTAATCTTTCTCCCCCTCCTTATTTGTTTTTTGTTTTTTGTTTTTTTTTTTTCTGCTGGCTTTGAAACTTGTGCTAGGAAGAGCCCTGGGAAATTAAGCTTCTTACAAAGGTAAGTCCGGACCTTTTTACTGTTTTCCAACAATGGAAGGGATCGGAAATGGCATAAACATTGGTGCAGGGCCTAATTGACAGGTAGATGCCAGGAAAAGTGACTCTCTCATTCATCTGGGTCCTTAAGGGTTGTTGCAGTCACTCCTCAGGTAATGGAGGAAGATGGGAGGAGGGAAAAGGGGCCAAGGCACCAGCTTTGGTGTGCTGTTGGCTAGCCATCAGCCAGCTCTGAGAGAAACATCTTTGACATGTGGGAAGCTGAGTTCTTGTACACTGGCTACAAAGTATTTCCATTGGAAGGTGCCTGGGGTACTTCAGTGAGAACACTTTCCTTCTAGTTCGCTGTCTCTTCCAGCTGTTCTGAGTTCTCGGGATTATTATTATTTTTTAAACATACTGTGTAATTCTGCCCTCCAGATATATTTGGTTACATTTTCCTAGTCCCACCGTCAAGAAAGCACTTCATGTACTCTTAACTGTCTTTAAGATTTTTCATGTAGTTTTCACTTCAAGGTTCAAGCTGTCATCCCGTATAAAGACAGGTTCTCACTATGTAGCCCTGGCTGGTCTATAATTTGCTCTGTAGACCAGGCTGGCCTCCAGCTCACAGAGATCCTTCTGCCTCTGCCTCCCGAGAATGGGGATCAAAAGGGCGTGCCTCCATACTTGGCTGTGGTCGCTTATTTATTTACTTATTTGTTTGTTTTTAAGTTCTTCCCCATGACTTTCTTCTAAGGGCTTCTGAGAGAGTCAGATGTTTCTTTTTTCTCATGTGAAAGTATAAGGTTTTTTTTTTTTTTTGGTTTTTCGAGACAGGGTCTCTCTGTGTTAGCCTTGGCTGTCCTGGACTCACTTTGTAGACCAGGCTGGCCTCGAACTCACAGCGATCCGCCCGCCTCTGCCTCCCGAGTGCTGGGATTAAAGGCGTGCGCCACCACGCCCGGCCGAAAGTATAGATTTTTTAGGAAGAGTCTAAACTGCCATTTTCATCCCAGGATATTTCTTCTACACATTCTTTGCTTCTGGTAAGTCAGAGAACTTTAAAAAGTTAAATTTGTCATTCTGGATGAGAGTCTAGACTGCTTGGGCATGGAAACCCAAGAGAGACTAACCCGTCAGGAAGAAGCTATCTAGGTGCAGAGACTCTTATTGGCTCTTGGTTACTTCAGATCCCTCTAAAGAAAAGCAAACTCCAACTCCAGGAAATTTACCAGAATCTAGACTTACTCTGTGCTAGAGATGTAGCTCAGTGGTAGAGCACTTACCTATTTTAAGCCCAAGGCCCTAGTATTGGAGATATAGCAAGGTCATTGAGTGGATCAGTATGCATTACAGTTGTTGGGTTTTGTGTTTGTTTTGTTTTTAAATAGGGTCTCACTATGTAGACCTGGCTGGCTTTGAACTCAGAGATCCATGTGCCTCTGCCTCGAAGGTGCTGGGGTTAAAGGTGCAGGCCCCCTTCCCCCCCCCCCCCTCATTTATGGCTGCTTTTGTCTCTGGGTATTCAGCAGTAAATGAGATACCAACACATGAGATCTTTCCACTCTTCTGTTTGGAGGAGGGCGTGCCCGTCACCACAGTATGTTCATCTAGGAGCTGTGTCTAGGCCGAGCTAGCTGCCTCGCCACTGAAAGCTGAGTATAGCTTGGTTCAAGAGGAAGTTGGCGACATTCTTTTCATCCTGAAGTTAGCTTCTTAGACACCCTGGCTGGGTTGGTGAGTTAACACACAGTTCTGGGTGACAGTGAAGTGGAGAGAGCTCCTGCCAGCTTGCGTGCCCGCCTCTTGACAGTACTCTGGGAGGCATGCCTTGGGAGATGCTGGCTTCACTGACCAGTGTAAGTCTGATTAGTGACCTAACAAAGAAGCGCCTGCTACCTAGTCTTGTTTTAGGACTTTGTAAATGGCGCTGAGGCTAACAATCAGGATCATATGCGTGTCTGTAGAAGATGGCATTTTTCTTATTCCCACAAAACTCCAGATTGAACTAGGTCAAAGTAGACCTCCCAGGATGGACCAGAAGGGAGTCTGTCTGCCAGCTGCTATTTACCTGAATGGCAACTGCCGGTGACGGAGGAGGCATTGCTGGGGTGGGATGAAACTTCATTGTGCTAGCTGGCTTTATGAGTTAAGTGAGCCTGTGTCTGCCTGACTAGCCTTCCTTTTCTTCTGGAATATTATTGGATTGTTTGGGGTTGAAGAAACCTAACAGCTTCTTTCTGTAGATCTAATAAGAAGAGCAGCATACTTTTATCCCTTCATCATTTTTCAACCTTAGTACTGTAGACATTTTGCTCCAGATATATTTTATTGTTAGTAATTGTCTCATGCTTAATAGGATGTATGACAGTACCTTGGCCGTATTAGATGCTGGTAGTGTAACTCTCCACAAAGCTTGACAATCAGAACTGTCCAGGCATTGCCAAATGTTCCAAACTGGCCCCGGCAGAGCCAATTGCTCCTGGTTGGAAACCTCTAACTTAGAAGCTCTGATAATCCCTAGTGCCTTGGATGCTTTAGCCTGGGGTCTAGGACTTCAAGGTGACGCTTTCCCTCCCTGTCAAGTGAAGGGAGCTAATTCTCAGAGGATTGAAAGCTATTTTAGAATTACATTGATTATATAAGTAGAACTCTAATGTTTTCCCTTATTTTGCCTCATTTTCTAGGGACAGAGTATGTGGGGGATGGTTGTTTTCTTAATTGCTTGGGTTTAAGGACACTTTAAATTCAGGAAACCAGGCAACAACCTGTTCTTCAATGGGTTGGATGTGAAGCCTCCCATCTGTTTTCTCTGGGGTCCTTATAATCAGCAGCTGGCCAAAGGGAACAGGTGGGATAGGGACCGTGGAACAGTTTCAGGGGTTCTAAGGAAGCTCAGTTTTCTCCCGCTGCTGACTCAAGTAAGAAGTTAACTTTTCCTCAGCAACCCCATTTGTGCTGAACGGGCAGCAGGTGAAATGAGCGGAAGACAAGGAAACTCAGTCTCTGTAGCTGAATGAGGAGTGTCTCCGCCGTTTCCCATGCTTTCCGGTGGGGTACCCAGGCTTTCAAAACTACATGTGGCTCATGTTCAGTTTTTACTTGGAATTCTCTTTTTCCCCCAAAGGAGAATTGAAGAGTCTCTCTACACTTTCCTTGTTGGCTTACTGAGGGAGAAAGGGCCAGGTTCTCTTGCTTTTCAGCTAAGTCATCAACAGCTCTTCTGCAGTAGTTTGCTACACTGTTCTTCTCTTTTTGGTGCTAGACATGGAATCCAAGGCCTCAGTGTGCTGAGCATCACTCTCCCCTGACTTATAGCCAGAGCATCTCATTTTCTGTCTTACAGCTTAGTTAGTGTCTTCATGTGTAAAATGGTGAGAACACCATCTTGTTGACTAGGGTGCTTGGTGTGGGTTCTTGTCTGTGGTATGAGAGAGCTCTGGCTGGCCAGACTATGTGCATGGTTACTGAATATTGAAGGTGTTCGTGTGTACCGAGACAGGGTTCACTACATAACTCAGACTGGCCTTGAATTTGTTCTGTGCCTCAGCTTTCCTAATTCTGGGATTATAGGCATGCACACGTACTACCGTGCCTGGTTTACATGTGGCTTTTTGGTGGGGTCCTCTCTTGGACTTTGATAGGTTTGGTTTTTAACTAGTATTGCTCATATTGACCTGTTGGAAATTAAGTTCAGCTCTCAACCCAGGTTGTGTTCTCCTACTGCTGTCTATTACTAGGCATGAGGAATATAAAGATGGCTTTGATTTAGCCCCACTCGGTGAATTGGGTAGGATCTAAATAATTTTAGCATGGTGATATAAAGGAGACATTCAATGTTCCATAAAAGCACAAAAGAGGGCCACTTAAATCAGCCTTGGGGGTATAAATGTAGCATCTGAGTTGACTTTTTTTTCCTCAAATAGGCTTAGTAGCTGGCCTTAAATTTATGGAGATGGCTGGGTGTGGTGGTGCACTCCAGAGGCAGAGGCAGGCAGATCGCTGTGAGTTCGAGGCCAGCCAGGTCTACAAAGTGAGTCCAGGACAGCCAAGGCTACACAAAGAAACCCTGTCTCTAAAAACCAAACAAACCAAAACAACAACAATAACAACAAATCATAGAGATCTGCTTCCCTCTGCCTTTGCATAGCTGGGATAAAAGGCATGAAGCCATCATGCCCAGCTGAATTGACACCTCCCCCCTTTTGGTTTTTTGAGACAGGGTTTCTTTGTGTAGTCCTGCTATCCTGGTACTCTCTCTGTGCATGAGGCTGGCCTCGAACTCAGGAGCTGGGATTAAAGGTGTGCATTATCATCGCCTGGCAGGAGTTAGTCATCTGAAAAAGAGGGGTTTCAGGCAAAGAGAATAACCAGAAGAATAGGATGGAGGAATGAATGAATTACATAACATGTAAACTATAAACAAATGGATAGTGTTGGAAAACTAGTGGTTGATTAAAAACTAGGTTGTGTGGTAGATAAATAGTCTGGTTGTGCAAGGCTGGACAAACAATATAAAGAATTTAAAGTCTTCTTGAGGGAAAGAGAAGGATTTCTCCTCCCTTGCATCCTCAACTCAGTTTCTGTATTTTCAGTGTTTACAGTTAAGTGTGGGGGATGGTTTTCTGTAGGTTAAGACTGACGACACACACCTTTTATCCCAGCACTCAGGAGTTAGAGACGGGCCTGGTTTACATAGAGTCCCAGGACAGCCAAGGATACATGGAGAGACTCTGTCTCAAAAAAAACCACTACTTCTCCCCACCCCCAAATACTGATGGTGGTTAATACATGCCTGTAATCCTAGCATTTAGGAGACTCAGGGAGGATGGCCGAAAGCGCAGTGGATGTTAGGGGGATGGTCAGGTGTATTTTGATGCTAATTACTGCTTACTGTCTGTGTGACCAACCTTTTGCAATAAAAAGCCATCCCACCTGGGCAGGGCAGGAGATAGGTGGGGCTTAGAAAGAAAGGAATTCTGGGAAGGAGAGACAGCCAGGAGGGAAAGAAAAGAGACCTAAAGTAAAGAGAAAAGGGCTGCCATAGGATAACTGAAAGAAAAATATGTGGGTGGTGGCATGGATGGAGAATCCAACCAGATTAAAAACATAAACAAATATGAGATTATGGATGGAAAGTAACTTGATAAAAGTTATTAAAAACAGATGGCATGGGATTGAGACAGGGATCCCATGCCTGTCCCACTATGGGAGGTAGTTTAAAGGATTGCTATCTGCCCAGCCCCAGGTTAACTAAGGCTATCTTAAAATAAAACAAGTGTCTGTGTCTTATAAATCACTAGCCGGGCCTACAGATAATACAGATACTTTTTAAAAACAATACTCACCCCCAAAAATTGATGCCTGTAATCCTAGCATTCAGGAGACTCAGGTAGGATGATTGAAAACTCAATGCCGGGGCTGGAGCGATGGCTCAGAGGTTAAGAGCACTGACTGCTCTTCCAAAGGTCATGAGTTCAATTCCCAGCAGCCACATGGTGGCTCCCAACCATCTATAATGTGATCTGATGCCCTCTTCTGGCCTGCAGTTGAACATGCAGACAGAGCACTCCTTTAATCAGTGGTGCATACCTTTAATTGCAGCATTCCAGAGGCAGAGGCAGGCAGATCTCTGTGAGTACGAGGCCAGCCTGGTTTGCAAAGTGAGTTTAGGTCAGCCAAGGCTATACAGAGAAACTATCTGAAAAACCCAAAAAAAGAGCCATTCTGGGCTACACCTTGAGATCCTGTGTCAAAGAAGGAAAAGGTAAGCAGGGCAGTGGTGGCGCACTAGGGAGGCAGAGGCAGGCAGATCTCTGAGGCCAGCCTGGACTTAGTTCTAGGATAGTCAGATTTACGTAGTGAGACCATGTCTCAAAAAAATAAAATAGAAATAAATGAACTGTGAAGGGGAGAGAAAACAGCCGGGTGTGGTGGTCCACACCAGTAATCCCAGAATGCTTAAGAGGTATAGGCAGGAGGATCCCTGTGAGTTTGAGGCCAGCCTGTTATACAAAGTAAGTTCAGACCAGCAAGGCTACACAGAGAAACCCTGTCTTGAAGAAACAGAAAAAACAAAACAAACAAAGAGCCTGGGTGTGGTGGCACACGCCTTTAATCCCAGCACTCAGGAGGCAGAGGCAGGCGGATTGCTGTGAGTTGAAAGACAGCCTGATCTGCAAAGACAGTCTTGGACAGCCAGAGCGGTTACATAGAGAAAAACCTGTCTCAAAAACAAAAAACCAAACCAAAACAAAAAACTGAACCAGAGTTTTGTGTAGCCCAGGCTGGCCTTCATCTTGCTCTGTACCTAAGGATGGCCTTGAACTCGCACTCCTGCCTCCACCCCTCAAGTGCTTCACCACAAGGGTTCGCTTTGGGTTTTGAGATAGTATCTACCTGTATATCTCTGACTGGACCGCAACTTGCTGTACAGACCAGAATGGCTTCAAACTTAGGGTAATCCTCCTGCCTCTGGCTCCTATGTGCTGTAATTAGAGTTGTATATGCTCTTGCCTAGCTGCAATGGAAACTTTTGATCTATGCAGTACTAAAATCACACAAAACATTCTCACTCCTGGAATTGACTGTATCCTTCCTATAGAGTCTGGACTTTGGGCATCTGTTGAAAATGAGGAGCTGTAGGACTTTTTGGTGTTGTTGTTGAGACAGGCTCTCTATGTAGCCCTGCAGTGTGTCCTGGAACTCTACTTGTCCCTGTCTCCTGAGTGCTGAGATGAAAGGCATGTGCCACCATATCCAGCATGGGGTTATTCTTTGTATAATAGCCCTGGCCTCACAGAGATCCACCTGCCTCTGCTTCCCTGAGTGCTGGGATTAAAGGACATGTGCCACCATGTCCAGCTCAGTCATTCTTTTTAATAAACACTTTATATTTTTTTGAAATTTTAAAAAGATTTATTTATGATTTATACAGTATTGTGCCTGCACGTGTGCCTGCATGCCAGAAGAGGGCACCAGATCTCATTATAATGGTTGTGAGCCACCATGTGGTTTCTGGGAATTGAACTCAAGACCTTTGTGGGGTTTTTTGTTTTGCTTTCTTCAAGACAGGGTTTCTCTATGTAGCCTTGGCTGTCCTGGACTCACTTTGTAAACCAGGCTGGTCTCAAACTCACAGCAATCCGCCTGCCTCTGCCTCCCCAGTGCTGGGATTCAAGGTGTGTGCTACCATACCCGGCTTAACTCAGGACCTTTGGAAGAACAGACAGTGCTCTTAACCTCTGAGCCATCTCTCTAGCCTCCGCTTTATGATATTTAATAAGCCATTTTAAGCAGTGTGCTGTTAGTAGCATGTTAAGACAATACAGATAAATAAGATTAGTTGCTACCAGTGCCTAGCTCACCGGTTCTTGTCCTGTCTTATAGGACACTGGAGATTACAGCTGCTGAGCAGAGATTCCGGAAGGCACTCTATCCCTGAGCCTCTAGCATGGCGGGCCTAAAGCGGCGGGCAAGCCAGATGTGGCCTGAAGAGAACGGTGAGCAAGAACACGGGCTCTACAGCCTCCACCGCATGTTTGACATCGTGGGCACCCACCTAACGTACAGAGATGTTCGAGTGCTTTCCTTCCTGTTTGTTGATGTTATTGATGACCATGAACGTGGACTCATCCGAAATGGACGTGACTTCTTCTTGGCGCTAGAGCGCCAGGGCCGCTGTGATGAGACTAACTTTCGCCAGGTGCTGCAGCTGCTGCGCATCATCACTCGCCATGACTTGCTGCCCTACGTTACTCTCAAGAAGAGGCGGGCCGGTGAGGGCTTGTGGGGTGTGGGAGCACTTGAGTAACAGGACTTGTGGGAAGCCAGGAGTGAGTAGCACAGGAGTCTAAAGGGGAGGTGGTCTTGACCTGGGGAGAACCTAGGAGAATATCCTGTGAGACTGTTGGGAGGAGACGTGTGCGTTTTTCTTGAGTAACTCCTCCTCCTCCTGCAGTGTGCCCTGATCTTGTAGACAAGTATCTGGAGGAGACATCAATTCGCTATGTGACCCCCAGAGCCCTCAGTGATCCAGAACCGAGGCCTCCCCAGCCCTCTAAAACAGGTGAGAGGATATTACTAGCAATTTTCATGAGCCTGGCTGGGCCGACATCAGTGAAAGGGCCCGGTCCCTCCACACCTACCCTATTCGACTCTCAGAGGCTGGGGAGATGGCTCACTCTGCAAAGCGCCTGCCTGCTGCCAGGAATGAAGACCTGAGCTCAGATGCCCAGTGCCTACGTGAAAAAAGCTGGGTAATAAAAGTGTATCTCAGTGCTGCAGGGGAGCGACAGGTGGTTCTGGGATCTCATACAGCCAGTCAGCCTCAGCACAGTGGTGAGCTCAAGGCTCTGTGATAGACCTTGTCTAAAAGATGGTGGAGAGAGGATTGAGGAAGACACCTAGTATTGACCTTTGGCCTTCACATGCAGGCACACACACATCTGAACACATCTATGTGAACAAGTACACACACAAGTCATGTGACGTATGCTTTGTCTAGTGTTTGCAGTCACACCAGGTCCTTTTAGGTCATTTGTAAAAAGTCTATTTTAAGTGTATGAGTGTATCATCTGTATTATGCTGAGCCATCTCTCCAGCCCCTTGGTCAGTTTTCTAATTATTTTTATGTATATGAGGTGAGTGAGTGCATGCATATTTGTGTGTGTGTGTCACATGTGTGCCTGATACCTGCAGAGGTCAGAAGAGGTTGTCAGATCCCCTCAAACTGGAGTTAGAGATGGTTGTAAGCCATCGGTAGGTACTGGAAACTGAGCCTGGGCCTCTGTAAGAGCTACGTGCGCTTAACCACTGGGGCTCTCCAGCCCCAACTTTTTTTTTTTTTTTTTTGAGATTTCCTATTAGTTCAAGTAGGTAATCCTGGTTGGCCTTGGACTTCCTTTTTGTTTTTTATTGTTTTTGGCTTTTTCTTTCTTTTCATTTTTGTTGTTGTTGTTGTTGTTGTTTTTATTTTGTTTTTTCAAGACAGGGTTTCTCTGTGTAGCCTTGGCTGTTCTAGACTCCCTTTGTAGACCAGGCTGGTCTGGAACTCAGCGATCTGCCTGCCTCTGCCTCCCGAGTGCTGGGATTAAAGGTGTGCACCACCAGCCTGGCCCCGATACTTTTATTATCAAATCTAAATGAGTCCTTTGCATCTTTCAAGTGAAGTATTTGAAGTTGTGCTTTCAAACCCTGTGTTTTCCATTTACTTTCTGTCAGTGCCTCCCCACTACCCTGTGGTGTGCTGCCCCACATCGCGTTCTCAGATGTGCGGTAAGAGGCCAGCGCGAGGCAGAGCTGCAGTTGGGAGCCAGCGAAAACGCCGGAAGTCAGTGACACCAGATCCCAAGGAAAAGCAGACGTGTGGTAAGGACATTCAAGGATTTTAGAGATGTAGATTTGGAGGGGAAAATACAAAGAACTCCTGGAATAATGGGCAGTCTGTAGTTGAGTTAAAGGGAACCTTTGGTTGCTGTTTGCAGGTTGGGTTTAGTTTTCACAAGAACTATTATCTGTTTGGCAATGGCAATGGTATATTACAATTCTTTTTTAGTTTTATTAAGTCAAAGGAATGCCAGTATGACATCCTTATTATAGGATGACCCATGTCAAGATAGAGAATTAAAAGAAACTTTTGCAACATTTTAATAAACAGCAGGGTACTGTTGAGTGAGCTGAGTCTGTTCACTGTAGGGAGGCTCCAGCTGGGGCAGACAGAGGCTGCAGGAGCACAGTGGAGAAGAGGCCTCTGCTGGGTTGGGCTTGCTTTTCTAGCTTTGGTTGTAAACAGTCTTTATTATAAGCTATTCTCCTTAAATCTCTCCCAGATATCAGGCTGCGAGTTCGGGCGGAGTACTGCCAGCATGAGACTGCTCTGCAAGGCAACGTCTTCTCCAATAAGCAGGACCCACTTGAGCGCCAGTTTGAGCGCTTTAACCAGGCCAACACTATCCTCAAGTCCCGGGACCTGGGCTCCATCATCTGCGACATCAAGTTCTCTGAGCTCACCTACCTCGATGCATTCTGGCGCGACTACATCAATGGCTCCTTATTAGAGGCACTGAAAGGCGTCTTCATCACAGACTCTCTCAAGCAGGCTGTGGGCCATGAAGCCATCAAGCTGCTGGTGAACGTGGATGAGGAGGACTATGAGCTGGGCCGACAGAAACTCCTGAGGAACTTGATGCTGCAAGCATTACCCTGACCTTTCCCCTTCTCACCTTTCTGGGGACTGTTGGCTCTGTCACCTCTGGAGCTGACCTGGGGTTTGTTCTCTGCCCTTCCAACCAATCACACCGCCTTTTTTTTTTTTTTTTTTTTTTTAAAGGAAAAGACAAAGGAAAGTGGAAGTGGTGTTCCCTGCCCCTCCCTGCACCCATGTGCCTGGGCTTCCCCTCTGTTTCCTGTTGCCACTCACCCCCTCATGTGTGTCTACAGCCACCTTACCACTGAGCCGTAAGACAAGTGTATAGGGACGGAGTCTATAGCCTTGTAAGGGACTGAACATTGCTTTCAGGTGCATTGAGGGGTAATCAATACTTATGGCTTTATGAGGGCTCTTAAATTTTGTCTGAAAAACCAAAGGGCTGTGAGTAAAGGAGGTATGTGGAAGGTGGGACTCGGAAGTGTATTTTGGAAATTAATTACCACCTTCTTCCAAATTATAGAATTTTTTAAAAACAAAGAAGCTGTGGCCCTTTCCGCTGTCTCCTGGCCTCTGGTGCTGCTGCTCCTCTCTGCCTTTCTGTCATTCCACAGCTTGAACCTGCTGCCTGGTGTGGCTCCCTCCTTTCCCCCTTGTCAGATCCTCTCCAACAGTCAGAGAGGATTGGGCCAGCCTGGTTACCTTCCCAACTGTGATGTGTGTGTGAACACCTATACACGGGATGGGCGGAACAGAGCCTGTTGGTTAAAAAACACTTTCTCTGAAAAGGAGAAGGGAGCAGTGTGACAGTTTTCCCAGTGAAGATGATACTCACTCTTCTCTACCCCGTGCCCCTTTTCTCTTGTTTCCTTCTGACTTGAGAGAAAGTGAAGTATTGAGTCCCAACCCCTCCTCCTGCCCCTCTGCCTTTCTTCTTCCTCCCTCACTTTGGAGAAGGGGGTCAGTACACACACTGAGCACTGCACTCTCTTAGGTAGGGAGGTGTGTTTGAGCCAGGAGGCTTAAAAGTGGAGCCTAGTTGAGCAAGTACCATACCACTTCCCCTCCCAGCCCATAAAGGAGATGTCCACACAGACATTATGATTATTATTATTATTATTTTTCAATGCCAGTGCTGCTCAACCCTCAGCATAACTTCAGTTTTCATGAAATAAACAGTTGATTATATAAAATTTCACTTTTCTGAAACTGAAATTTGAGGTCAGGTCAAAGTCTCTTCTTCCCCATGAGCCTGAGCCAGTGTACCATTAAAGTTCTGCAAGTAAAGGGAACTGTGGGTCCGGCCTACAAGTCACAGTAGCATCACCTCACAGTGTTTGTGTGTCTCAACCAACAGAAGGTAAAAGCCTTAAGACAGTGGTTGACCCAGATAGCCATAGAGGTCAGGTCTGCGATGCTGGAACACTGGCAGGTGTTGGCGCATCTGCTGCAGAAAGTGGAGATCAATCCGGGCAAGGCAGAGGCCTGGTCCCTCAGAGCAGCGGGCCACCACTGTACCCCAGGGGTCTACCACCATGCTGTGGCCGTAACTTGCTCTTGTCTCGTGGTGCCGTCCACACTGTGCTGCCGCTATCACATAGCACTGAGATTCGATGGCCCGGGCCCGCAGCAACACCTGAGGGTGAGAAGTGTGTCCACTCAAATACAATCGGCGATTAATAGGCAAGTGACAAGTGGGCACTACAGGCCAATCTACACAGTGCCTACTCGCTGTGTAACCTTGGCTGTCCTGGAATCCATAGAGATCTGCCTGCCCCTGCCTTACAAGTGCTGGGATAAAAGGCATGTACTCCCATACCCCACTATTTCTGTTATTGTTTGCTTGCCTTTTAAAAATTTCTTTGTGTAGCTCTGTTTGTTATGGACTCACTTTGTAGACCAGGCTGGCCTCAAACTCAGTGATCCGCCAGCCTCTGGCTCCTGAGTGCTGGGATTAAAGGCGTGCGCCACCATGCCCAACTGCTTGCCTTTTTTTTTTGGACAGGATTCCTCTGTATAGCCTTGGCTGTCCTGGAACCTACTCTGTAGACCAGGCTGGCCTCAAAACTCATGGATTTACCTGCCTCTGCCTCCTGAATGCTGGGATTCAGGGTATTTGCCACTACTGCCTGGCTTTTGTTTGTTTGTTTTGTTTTGAGGCATGGTATCATTATGTAAAGCATGCTGGCTTTGAACCCGTGGCCATCCTCTAGTGCTTGGGATTTAGGTTTGTGCCGCCCTATGCCCACTGCTGAGAATTAAAAGTCATGAAGAGGTATTCTCTTACCTCCCAGTGGGCTGGGCCTGTAACAGATCCAAAGGCTGAAGGGTAAGTAAGTATTTCTGCCCCAGCTTG
Organism: Acomys percivali; assembly: GCA_907169655.1. NCBI lineage: Eukaryota > Metazoa > Chordata > Mammalia > Rodentia > Muridae > Acomys > Acomys percivali. The sequence goes on from OU015747.1 coordinate 123,927,083, forward strand.
AGCCAATTTCAGAGAGAGTTCAGGGAACCGCATGTCATAACAGATGGCTAGACCGATCTGAAATGAGAAACAACCCGCTCACATCCCCTGTCCGTTCATCATAACATCTAGTACCTTCATTATCCTAGGCCAAAGTCAGATGTTAGCACTCTTTCAGGGTATTCCTATTTCCTTTTCAAACTCCCACCTTGCCTGCCGGTGTGCTGACGGGTGGCTCAAGAGCTTGTCCAGGCATGGTAGAGTTGCTTTCTCTCATAGGCCCCTGACCTGGGATCTCTACATCACATAGATGTGTCTTCCTGTAACTGGCCACTACTAATCCTAGAGCAGAAGTAAAGAACAAATACTCAGTATAGGCACTGTGAAAGCCCAGCCTAGCTCTTCTCCCCAAAGAATAACCGATAAAACACCGAAAGTCAAGCAGTTGAGGTAATAAGGCTGTAAGCCAGGCACAGTGGCGCACGCCTGTAAAATCCTCGCCCTCTGGGAGGCAGAGGCAGGTGGATCTCTGTGATTTCTGTAGGCCAGCGAGTCCAAAACAGCCAACACTACACAGTGAAACCCTGTCTCAAAAAACAATAAAGAAAATAATGCTGAAGGAACGGAGTTGAAGGAAGGGGAAAGACTGGGAAGAGGCAAGCTGAGGGCTATGCTGTCTCACCTTTGTTGTTCAGAAGCACATGACAATTGTAGATTTTCTGTGTCTGCTCCCAGTCTTGGCCACGCTCATGGAAACCACCCAAGGACAGCCAGATTCCACATTCCCTGGGAGGGGGGGGTGGGAGGCAGGAGACACTGACAACTCTCGGTGCTCTAACCCTTCTATGTGGCAATCCAGGAACACTGCCCAAGGGAGACCCTACCTCCCTTCCACCCTTGTACCTGGCAAGCTGGCTATATCGTCCCAAAAGGTCCCCATCCAATGGTTCTGACAGCAGTAGAGTCTCGGCAGGATTTCGGGCAATAAAGTCAAATGCCTCAGGCAGAAAAGCCAGGCAAGCACCCAGTCTGGCAGCTTCTAGAACCAGCTCAGCACATGTTTTAAAGTTCTCCTGCTTGTTTGGTGTTGATGTTACTTGGCACACAGCCACCAGGGGCAGCTCCCAGGAAGTTGATGAGGACCCTGCCATGGCTCTGGGCCTGGGAATGGTACAGGCAATATTCTCAGATTTGCCAGCATGGAGAAACTCAGAGGCTCAAGTCGAGGTGGGGCCAGAAACTAGACTTTTTTTTCTCTCTTTTGAAACAATGCCTTTTGTAGCCCAGGCAGGCCTTGTTATGTAGCTGAGGATGACCTTGAACTTCTGATCGAGCCTCCTGCCTGTTTCCCAAGTCCTGGGATTACAGGTGTGTCCCACAATCCCTAGCGACTTGTTTCCATTCTTACACAGCATAACCCTAGAGTTGCTGGAGTTCACTCATTAAATGTTTGGTGGATGCAGGCACCTTTGTCTCCCACTCTGTAGTTAATAAACACGGATTGTGCAGCTATGTGCCAAGCAGAGAACATAACAAACCACGTTACCTGGGCTGAGTACAAAGTACAGAGATTTGAGGCAATCGGTGTCCAGTACACAGAAGGGACAGGAGTTGGCGAGGAGGCCTGGTGACGAAGCTCAGCCTGAAGAAGGTGAGAAATCAGGAAACCTAAGCCTCCTTCAAGCATTAAGTTTCTAGAGTTCTCTGCCACTTCCAGGCCTGGCCGGTAATCCCCTCCCCCAAGGCTTCCAAAACACTTTTTACTATTAGTACCTATGGAAAGAGATCATATAATGGGAAAACGGGAGAGGAGACTATGATCGGTGCCTTAATACCTCAACTTCCAGTGATCTCACATTAAAACTGAAGCCCTTTTCCTCTGCCAAACGTTCCGCTGTTCAAGTCATCTCCTGGAACCTTCCTCGTTTCCCCAATTCTCTCTTCTCGGCTGTGCCACCTGCACAGCTTTATAGACTCAACACATATCTTTCCCCTTACCCCCAGAATCTCAGAAGGAAAGTTCACCCTCCCTAGATCTCCACCATCTCGTGGTGGGTAGGGGGCACAGGACCAGATCCCAACCCGAGCCCCCGCCCTCTGATTATCGCGTCCTCCCCCGCATCTCCCCGGGGGCCAAGAAGCTCTGTTGCACAAGTTAAAAGCATCGCAGGTGGAATTCACCGCAGCGGGCAGGGCTGGGGAGTAGGTCCTACATGAAGACACAGCCAAAATCATTCACAGGGTCGGATCTGAGGAGCTTCCTGGAGCCAGAAGCGCAGGGGCAAGTGGGCGGTAACTACCAGGCAGGATGTGACGCAATGGGAGTGCGCAGGCCGGAAAGCTTGCAGGTGGCGAAAATGGCGGACAGTAGCGGTCGTGTGGGCAAGAGCAGCGGGAGCGGCACGGGGAAGGGGGCGGTGTCGGCTGAACAGGTGAGGAGCCGCGAGCTCTTGAGGGCGCCTGGGTCGGTCTGCGTTCGTGCGAGAATCAGGGTGTGTGGCTTGTAAGAGCCGTTAGCCCTTTCCACGTTCGCCGTGGTCACGCACAGGGGCAAGGCGGGTTCTTTGGAGGTGACCAGGATCTCTCCTAGGGCGTGAGTAGGTGGGTGGGCACGTCCACCCGGTGGGTGGGTGAGCCGAGTGAGAAAGCCCTGCGGTGCGGCATCTGGGCAGGGTGTCCAGGTCTCTGAGGAAATGGGTCGTCTCCGAGGTATCCTGAAGACTGTATGGTTTGGCACGGCACCTAGAATAACGAATGCCAGAGAGTTATTAGTTAATAAATTGGTTGTTTAGGCTGTGACTCCAAAACCATCGCGGACACGCTGCAGAGCCACGTGACTCAGACCCGAACAATGTAGTGTGCTGTAACTGTTTTGACAAGGGAGTCTTTAGTAAATTGGCTTTGTGCTTTGGTTTGGTTTTTTTTGGCCTTGGGGTTCGGGATAAGGCTTACGATAGGGTCGCCTAGTGTGGCCTTGGCTTTTATGGAATTCACCATGGAGACCAAGCTGGACTGGAACTCAGAGATCTGCTTGCCTCTTGTCTCCGAGAGTGCTGGGTTAAAGGTGTGCTCCACTACTTCCGGCCCCGGGTTGTTTGGTCTTTTGAGAAATGGTCTTACTTAAAGTAGCCTACGCTGGCCTCGAACTCGCTCCCCGTTTTGACTTTTCAGAAGAGACTAGAAACCCTTTTCTAACTCAAATTTGCTTGTCCTGCCCCTCACAACATTGAGATATATCTGACAAATTAGTCAGAAAGCTATTTGTGGTATGGGAACCGTGATTTGTTAATCGAGACTAATGTTTTTGGTTTTTTGTTTGTTTGTTTGTTTTTCGAGACAGGTTTCTCCGTGTAGTCTTGGCTGGCCTAGACTCCCTTTGTAGTCCAGGCTGGCCTTGAACTCATAGCGGTCCGCCTGCCTCTGCCCCCCAAGTGCTGGGATTAAAGGCGTGCGCCACCATGCCTGGCTGAGACTAATGTTTAATCGATATTAGAAGAAAAATTGCACAATTGAAATGAAAATAGTAGAGGCTAGGGCTGTAGTAGGTCAAGTGGGAAAGCCCTGAGGTGTGGAATCTGAGAAGGTGTCTGATTCCACCCGGGTTAGAGGCCAAAGGGTTGGGAATATGTGTGTGTTGAGCGGTTCTTTTAATCATAAATACATTTATCAGGTGTTGAACAGTTAGTACAGGTAAAAGTATCAGCATAAAGAGTTTAAAACCTGCCCTGTGGAGCCAGGTATGGGGGTGCATGCCTTTAATCTCAGCACTTGAAAGGTAGAGGCAGGTGGATCTCTGTGAGTTCAAGACCAGCTTCGTCTGCTAAGCAAGTCCAGGACAGCCAGGGCTAAACAGAAACTCTGTCTCAAAACCCAAAAACTATGCCTTATCAAAGAGCATAGTCTGTTGGGGGAAGAAAAAGGATTTTCTTAATTCTACTGAGAAAATAAAGTGTTCTGTTGGGTGGTGGTGGTGCACGCTTTTAATCCCAGCACTTGGGAGGCAGAGGCAGGCAGATCTTCATGAGTTCGAGGCCAGCCTGGTCTACAAAGTGGGTCCAAGATAGCCAAGGCTACACAGAGAAACCCTGTCTCGGAAAGAAAGAAAGTAAATAAGTGTTCTAAGAGTAAAGTGTAGTGAAATTTAAGAATGGAAGAGGTAGCTTCTGACATAATGAGAAAAGGGGGGGCACCCTTAAACTTTTTGAGGGTCTGCCTTGTATTAGGCTCTCCTCAACATAGAAAAGTGGCTAAATGAAGCCGGCCTTGTCTTAAACTTGGTCAAAGACTCATTAGCTTAAAAAAAAGCAGCCACTGTAATCCCTCTGGGTTACCCTGTCAGTTCTAGGCTAGCTTGGGCTACATAGTGAAACAGTGTCACAAACAAACAAGCCAGGCAGAAAGGCAAGTAAAACAATGAGACTTTAAAATATTTCTTCTGTGTATGTTTGTGTGTCTGAATGTATGTGTGCACCACATGTGTGCAGAGCCCACGGAGGTCAGAAGACAGGTCAAAGTCTCTGACACTGGTTGTTAGCTACTGTGTGTGTCCTGGGAACCAAACCCAGGTCCTCTGCGAAAGGAGGAAGTGTTCTTGCACTGAGCCATTTCTCCATCCTCTACACTAAAAACTTTTGCATATAAAGAACTTTTTTGGCACAGTTTGGAAAGAGATTCCGAAGTAATGTAGGTTTAGGACTTGGCAGGTAAGGAGAAAAGGGAAGCTGTGGGATAATTGGGCGGTGGTGATGGTCTTCTGTCCTAGAATCAGATAGACCTGTGTTTGAAGTGTAATTTTTGTTTATATGTGATTTCTCCCATTACTTTTTACCCTCCTCTATCTGTAAAAACACAGTGGTTCCTGTCTCATAACTATTTAGAGCACTAAGCAAGAAAATTGACGTGATTCCTTTTTCCACCATGTCTAAAATACAAAGAACACAGGATGTGTTTAATAAATGCTAGTTAGGGCTGGAGAGATGACTTTTGTAATGTCCTAAATTTGGTCTGTACCCCACCCGTTCCCCCCTCTTCCCCCCATCTTAGTTGGCTCACAGTTCCCTGTAACTTAGCTCAAGGGGATCCAGTGTGCTGTTCTGGCCCCCAAGGCAACTGCACTCGAGTGCACATGCTCTCAGACAGACACACATGCATATGATCTGGACAATCCTTATAGATAAATGCTAATTTGCTTTTATTTTCTAGAGGATAAACTTCAGCTTCATTGTAAAGGATGAGAAAAGTTAGTCAAGTGAAGTTTTGTTTTGTTTTTTATGCCCATCTGTGTTATTCCTGTATCCATGTGATGGTGTCAGATCCCCTGGAAATGAAATTACAGACAGTTGTGAGCTGCCATGTGGTGCTGGGAATTGAACTCAGGTTCTTTGGAAAAACAGCCAGTGCTCTTAACCACTGAGCCACGTCTCCAGACCCACAGGAAGGTTTTTTTTTAATTAGAAGTAAAGTGTTCAAAAGCAACGAGACGTGAACTGCCTGGCATTGGAGATGGTAGTGGACTCAGAAAAGATGTATTGCAACACTCTGAAGAGGGCTACAGGGCTTCCGGCTCTGATGGATAATGGCACAGTCGATGAGTAAAAAAAAAAAAGGTGGGAAAGGGATGGAATTACCGTTACTCAAGGGGTGGTGCAGAAAAATCCTCAAGGAAGTTGAATGCATCCATGTGCACATGTTGGAGGCTAGAGCACAGATGGCACCAGGTGTCACGGGTATCTTTCATTGTGCACTGTCCCATTGGTTGTTGTTTGAGACAGGTGTGTTCATTTGGCCTACAACTCACCAGCTAGGTTAGGGTGGCTAGCCAGAGAATCCGTAGGCCCTCCCTGGGATAACAAATGTGCCTCAAAATTGAAGTTCACTAGCATTCCATTGGCTCACGCCTCAATACTATGCCTGCCTGCCTGCCTTGTTTGTTTTGGTTTTGTTTTGTTTGTTGGTTTTTTCAAGACAGGGTTTCTCTGTGTAATAGCCCTGGCTGTCCTGGAACTTTCTTTGTGGACTACCTAAGTGTGTTCTGGGGATAAACTCAGGTTCTTGGGCTTTTTACCTGTGGAACTTTCTCTCCATCCCAATAAAAGTGTTCATCACCGAAACAATTCAAGCCAAATGTGTCTTTCACAAGGGAAAGAGGAGTAGGTTTTATGCTAGGCGCTTGTTTTATTTCTGTTATTGTTTATTGGTTTGCTGTTGTGGTTTTATTTGTTTGAGATAGCATCTCCCTGTGTGGCCCTGGCTAGCCTGGAACTTGCTGTGTAGACCATGATGATCTAGGATTTGTGGCTTTCTTCCTGTTCTGGCCTCCTCAGGGCACCATCGCACCTGGAGCAGTGTTTGCCATATTTGTGCCTAGTGACCTCTGACTGTGCAGGTCAGAGCATCAGATCCCCTGGCATGAAGTTATGAGTTTGTCTTTTGCAAGAGCAGCACGTGCTGCTGAACCATCTCCCTAGCTCCTCGAATTTGAGACATTTTTAATGCAAGTATAGAGAAATCATAAAAACATACATTTTACTACTAGCTTACTCAATAAAGCAATACATTTACTGTAGGAAGTGTGTAGGCTCAATGTTCTTAACAACTGTATTTTATTATGAACTTATTAAAGGAGCCTACTTCCTTTACAACTCAACTAACCCAAACAATAGGAAAAGGAGATTAAAGAACACAATAATGAAACCTTAATGATATTAGTTCCGAGGAACAATTCTTCTGGCATAGTCAGCAGGACCTCAGCAAACCAGCAATCCCACCAAAGTTGCTGCTGAAACCTGGAGCAACCGGAACATGAAGCCTGAAGGAGAGATAAACCTGTTCTTTAGGATCCCAAGTGCGGGATTGGAACGGTCTCGTGAGAGAACAGGTGAGGTTAATTGACTAGAAGAAGAGCAACCACCTCGAGCAGGAGCTTAATTGTTGCCAGCTGAAAAGATCCTATGACCAGGCCGGGCGTGGTGGCGCACGCCTTTAATCCCAGCACTCGGGAGGCAGAGGCAGGCGGATCGCTGTGAGTTCGAGGCCAGCCTGGACTACAAAGTGAGTCCAGGACAGTCAAGGCTACACAGAGAAACCCTGTCTCAAAAAAAAAACCAAAAAAAAAAAAAAAAAGAAAAGATCCTATGACCAGACTCTGGGAGGAGATATATAAATGAGCCCAGAACTGGAGGCGGGGCTTTTTGGAGACTTGGGATAGTTTTGGCTGTTCATCGCTGCACTTTAAGATGCTTAGAGAGAACCGCTCGAGGGAAGGCTTCGAGCTCCGGCTCCTGCTGAGGTTTGGGGTTCTGGTTACTCGGAGAATTGTTCTCGGAACTGATATACTTATGGTTTTGTTATTGTGTTCCTTAATCCTCTTTTCCTATTGTTTTGGTTAGTCGGGTTATAAGTGATGTATGCTCAGTCACTAAGTTGTTAATAAAATATATAGGTTAAGAAAATTGAGCCTACAGAACCCTCAGCTGGAGTCCAAAGCCTTGAAGCTTTCCCTGGAGCAGTTCTCTCTAGGAGCGTCTCTTGAAGTGTTGATGAACAACCAAAACAACCTCAAGTCCTCTCTCAAGCCTCTTGTTTTGGACTTACGTATATATCTCTACTAGGATGTTTTCAGCTGGCAACATTCAAGCTCCCCCACTAAATGGCTTGACTTCTAAGGGGATAAGCATCCTGCTCTCTCACTAGTCTGTTCCCCATCCCACACTTGAGACCAACATAAAAACATGTTTATCTCTTCAGAAGTGTATAAAACATAGCAAAATGTCCAAATAGGAAATAATCTTACTATACAAAAATATTACATTTTGGACTATGTCTTCTGATAGTCTCCCACTTCATTCTTTTGTATGTGTATATGGAGAGCCTGGGAAATTTACAAATGAAAGGTTTTGTTTTTTGTCTTTTTGGTCTCAAGTTTCTGGAGGCTGAGAATTCCATAGCCATAGCAGCACATTGGCAAGAGCATCATAATGCAAACAGGGAAAGGGTGAATGAGCATGAGGAGCAGCCTAACTTTACCAAATGCTGCTTTCCTGAAAACCAGCCTGCTGCTGCAAGGAAAGTACTGTCATCCACACACCCTTCCAACGCTCTGCCGCAGGCGGGGATGGTGGCACACAGGAGGCAGGAGCAGGCGGAGCTCTGAGTTGGAGGCCAGCCTGGTCTACAAGGTACATTTCAGGCCAGTAAAGGTTCTGCCTCTAAATAAATAAGTGTTCTGCCACAGGGCCTAGGGGTAGCTCCATGGTTAAATTGTGAGGGAGGTAGCTTGAATCCTCAGAAGTTCACATAGATGTAATTCCAGCCCTGAAAGGCAGGGTAGGGAATCCCTGGAACATGCCATTAACAAAACTTGTCCCTAAAAGTTTGCTTCAGTGAGTCAAATAGGAGACTGATGGATGGTTTCTTCTCCTCAGCCTTGGGCCTCTGCCTGCAACTCACTCAAAATGGTGAAGAGTTCTTCCATAGGGCCAGCAAGATGATGCAGGGGTTAAGGGCATGTTGGCCTGCTTCATTCCCAGGATCCATTAAAGGTAGAAGGAGAAAACCAACTCCTGACCTCCACATGTGTGCCATGACACACACACACTCACACATACACATTATCTACACACGTATAATAGTAAGCTTAAAAAAAAAAAAAAGGTAAAAGTCTTGCTACAAAGTAGGTTGTGATGTTCCTGTATTTGGAGGAGAGGTAGAGCCAATATTAGGACTTCAAGTTTGAGGCCAAGCAAATTTGAGGCCAGTGTGAGTTACATGGGATTCTGTCTCAAAAAAGACAAGAAAAAATCCCTGTCATTTGTCAAATTCAGCGTGTGTTTTTATAGAGGAAAAACCTACTAGAACATAGCATTATACCCCCTCCCCACAAAACTCATGCCATACAATGCAAAATATGATTTTCTGTCCCAGTAGTCCCCAGAGTCTTGTTGTAATACTAACTCAGAATCCCAGGGTCCTTTGTGAGCATATCTACTCCAGCATGTGATGCAGAGGCAGGCAAGGGCAGACCTTCCCTTTCTAAAGGAGAAGTAAAGGCAGAGGGAGGCCTGACAGACACACCTTAGGTCTGACTCCAAGAGGGTGGGCATCCTACAATTCTGTAACAAGTCTTCTCTCTATGTCATTTGGAGACTCTGGGGCAGGGACTGGGCCTCTAACCTGTGGGCAGCTCCACATCTGTGGGTGTGCTGGGCTCTGTCCATGCTTCATGCTCTTGGGCTAGCGGGCTGCATTTCCCAGGCAGCTGGTGTGCGCTGACAGCTGCTGTGCTATTAGGGAACTTGGCAGCTTCCTGGCCTTCACTAGGGACTGTTCCAGTGAGGATTCTCTTGTGACAGTTCCTATTTCTACCTTAGGGTTTCTGCCTGGACACTCCCACCCAGCCTCCAACAGCCCAGTGTGTGTTTTGAAGTTTTGGTAGAGGAAGCCACTTCTCTACAGCTCTTAACACTCTGCATGCTTGCAGAATTAGCACCATGATGGGGGCTGGAAAGATAGATGGCTCAGTGGTTAAGAGCACTGTCTGTTCTTCTAAGAGGTTCTGAGTTCAATTCCCAGCAACCACATGGTGGCTCACAGCCATCTATAATGGGATCTGATGCCCTCTTCTGGGGTTCTGGTGTACATGCAGATAGAGCACTCATACATTAAAAAAAAAAAAAAAAAGAGCACTGTGAGGAGATGGACACTAGCTACTGCTAATGTTCTTCTTCCTGACTGCAGTGCACGCTGTAAATAACTGGAGCATGCTGGGATGTGAGGCGCAGGTCGACTGAGTTCTTTCTGCCCTCAAGACCCTAGCTTTTGCTTCCACAATTGGAGGACCAGCCTCCAAGATCTCCAAAATGAGAACCAGAGGGACAGTTTGCAGGAACTGGTTCTTTCCTCCCACTGAATCAGTCCTGGGATCAAACTCAGGTAGCCAGGGTTGGGCACAAGTACCTGTACCAGCTGGACCGTCTTGCTGGCCTGGTCACTGTCTTGACCCTATCTTCACTTTGCATACAGCCAGGCTGTGAATTTTCTAAGCTTTTAGGCTCTATTTTCTTTAAATTTCTTTTTATGTTCATTGGTGTTTTGCCTGCATGTATGTCTATGTGTGTTAGAAACCCTGGAGCTGAAGTTGCACAGAGGTGTCAGCAGCCCTGTGGATGCTGGAAATTGAAGCTGGGTCCTCTAAACGAGCAGCCAGTGCTTTTTTGAGACAGGGTTTCTCTGTGTAACCTTGGGTGTCTTGGACTGGCTTTTGTAGACCAGGCTGGCCTCGAACACACAGTGATCCGCCTGCCTCTGCCTCCCCAGTGCTAGGATTAAAAGCGTGTGCCTCCATGCCTGACTGCAGCCAGTACTTTTAGGCACTGAGCCATCTCTCTTATTTTTAGTTAAGGCTTCTTAGATTGTCTTTCACCTGGGTGGTGTGTTTCTTGGAAACAACATATTTGGATACTGTTTATGACCTGGTCATCTGGTTCTCTTCCCTCCCTCCTTCTCTTGCTAAGTACTGTAATTTTGTTGAATGTGTTTCTGGTTGGTTGGATTATTGGTATTTTGTTTTTCCATTCTTCATATTTGGGGTTTATTGACTTATTGTGTTTGATGGATGAAGGTAGTGTGTGTGTGTGTGTGTGTGTGTGTGTGTGTGTGTGTGTGTGTGTGTGTGTCTGACTGACTTTTTGTTTTGTTTGCTCTTGCTGTTCTGGTACTCAATTTGTAGACCAGGTTGGCTTCAAACTCAGAGATCCCCCTGCCTCTGCCTCCTGAGTGCTGAGATTACAGGTGTTGGCCACTGCCCAGGCTTGTCTGTCTGATCCTTAAGAAGGCTAGTCTGGTCTTGAATTTACTATGTAACTGGAGCTGACCTTGAGCTCTCGATCCTTCTGGCTTAGTGCCCCCCCCCCCCCAGTGCTGGGGTTACAGGCCTGACCACCAATCTGAGTTTAAGGACTGATAGTCTGTGTTAGTTCTCTTCCATTCTTCTACTCTGCACTTTGATGATTCAGTCTTTGTCCTCTGTGTATTGGACTCCTTGCTGGCTTGGTGGTTATGAACTGACTTTGGTGCTTTCCTTGGAGTGCCCTATTTCTCAGTCTATTTAAAACATTTTAATATACTTCCATTGCATGTGGGTGCATCCTTGTGCACAGCACTGATGTAGCAGTCAGAGGATAATTCTCCCAGAGTTAGTACTTTTTTTCTACTTCGTGTCTGTTGTCAATCAAACATAAGTAGTCAGGATTAGCCGCAAGTGTCTTTACCTACTGAGCTGTCATGCTGGCGCAAGGCTGGTTCTCACCTTCCACCTTTACATGGATTCTGGGAATTTGATTCTAGTCATCAGGCTTGGACAGCAAGAGCAGATAGCTGCTGAGTCATTTCACTGGCTGAGAATAAGTTCCAGAATCCCCTGTAACTGATAACTGTGAGTCTGAAGAAGGCTTTGGCCCATGAGTGTAGAAATAGCGTAGGTAATAAAATGAAGAAAAGGTATGAGCAGACTCTTTAGTCATGGTCCCACTGTAGAAATGAGAGGTGAAAGGGGAAATAGGTGTGAAGGAGAAGGGAGACCTCTTCTCTGGGAAACCCTAGAAACCTAAGAGGAGTAGAGGACTAACCCTGAGTCAGCCACCTGAGTGTTACCTCAGCCTCTCGGTGGTGTTTGTTGGTGTTGGCTCTCAACTGAGTGTGACTTGTCCCTAGGAAACAGTCACAGTGCCTGAAGTGTGTTTAGTTTTAGTGGGTAGCGTACAGTGATGTTGCTAAGTACTATAAAGTGTACAGATTGCCAGCACAAGGAAAAACTGTATGATTCATAATGCCAATACTGCTACGACACTGTCCTATTGTGTACTGTTTATATTTTATAGAAAAAGTAGGGGAAAAAAGACAAGTAGCTTAGTCAGGTAGCAGTGTATAATAATGCAGCACTGTGATTTGAACCCAAGTAAGTCTATAAAGTTTGGACTTTTTTTTAGATTTCATCTTTGCCTTATGTGTATGAGTGCCTGCGTGGATGTATGTGTACCACATGCATTCCTGGTGCTCACAGAGGCCAGAAGAGGGCACCAGATCCTCTAGAACTAGAGATCCAGGCTGTCTTAAGTTACCATATTATGCTGGTGAACATCAAGTCCTTTTTTTTTTTTTGGCAGAAATACTTTTTAAAAAAAAAGATTTATTTATTTATTATTATGTATACAGTGTTCTGCCTGCATGTACACCTGTAGGCCAGAAGAGGGCATCAGATCACATTACAGATGGTTGTGAACCACCATGTGGTTTCTGGGAATTGAACTCAGGACCTTTGGAAGAGCAGGTGGCACTCTTAACCACTGAGCCATCTCTCCAGCCCCCGAACATCAAGTACTCTTAACTGGTAAGCAATCTCTCTGGTCCCCACAATCAATAAATCCCTTTATTTTGGGGGGGGTGGGGGTAGGCAGGTTTCTCTGTGTAGTCCTGGCTGTCCTGAAATGTGCTTTGTAGACCAAGCTGACCTTGAACTCAGAGGTTTGCCTGCCCCACATCCCAAGTGCTGGGACCAAAGGTGTGCACCACCACACCCAGCTACACCAGACAACTTAAGAACAAAAAGAAAAGAGAATAATTAGATATAGCCATAGAGAAAAGGCCTGTAGAAAAGCTGTATTTTGAAAGGAACAGTGGGAACCGGGAATGGTGGTGTACTCCTTTAATCCCAGCACTGGGGAGACAGAGGCAGGTGGGTGTCTGTGAGTTCAAGGCCAGCCTGGTGTATTAAATGAATCCAGGTCAGCCAGGCCTATACAGAGAAACCCTGTCTCAAAAAACAAAAACAGAAACAAACAAAACAAAAAATTGTCTGGTGTAAACAGGGATAGACTAGTCAATATTGAGAGTTCCTATTAAAGCATATTCTATGTAAATATCCCCAACTAAAAATAATGCAGTTTAATTAAAATATAATGTATTATTTTCTAAATCACCATCACTTCTTATGACTACATAGAACTATTTTCATTCTTATTATTCATGGAATAGATGCTGGGAGGAAGCCATTATTAGAAGGCTAGAGAGATGGCTCAGTGATTAAGAACATTAGCTGCTCTTCCAGAGGTCCTGAGTTCAATTCCCAGCAACAAAATGGTGGCTCACAACCATCTATAGTGAGATCTGATGCCCTCTTCTGGCATGTAGGTGTACATACAGAGAAAGTGCTCATATGTATAAATAAATACTTACATTGAAGAAGAGGAGGAGGAGGAGGGAGAGTCTAGGACAGCCAAGGCTACACAGAGAAACCCTGTCTTGGAAAACCAAAAAAAAAGGAGCGGGAGGCTGGAGAAATGGCTTAGAGGTTAAGAGCACTGACTGTTCTTCCAAAGGTCCTGAGTTCAATTCCCAGCAACCACATGGTGGCTCACAACCATCTATAATATGGTCTGATGCCCTCTTGTGGCATGCAGGTGTACATGCAGACAGAGCACTGTATACATAATAAATAAATAAATATTTTTTTAAAAAGTAAAACTGCTCAGCTGTTGTGAAGCTTATTAAAATAATATAGCAGAGTCTCAATTATTTGGGTGATAGCCAGGTTAAGAAAGAAACTGGGAAGCAAACACAGTTTTGTAAGAAAACTTTGTGTTTGTATGCGTGCATGGGTTTTTGTTTTGAGGCAGTCTTTGAATACAGATTACCAGTCTGGCTCTGGCTTTGAACTTGAGATCTTTCTGCCTCTGCCCCATGAATGCAGCCCCAATGAAAATCTATAAACCCCAAGCGGGTGCGCTTTTGTGCGCTCCCGTGCTCGCTCTCTCTCGCGCGCTCTCTCTCTCTCTCTCTCTCTCTCTCTCTCTCTCTCTCTCTCCACACACACACACACACTTTCTCTTGACAAAACAACACAACAAAAGGAACAGTGGGAATTCTGAGGAGTGGGAATGAAACTAACCTGCTTTCATTATCCTAGAGACCCAAAGATGTCTGCTTAAAACTGGCTTACTTTGCATTTCACTTAGAGTTACGTTGCAATTAGCTGATGACAGTGCATTTACTTTTACTGTACTTGTGGCTAAATTTTTCCACAACTGGGAATAATTCACACATTTCAGTAGATTTATTTTAGTTCATATCCTAAAAGGCAACAACAACAAAAATAGTTCATATTACACTAGAATGACTTAGTGTAGGGGGCTAGGGGATAGCTCACTGGGAGATGCCTGCTGGCATCACTCCAGACCCTTGGCCTGGCCTCTAGCACTGCAGGTTAGAGAGGTAGAGTGGATGTGTGAAGGAAACAGGTTGCTATTGGTGAGACCATCTGTGGGAGTATAGCACAGCATATCCAGCTGGGAGAACATTTAGAATCTGGGTTAGCCACAGCATGTATTTTTCTGTTTTCCCCTCCCACCTTTACATTTCCCTCTTGCCGACCTGTCTTCATCTCCCTTCCCATCCTGTCCTCTCCCAGAACCCTTCCCTCCTCCTTTTAAAAGACAGGCCTCTGTGTATCCCAGATGGCCTTGAACTCTTGATCCTCCTGCCTCAGCCTCAGCCCTGAGATTAGAGACCAGAGGCACTAGCCAAGCTTCTTTTATTTTGTTTTTTAATTTGTCTTTTATTATTATTATTTCTTCAAGGCAGGATGTCATTGTGTAGCCCTGACTGGCCTGGGGGTGCTGAGATTACAGGTGTGAGCAGCCAGGCCTGTTTTAATGAGTGTTTTTGAAGAATAGCAGGTAGTTTGCTAAAATTAAGCACAAAGGGCTAATTAGACTAAAGTTGAAGGACTGGGGCAGCTTTAAGCAATCGGCAGTGGAGTGCAAGGTCAGCTCTTTGTGAACACAGGTCGCTGCGCTCCTTTGCCTCTCTAATACTGAGAACAATGGCGAGTCACATTCCTCTGGGCCAAGGGGCAAGGGTTTGTGGTTGGCAGCCCCACAGAAACCCTACCAAGTTAGGAGGAAGAAGTCCACATTGGGTAGGGATGGTTATTACACCAAGTAAGAGTTCCTTTTGGGTGTCGGAAGTGGTGCTGAGAGTTGAACCCCAACGCCTCTTGCATGCTAAGGCCACTCTCACTGAGTTCTGTCCCCAGCCCTGAGCTATTGTTAAAGAGCTTCAAGGCAAGGGTTGGAAAGATGCTGGCTCGGTGGTTAAGAGTACAACTGCTCTTCTAGAAGAGCCAGGTTTAATTCCAGCTTCAGGAAATCCATCATCCTTTTTTGGTCTCTGTGATTACAGCACTCATGCATGCGCGCGCGCACACACACACACATTTATATAGTTTTTGAAAAGTCTGGGGGCTGGAGAGATGGCTCAGAGATTAAGAGCATTGATTGTTCATCCAGAGGTCTTGAGTTCAATTCCTGACAACCACATGGTGGCTCACAACCATTTATAATGGGATCTGATGCCCTCTTCTGGCCTGCAGGTGTACATGCATGCAGAGCACTGTATATGTAATAATAATAAATCTTCTAAAAAACCATTTGGGTAGTGGTGGTGAGTACATGCCTTTAATCCCAGCACTCAGGAGTCAGAGGTAGGCAGCTCTCTGTGAGTTTGAGACCAGCCCTCTCTAGAGTGATTCCAGGACAGCCTGGGCTACACACATAGAAACTGTCTTGAAAAACCAAAAGTAAAGAAATAAATAAATAAAAATAGAAATAAACCTGTTAGCCAGGTGTGGTGGTGTAGGCCTGTAATCCCAGCACTCAGGAGGCAGAGACAGGCGGATCTCTATGAGTTCAAGGCTAGCCTGCTCTACAAAGTGAGTTCAGGATAGCTAAGGCTACACAGAGAAGCCCTGTCTCAAAAAACAACAAAAAGGCCTTGCATAAGACCCACTTTCAGAAAAAAAAAAAAAAAAAAAAAAAAAAAAAGACCCACTTTCAGCTTCCAGCACCCACATGGTGACTCCCAACCATCTGTAACTCCAATTTCAGGGAATCTAATGCCTTCTTCTGGTCTCTGGGCACCAGACACAAATGGTGCACATACGTACATACTAACAGACACTACATCACACTCACAAACATATACTATAAAAAATGACTAAATTGGGGAGGGAGACAGCCCTCCTTGCCTGCAAGTCTCGTGTAGAATCCCAGCAGCTCCTGACCCCTTTATCTCTCACATTCAGATCTACTGCTAACTCCTCCTGTGCCTAGTAAGTGTCTCACGCATGTAGGCACTTACGGAGTGCCTGCTGGGGAAAGAATTCCACACAAAGAAATTGCAAATCTGTATCTACTCCATTCCCAAGATAGGTACCCACTACTGCCTTTTGTAACTTGCCATCCCACACGCTGCCTTGATTTTCTGGTCTTTTCACTGTCTCATCTCTTCTCTCTCAGGTAATTGCTGGCTTTAATCGCCTTCGGCAGGAACAGAGGGGCTTGGCAGCCAAAGCAGCTGAGCTGGAGATGGAACTGAATGAGCACAGGTCAGAAAGTCGCAGAACAACTACAGAGTGGTTGGACGGGCCATTTTGTGAGGGAGGGTTGCAGTAGGGGGACTGAATGTTGAGGTCTTGTCTTGTCCCCATCCCTAGCCTAGTGATTGACACTCTGAAGGAAGTGGATGAAACCCGCAAGTGCTACCGCATGGTTGGAGGTGTGCTGGTAGAGAGGACTGTCAAAGAGGTGCTGCCCGCTTTGGAGGGTAACAAGGAACAGGTGAGCATGAAGTCTTTAATAGGAGTTTGGGCAAGCAAGAGGTTAAGTCGGGGTGAACAAGGACGTAGGGAATGTGAGGGGAGAAAGTCCAGGCAGAAATGCATGAGGATAGCACATAGCCTGTTAGCCTATGCCCTTTTTACTGTTACGAAGTCTAACTCCTTACGTGAGGAGTTGTTGGCTGTGAGCCCTCATGGGCTCTTTGATGTGGTTGAGTTGGGAGGGGAATGGGCAGAGCTCAGTCCATGGATACCTGAATCTAAATCACCTGAAGAACTAGTTTGGCCGATCTGGGCATCAAACCCAGCGCCTTATGCAGAGTGGGCTAAGTGCTCTCCCACTGAGCTACATGGACTCCAGCAAGAACCAGTGTAAAATGAAGCTTCCTGGGCTCTCTCTGGATCCCTAGCCAGACCCCTGAAGATACTACAAATGACATTTTAAAGGGAGAAAGAGTACTGATTCGGGTGGTATACATTGGTGAGTAACTTGCTAAGATGATGAGGCAGGGGAGTCTTGCATTTGAAGCTAGCCTGGGATAAGTCAGTAAGTTAAAAAAAACTAATGTGACCTAAAAGAAGAAAGCATAGTATGATAAATACTAATTTAAAAGCAACCATCCCACCCTCCCTGGGGAGCTGTTGCCAACTGAAGGTTGTAGGGGTGAGGGGAGTCATTGTCGTAAGTGATGTACTCTGGTGAGTCGCTCATTCTCCAGACTAAGGGTGGTCCTGGTTAAACTCCAAGGGCCACACAACAAAACAGAGAAATGTGATTCTGAGGTGGGGAACTTGTAGGGTGAGTTGGTAGGAGGTGGGACTAAGTATGATCAGAATATAGCATATACTTTTATGAAACTGTCGAAGAATCAATAACAAAAGTAAGTAGCCCAGATGATTCCCTTGTATAAGCCACTGTATTTGAGAAAGAAATCACTTGAGAGTTTGGGCTTTGTTAACTCTTGGCTAAAGGTGAGGTTAAAAGTATTATCTTAAACTGGGTGTGGTGATGCACACCTTTAATCCCAGTACTTGGGAGGCAGAGGCAGGCGATCACTGTGAGTTCGAGCCCAGCCTGGGTTACAAGCAAGTCCAGGACAGCAAGAGAAACCGTGTCTCAAAAGACAAAAACAAAACAAGCAAAAAGTGTTGTTTCACCTCCTCTAATCATATTCCATTCCAGGTCAGACCTGAAAGCCTTTTATAACCTCTTTTTTTATTTTTCCCCTTTAGATACAGAAGCTCATTGAGGCACTGTCACAGCAGCTTCAGGCAAAGGGGAAAGAACTCAATGAATTCCGGGAAAAGCACAACATTCGTCTTATGGGGGAAGATGAGAAGCCAGCAGCCAAGGAAAACTCAGAAGGGTCTGGGGCTAAGTCCAGCTCAGCAGGGGTGCTGGTCTCTTAGGAACTTAAGCCTCTGTATTTTTTTTACCCTGATTCCCACTTCTGATTTCTTTTTATTGTTGTTGTTATTATTATTATTTTCTCAGCTATTGTAATATTTTTTGTTAATTAAACGTTTTGGTCATAATGCTTAGCTGTAGCCTGGAACTTTCTCTCATTTAGGGCTACATTGAGGGCAAAAGATAGCGCACAGCTGAGCATGGTGGCACGCATGCCTTTACTTTTAGTGCTTGGGAGACAACGGGAGGCAGGTGTCTGAGTTACAGGCCAGCCTGGTCTGCAGAGCAGGTTCAGACCCTGTCTCAAAAAAACAACAAAAATGGGTTATAATTTATGCCTTTTGTTTCTACCCGGTTAATGGCTCAGATTATCAGAAAGGACCATTTTGGCCTTTCCCTTGTTAATAAAGATATCTGCTCATTTAGTGCTCTTCTAAAGAGGATTCGGAGACAAAATGTTGACTCTCAGATGGAAATTTAATAAGCATTTGAAGTAGGGCAGTAGCTCTGATGAGAATGCTTTGTGGGCCTCCACAACACAGGCTTGGCCATGTGCCTTTCTGCCAGTCTTCAGATGAGGAGCTCAAGGATGCAAACCTGTGGGCTAGCTGTCCTGCCGTCCTCACCAAGACCCCCGAGCAGATAAAGCTGGTCATTCCAAAGGCAAGTGCGATGGCCCATGCGCTTCAGTCCACGGTCTGCACAGGGGAAGTGGAACCACAGAGGCGGAGACTTGCCTGTCAGGTGGAGAGCAGAGGAGCTTATTGGGCAGGGGTCCTTTGGCTCTGCTTCAGCACCAGCGAAGCGTGCCTGTTACTCCCATTTGATCTCTTGGCCTTTTCAACTGTTTTATGTTGTTTATGTTATGATTTACTTTGTTTTGTTTTTGAAACAGGGCCTTACTCTGTCTCCCTGGCTAGTCTCAAACACTCTAGACTGGCTGCCTCTGCCTCCCAAGTGCTGGATTAAAGGTGTGAACCACTATGCTTGGCTCTGGTTTTTTGTCTTCCGTTTCGGTAAACAAGGTTTCTCTGTGTAGCCCTGGCTGACTTGGAATTGCCTCAGACTCACAGAGATCCTCTGCCCTTCCCAAGAGGTGGGATTAAATATGCGCACCACTATGTATGGCTGTGGCTCTATTTAAAATTATGTATATATATTAGGTGAGGTCTTACAGTGAGTTCATTATCTAGACCGGGCTGGCAGAGATCCTACAGGCTGTGCTGGGTTATCTTTCCCGGCCTCTATTCCATTTCTTTTCTTTTCTTTTTTTTTTTTTTTTTAGATTTTGTGTATTTTATTAAGTGAACATGGGGAGAGAAGGAAAGGGTGGGAGGAAGGGTACCCCAAAGAGAGAGACAAACAGACAGACAGATAGGGAGAGGGGAAGAAGTAAGGGAGGACTATTGCATTTCTTTAACTTGTTTTTTTTTTAAAGACAGGGTGTCCTAGAACTCGGTATGTAGACCAGGCTGGCTTTGAACTCAGAGGTATGCCTGCCTCTACCTCCTGAGTACTGGAATTAAAGGCGTGCACAACCACACGGCCCTGCATTTCTTTAACTCTTAACTATTTTTTCCTTCTTTCTGTCCCACCACTCTTTTTGTAGTTTTCAGGTTCTCATCTTTTTCCCTCCTCCCTTCCTTCAAACATGAGTTTGGCTCTCACGTGTGTCATAGATGTAGAGGTCATTGCAGATCGTGTCTCTAGCCCTGGTCAGAGTCTCTCCACCAAACAGTACAGCGAAGGGTCCCACCACTGAACAGGAATGGTGCCGCAGGCCCTGGGGTCCCTGCTGCAGCCCTTGCCCGCTGCTCACAAGCCTTGCGAGCTGTTCCGTTAAACGAGGGGCAGCAAGTGGCTGCTCCTTTGGGGAGAGAAGAAAGGGAGGGGCTGAAGGGTTTGCCCATCACAGTTTTAGTCCCTTTCCACGTTAAACTGCGAACAGCTATACCTTAATTTTCCCGTGGCTCCATTGCCCTGCCACCTCTGGTTCAACTGAGGTGCAGCCCCCAAAGAGCAGTAGCCGATACCCCGGGTGGGGTCCAGGAGTTGGTAGCAGGGCAGCACAGTGACCTGATCGTGAGGCCGTGTGGCAGCCTTCTTCCTTGTAGCTGTTGGTATACAGAAATTCAGGCCTGAGTGATTTTCTGAAAAGACTCGGGTGTTGAGCCGCTTTGCCAGTGTGCCCTTGTGAAAGAAAGAATAAGGCTTGGGGGCAGATAAGAGTTAAGCCGAAGGAAATATACAATTTCCAAGCTGAAAGGTGCTAGGCTGAAGACAGGGATAAATTACCAGTAAGTTCGCTTAGGTTTTGTCTTTCTAGAGTATAGAGAAAACGAACGTTTGGGGCAAAGGTTGCAGTACCAGTAAGTTCGGGTGCTGAGGTCCAACTTTAACGTGTAGATGCTTCCGTAGCGTCGCTGAGTGCGGATACCACCCTCCCTGCCTGACACTCGCAGCTCTCGATCGGAGAGGCGAGTGCAGGTGTGACTGCTGAGGCCAACAGGAGGGCAGCTGTCAGGGTTCGCAGTCCATACCTCCCACACTCCACTCTCAGTGTCCAGCGCGGTCACCGTGGCTAAGCGACGTGACCCGTCCCAGCCACCCACCACGCACAGCCAACGTCCTCCCACCAGTGCCGCGTCGTGGTGACTGCGAAGGAGACCGCCCTGGGCTGGCAGTCGCAATGCTTGGCCCCCAGCTGGGTCGAAGACCACCGTATCGCTGCTGGGCATTCTTGCACCGCCTTCTAGGAGACCCCCTACCAGATAGAACCGTCCCTGCAGTTCCGTGCATGAATGGAAGGCACGAGCCAGAAGGATGTCCCGCGCCACTGGCCTCCAGGTCCAGGCCGACCTTACTCGACCGGGGGACTCCACCCCAGCCATGAATCCAGCGGGGGGAGGGGAAGCAGTTCGGTCGCTTCGGGCTGCGCCCCTTCAACGTGAGGCCCAACAATTCTCCAAGCATGGGCTAGCTTCCCTTCCAAGACCACCAGCCCAGGTCATCACTCTAGCCACCTCGTCTCCCTACCGCTGTCGCCTAGCAACTGCAGGGACTGCAGTGCGGCCGCTGCAAACCGCAGGTCGCAAAGCGCTTGTTACCTTGGAAACAGGAGACCTGGTTAGCTACCGCGATCTTACAGTGATGTCGTCAGGGCAACGAGATGTGGGGAAGCCAGTAGATAATCTTAAAGACTTGCGCTCAAAAAGGCTGGAAGCCGACAGTTACTTAGAAGAAGTCGCTAACAGCAAACTAACCTATGATTATGACATTTGAGGCACCTGGTGGGTGGAGACTGTCTTTTTCTTAATTTTTTTGCTGCGGGTTTTCCAACTCGGAATTTTCTCTAGGGGTGAGGTAGGGAGGAAAACGTCACAAGTCAGAAGTTGAAGGAATGAACGTGGACTAAGTGGCTTCGCATTCAGAGATTTGAGTAGACTTCCTCCTATACGTTCCCATTTATGTAAGGGGCTGTTAGTGGTAAAGTCCTGGAAGGTACTGATTGGATGGAAGAGGCCTCTCTGCTCTGGCCACTAGAGGGCAGTAGAGTCCAGTCTCAGTGAGAGAAGTTACCGGAAAGGTGGCGGTAGGAAAGGAGACAGAGTGGAGGAAGAGATGAGTTATAGTTGGTGAAGTGGTTGAGAAGAAAATAGGTTAGGGCCTACCTTGAACAGTAAGTATCTCACTATTTAGTCCTAGGAAGAATAATTATTTCATCTTGCCTCGTTAGATTCATAGGACACACGGGAACGGAGGCACTGTGGAACTCAGAATTAAGGGCCTGGAGTTTCTCCTGATAAGATCCTGGGCGGAAGCTGCCTAGCCTTGGAAGGTGGGTGGGGTAAGATGGGGAGGGCGAAGCCGACTCCTGCCCCTCCCTGCTCTCTTCCTTGTAGTCAAGCCCAGTTCCTGAAGGCCTTAGCCGTCCCCACAGGACCCAGCGTAGAATGCAGAGGCCCAGATCAGACCGGTTTCAGTTGTAGGAGGAAATAGATTTCTACTCGTAACCCAGCTGGGGTGGAGTAGAGCCCGGATCTGTGTCTCCCAGGCTGGGCTTTGAGCGTGAAGGATGGCTATGACGTTGGCCTTTGGTGTTTAAACATGAACTTGCTCCCCATTAGCTTGAGAAATCCAAGCTGAGTGTCCAAGGCTTCGGTGGGAATGGTGTGGCTCAGTGGAGCAGGCACACACTGGGCCTTTTACCTCCTGATCCCAGTTAGACATTGAGAGAACACTACGTGAGGAGGGTATGCACAGAAGGCGCAGACATAGACTACATGACCACCAGGGCCCATTGCTTTTGTCTCTGTCCTTTCCTTCCTTGTTCGGAGTTCGTGGTACTGAGGATTGAGCCTCGGATGCTGGCAACACTCTACCACTGCGCTGTATCTCCCATCCATTTTTTTTTTTTTTTAACTGAGTTCCAGTCTTGATAAAGTTACCCAGGCTGGCCTTGAACTCATCTTGTAGCCTAGGCAGTCTTTGCTTCAGCCTCCTGAGTAGCTAAGATAACAGGCCTGTCTCCACCTGTATGTTAAGCTGAGATTCAAAAATAGCTTGTGTCTTTTTTGTCCATCCAATGACCTTTTCCTGTGTCTGGCAGGTAAGAGCCTCGGTTTTCCAAGGTTATGGTAAAACTCTTCTAAAATAAATACCTGAGGCTGGGGGGTGGAGGAGATGGCTCAGGGATGTAAGCCACAAATCCTCGTGCCATCCCTAGGACCCACATGAAAATATCTGACAAAGCTAGTGGTGGTGGATCCCTAGGGCTTGGTGGCCAGCCACTCTACTCCAGGTCAGTGAGAGGCCCTGTCTCAAAATCTAAGTGCCCAGCATTGGAGAAACCATACCTGAGACTGTCCTCTGGCTCCCACATGCACACACCTGCACGTGTGAACATGAATACACACTACCTTTGATTGCAGTACTTGGGACACTGATGCAGGAGGATGGCTACCCAGAACTAAACCAACCATCCTAACTTTAAAAGTTAAATAATAAGCTGGGCGTGGTGGCGCACTGTGAGTTCCAGGCCAGCCTGGTCTACAAAGCGAGTCCAGGACAGACAAGGCTACACAGAGAAACCCTATCTCAAAAAACGACAAACAAACAAACAGTTAAATAATAGGGGCTGGAGAGATGGCTCAGAAGTTAAGAGCACTAACTGGTCTTCCAAAGGTCATGAGTTCAATTCCCAGCAACCACATGGTGGCTCACAACCATACAGGCAGAATAAATAATAAATGAGTAAATTTTTTGAAAAAAAAAGTTAAATAATAACCTCAACAAAAACAAAGGCCTGCCCCCACCCCCACCCCCACCCCCAGTTCTTGTGTCTGTAGCTAAATGCTAATCTCTAAGGTTTCCCATTGACTCACTTCCCATCAACTAAACATGGATCTGATACACTCTGGATTAGACAAGGTGCTGACTAGAGGGGCTGAGATCATTTTGCTTAATTCTTATTTGGTCTGTTACCCATTTTACCCATCTTCGGCTGAGCTGCCAGTCTTGTTTTCTGCCTCCTCTTTTGAGAAATAGTCACTCCCCATCCCAGGGTCCTTTCCAGTTTCTCTTAGCTTTCTTCTAGTTGGACTCTAATGCTGTGCGTCCTTTGAGTCTTACCTGGATGTGTAGCCTGAGCCTCATGTACTCACAAGCTGTATCCACTCCAGTTCTGTACCCTTCCTTTCTACCCAGTAATGACCCTAGCCCCAAGAGAGGGGCTGCCTAGGACTCCCACTTCTCCCAGTTATTTTGAACCAAGTCTCTATCTTGGAGGAAGCAGGAAAGAAGCAGGAAGAGGGAAGGAGGCTGGCAGGAGGAAGTGGGCACAAGCCAGCTGATCTGCATTCGTATGACATACGCTTTCTGCTTTATCTTCCCCCGACTCAGCCCCATGCTCTTTTCTTTTCAAGATTTATTATGTATACAATGTTCTGCCTGCATGTGTGCCGCCCGCCAGAAGAGGGCACCAGATCTCATCATAGATGGTTATGCGCTACCATGTGGTTGTTGGGAATTGAACTGAGGACCTCCGGAAGAGTAGCCAGTGCTCTTAACCTCTGAGCCATCTCTCCAGCTCCTCCATGCTCTTTTCTCTTTTGAGACTGGGCACTGCTAAGTACCCCAGGCAGACCTTGAGCTCACAACATTCTTCATTAGCCTAACTGCTAGGATACAACAGGCACGTGCCACCGTACTTGGCTTTCTGATCCTGGCCTCTTTCCCCATCCTCAGTACTGTTCAGTGCACACAGAAAGACAACACTTAGACCAGCGAGTCTCTGTCACACTCTCAAGACTGCCACAGTGCCCTCCTATATCCTCCGTGCTGCCTCATCTGTCAGGCCTTCTCTCTGCCTCTCTATTGTCTCTGGCCTGCCTATATTTTCCTATATTTTCTAGCCACTTGACTTGGCATGGCCCTGTGCTCTATGACACCAATTTCGACTCCGTTCTTTGCTCAAAGAGAACGTGGACAAATGAGATCAAAGGAATGGTCAGGGAAATAAGTTGCATGAGGCCACATCAGGAGAGCTCCTTTGGCTGGACATGAGCTGCAAAGTATTTGATAGAAGCGGGAGGGTGTGGTGGCGCATGCCTTTAGTTCCAGCACTTGGGAGGCAGAGGCAGGCAGATCTCTGACTTCGAGACCAGACTGGTCTATAGGATGGCCAGGGCATAGAGAAAGCCTGTCTCAAAGGGGGGGGAGAGGCGGGAGAAACCAATGTCTAATAGGATAGTATCATTAGTCATTGAGGATGAGAACTGAGAGCAAACAGTACGGGAATTAAGAGGTCCCAGTGGTGGGCAGTAGGCATCCAGACATTTCTCGTAATGGCTTTCTCTTGTTGAGATTTTTATCTCTGGATTTCCTCCCCAGGAGCTGGTAAGATGGCTCAGTAGGTAGAGGTGCTGGCTAGTAAGCCTGATGACTTGAGTTTGAGTCCCCAGACCCACATGGTAGACGGAGAGAACTGGCTTCTGCCAACTTGTCCTCTGACCTCCACATGAGGGACATTGTATGCACATCCCAACCCCCAACAATCCTCACAATGCATAAATGTAATTTCTGTTCTTTAGGGATTATTTGTCTATCATCTTTTACATTTGCTATTGGTGGTACTGGTTGGGTTTTTTGTTTTGTTTTGTTTTTTCTTTTTTGAGGCAGGGGTTCTTGTGTAGCTCTGGCTGTCCTGAAACCCCCTTTTTAGGCCAGGCTGGCCTCTAATGCACAGCGATCCACCTGCTTCTGCCTCTCAAGTACTGGCTAAAGATGTGCGCCAGCTGGGCGTGGTGGTACACATCTTTAATCCCAGCACTCAGGAGGCAGAGGCAGGTGGATTGCTGTGAGTTCGAGGCCAGCCTGGTCTACAGAGCGAGTCCAGGACAGTCAAGGCTATGCAGAGAGACCCTGTCTCAAAAAACCAAAAATACAAAACAAAACAAAAAACAAATGAAGATGTGTGCCACTGTGCCTGGCTATCTTTTGCTTTTAAAAAATTATTTTGGATGTGGGGGTGGGGGACAGGGGGCTGGCAAGGTGGCTCATCAGATCAAGAGGCTTGCCGCTAAACCTAATAGCTGAGTTCAATCCCTGGGACACACATGGAGGGGGAAAGAGGCGGGGCGGGGGGGGGGGGGGCGCGGGATTCTTCAAAGTTGCCCTCTGGTCTGGGTACTCAGAGGTTAAGAGAACTGCCTGCTCTTCCAGAGGTCCTGAGTTCAATTCCACATGGTGGCTCACAACCATCTATATATAATGAGATCTGGTGCCCTCTTCTGGACTGCAGCCATACAAGCAGGCAAAACACTATATATTTACTAAATAAATAAATCTTTAAAAAAAAAAGTTGTCTTCTGACATCTTCTCTACACACACACTGTAACAAGACACACACTCTCTAGTTCTTAAATAATTTAGAAAATTATTATTATTAATTATTATTTTATTTCTTGAGATAAGGTTTCTCTGTGTAATGGCCCTGACTGTCCTGGACTCACTTTGTTGTCCAGGCTGGCTTTGAACAAACAGAGATCCACCTGCCTCTGCCTCCCAAGTGCTGGGATTAAAGGCCAGAACTGCCCAGTGAAAAGGCTCCCATATAGAATACAGGCACTCCAGAAGACTTCCCTCCACTGAAAAGAACCACCTCAGCTCCCATGTGTCCCAGGTCACAGCACTTGCTTACTTTTTTTCCTCCCCGTGTAGCTTTTTTTCTGCTCATTTGTGTCTGTCTGTTTTCACTTGTTTTTCTTTTAGGGTTTGCCCTTTCTGCCTTAGGGAGCCACCACCCGACTTATCCAGGAATGGCTAGACATCTTCCCTTCAACTGCATCTTAGGACTACACCAGTGTGTGGAACCTCTTGGTACAATCATAAGGCCTGGACCACAGGTGAGGACCTGTGAACACCCTACAGGACTTTCCCAGCCATTTCCCCCAGAGAAGACCTGAGTGAGTGTAAGCCTAGCTGCAGGGAGGGTAACGCTGGCACGGTAGGTTAGATGCCAGTCCTTGTTCCTCTGTCCTTTGCATATAGCTCCTAGACTGAGGCTCTTGTCCTGGCTATTACCAGAGGAAGTGGATATTCCTGATTCCTAACCCTTTTGCACTTAAGCTGCTTCTACACCTGAAGGAGAAACCAACTCAGGAAGACTTCAAGGTAAAGCTGGACAGCAGGCTAGACTCACCTAGGGGCTGTCTCCACATACATGTGGGCTCCCTGGGAGGAGCAGGGACAGGGAGGACACAGCCCCGGTCCTCACTAGAGTCCATTTCGCCTCACCCCACCCCCAATAAATTCTCAGGCTCCCCTCTTACCTTTGCTCTTGCTTTCTTAACCCCGCTACATCTTCTGCTAACTGTTGTCACCACTCAGAAGATTGGTTTGCACAAGAGTTCCTATGCTCAGCCCGTGCCAGCTGGGGCCTAAATCAACAGCCTTCTAAAACTGTCAGGCCATCCATAAACACAGGGTAAAATAATAAAGGCTTTTGTCTCTTAACCCGTGTTCTAGCCACTGAGCTTGCGGAAGTGTGTTTATAGAGGCTGAGGGAAAGCAAACAGGAGGGGCTCTGCCGTTCAACTGGGTCTGTTGAGAAACAGGACCCAAATGTGCCTTGTGTTCAGCCCTCTCTCTTCCTTGGTGGCTTACTTACTCCAGCTTTGGAACCCTTGAGGAGCCACCAGGCCCAGCACCCCCCTGAGCTCAAAGGGATGTTGTTAGGCAACCAGGAAATGTGGTTGTCATTAAAAGATGGGCTGGGTATTGAGACTGCATGATTGGCAGATAAGAAACAGCACAGCCACACAGCAACATTTTAGGTGGACTATCTTGGAAATCAAGATGCCACCATCCCAATATTGGGCATGGTGAGGTTTTGGGGGGGGGGGGGGGGGCGGGGGGGGGGGGCAAAGGCATTTTTCAGTGTAGGAAGGGCTTCTGGAGACCCTGTGCTATGTATGGGGGAGTTTCTCTCCACATCTGCACAAGTGGAGAGGTGTCCTGTGGAGGAAGAGCAGTGAACAGAAGGCTAACCTGCTGCAGCCTCAGTCCGGGGGGTGGGGGGATGGGGGAGGAGGAGGAGGGAATGGAGTCAAGTCCAATTATCAGTAATCGTCTACCGCGCCAGCCAGAACCCCACAACTTTTCGTGCAGACTACAGAGGAAGCAGGAGGATGAATGCGCGAGGAACAGCTTATCAAAGCCATGCAAAATGGAGTGTCAACATTTCTTCCACACCCAAGCTTCTACCTAGTTGCATTCTCACTTATTTTTCACCCTCCTCTCTCTCAGTGCCAGAGTCTCCTTCAAGCGTCTGTCTGTTCTCTGACCTGGAATCTTGCTGCAGACAAACAGAATATTGCTCACTACGGGAGATCTCTTATTTACTCCTCCTACCCTGGGCCCATTCTCCTGGCACCCCACCCCGTCCCTTCCCACTTTGACCCACTCCCTTCCTCCCTTGATCACTCAATCTGACCCTCACTCTCACTCTTCTTCCCCCACACCACTCCACCCAGCCTTGTCCCTCCCTGACTCACTTCAGGTCCCATTGTCACAAACAAAAAAATTTCAGCATAACCCTCTCCAACCGGTTTGGCTTAGGTGTGCAGCCTTCCACGGGGATTGAGACCAGTTTAAGTGAGTGCCTGGACACATGCAGAGGATAACCACGTGGGTCTGGACAGAGGCAGGAGCATGTATGTTAGCAACACTTACTCAGAGACACACAAAGGAAACACGTGATGGGGAATCTAATTTGCTGCCAATGTATATGTGTCTGTCTTTTCCTGACTGAGGGGCCCTTGAGGGCAGAGATCATGTGTCGTATGTCTCTGCCACCTCCCTTGAATCTGACGCAGTGATTTTCATTAAATGTCTATTGAGTGGATGTGCATTTGCAGGCACGTACAATGATGCTACACAGACCGATGCACGTGCTGAGGATGCCATCCATTGTGGCTTGAATTGTTCCCGTTCTTGGAGCCCAGAGTGTAGGTGGGAGTTGGGCAGGGGAGGCATGACAGGAATGGGGTGCCAATAGAGAAGAAAAAGTTGCGCTCTGAATATAGACATTGGTCTGGGAAGGCTAACATAACCATTATCTTCATATAGCCCCTGACCCGAAATCTGGCTTCCCCCAAAATTCATTCCAGAAGAGAATAGAAAAGGCCGGAGCATAGAGCATATTCTTCAGGAGTCTGGTTCCTGTGAGACATCACAGGACTGAGGGAAGTAGGGAATAAAGAGGGAGTTGAAGATAAATATTTGTTAGGTGAGGAAAGAGAGAGTCCTACCTCAAAGGCGTAGGTGGCTGCCTTACTCTCTGTGGCCGGTGACACTTGCAGCCCCCATTTTTTAAGGTTGTTTACTAACTATATCCATGAAGATGTGGGTGTGTTTGTTACCTTAACACCACCTCAGAGAAGTTCTGTTTCCCTTCAGTGTTCCCTCTAACTAAAAGTTGGGGTGAGTGAGTTAGGAGATGTTGTGGCTGGTCACACTTTGGGAGGAAGGGTACATTATGAATGGACAAGCCAAAGCAGCCTGGGTACTCAGCTTGTGATCTAGCTGCTTTCCCCTCCCCCCACCCCCCTGCCTCAGTTTCTCCGGTGACTTCCTGTACCTAGAGGGATGAGTCCGTGGGAAGGAAAGAGCTCCTCTGAGAGCATGTGATAGGATCCAAGGTGTGATAATTATAATTATAACACAGGATGCTCCCCCTCCCATCCCCCCTGGCCCTACCCCACCCCTGCCACGCTGGATCTCAAAGCAGCATCGGGGTGGGGCTGTTCCCCTGGCACAGGTGGGGACCTGAGTCCTGAAGAGGGGAAGGGGTTTGCCAAGGTGGAGGTGGAGAGAAATTAAGAAGTTTTGGCATCCTGCCTGACTCTGCCTCTGACCTGCAGGAAATAGCCCTGGAGGGAGAGGTCACTATCATAATCACTCCTGAGAGGTGGGATCTAGTGACCCATCTACTCTAAGGGCAGTGTTAGAGTCCAGATTACACCCCCAGGTCACTTACAGTCATCTGAGAACTCTGCTGGCCTTACCTCACCACCTTCTCAATATTGACATTCGTTTGCTCAGAAATGCAGGGCTTCATAAAAAAAAATGCACTTAGTTCCCATTAAGGGTTGCAAACTGCCTTGGCATGCTTGACTGGACAAGATTATAAAACAAGCCCAACTCTCAAGGACTTCACAGAGGCCAGCTGTCATCCTTTCCCTCAGCCTAACATGTTCACTGAACCTCTGCCATACAACAAGCCTCAATCAATGGCTCTTGCATTAAAGCTTACAATTTAGTTACGGAGATAAGATGAGCACAAATTATGAGCACGCAAGCTATAATAAAGAGACCGGCAGAAGCTGAGGAAGAAGAAAAGAGAAAGATTTATGTCGAGTGGGAGGCGCTGGGAAGGCTTCGTGGGAGATGCGGCATTTGAGGTCAGTTTTGAGAGATGAGTAAGGGGTCTGAGGAAGTGGCTGAGTGGCAGAGAGCCTGTGTGCACAAAGCCCTGCTCCTAAGCCTCCACCTAAAAAAACCAACCAACCAACCAACAAACAACCTGAACAGGTAGAGTCGGGGGAAGAAGTGATGGAAAATATTCTGTTGATTACTTGCCTATGTATTGATACTTATTCTTCCTTTCTCTCTGTTCTGGACATGAGACCTATGTAACCTCTATATTTTCTTTCCCCGGCGTGTCTCCATATTTATTTATGTGTCTTTTTTACCATTATCATTCTTCATGCCAAGCAGTGCTTTTAATCCCAGCACTTAGGAGGCAGAGACAGGTGCATCTCTGAGTTCAAGGCCAGCCTGGTCTACAGAGCGAATTCCGGGATAGCTAAGGCTACACAGAGAAACCCTGTCTTGGGAAAAAAAAAAAAAACAGCAACAACAACAAAAAAATATTGTTCTGTTGTTTGAGGTGAGCTTCACATAGCCCGGGATAGCCTAAAATTCTATGTAGCAAAAGCTGTCCAAGAAATCTTGATCCTTCTGCCGTCACCTCCCAAGTGCTGGGACCACAGGTGTGCACCAGCATGTCTGCTTTGACCTGTCTTTGAAATTCCAGTTTGCCAGAGATCTTGCCTCTCTCTTTCAGGGGCTTAAAATCTGCCCCTTCTTCTGGCTCTCCAACTGTCACTTGGTGAATACTTCCGTTCACCCAAATTGGAAATATGCAGTGGGGTGAGGATAAGTGTTATGGGAGTACTGGGGGAGAGGAAAATCAATTATCATCCTTGCAAAGTCCAGATGTGCTGCCCTCCCCCTGATCATGAGGGGGGCGGGGCAGTGTGGGGTAGGGGCGCTAGAGAATCCTCCTCCTTTTAAAACTTCTGGTCAGGTGTCAAGTTGTGGAGAGAAGGTTCTGAGAGGAAACCAGGAATCCACGGGGCTAATTCTTTGGTCAATCAATCCACCTCTCCCATGCAGGGAACAGGCCAGAGAAAAGCGGTGAGGTTCTTTCTTAAGGGTCTCTGAACCAGCTTCCCGTTTCCAGAAAGGCATTAGAAACTTGACCATCCTCTGGAAAGTCCAGTCTCCGATTCGGCCCTTCTGAGGGATGCGCTAGATGGGCCAGCAAGCCAGGGGCCTCCTCGGTTCTCCTCCTCTGATTCTGTGGTACCAGAACTGAGCCCTTCATGAGTTTGAGGAACATGTCAAGGACCCCAGGAAACAGCTGACCTGGCAGACACGTGAGATGATTGGGATTGGGTTCTTTTTCACAACAAGGGCCTTGCCCCTGTTCATCCTGGTGCCTCTCTCTTTAAGACACCCAGGCTTCCTTGTTCCACGGCCCCCCCCCCCCCCCAGGGGCTCCCCGTCACAGCTCCATCCATACCCTCACAGGTAAAAGCCCCTGTTGAGGATGAGATCCTGCTGTCCGCACCCAGGTCCTTCCTTTCTTCCCTCCCTCCCTGGAGCCCATTAGCTAGCCCAGGCCGTGGGGGCGGTGGCTGCGGAGTCTTCTCTCTGTGCCAGGCCCGGCCCCCCGGAGACGCACCTGTTCTGACCTGCTTAGCAGGTTCCCAGGTTTCTGCCTTCGTTGTTGGCCACGGCGTGGGAAGCAGCTCTGGGGGAGCTCAGGGCTCCCGAGCACACGGCTTCTTGGGGGTAGCCACGGCTGGGTGGGTAGAACTGGGGTCTGGGTCCCCTAGCGGAGACCCAAGTGGGTTAGGTAGGTACGTCAGTGCCTGGGGACTCCGTGACTTCCTGCCTTCTGGGTCAGACCCAGTTCCAGAATCGGCTCCCAGGGAGAACTCCGTGGAACTCCAGAATCACTGGGCAGGTCTGCCTTCCAGCCAATGCCCCTGTCCCTGGGAGCCGAGATGTGGGGCCCTGAAGCCTGGCTGCTGCTCTTGTTCCTGGCATCGTTTACAGGTAGGACTTACCTGAGCCGTCAGGATTCTTGTTTCTGAGCCCTACCTGGCAGAGACAGGGACACACACACACACACACACACACACACACACACACACACACACACA
>OU015747.1:123959750-123995527 GCA_907169655.1 Acomys percivali
CACACACACACACACACACACACACACACACACACACACACACACACTAATAGGTGTAGAATAATGACATGGGGGAGAGTAACGATTGGTGGGGGAGGTCAGAAGGTAAAAGGCTTTCTATATGGGACATAGTCCACTCTTATTCATTTATTATCTCTCCATTCCCTCTGATGGATGCCTTGAACTATACTTATACTATCTGCCTGCCTGATATGTATAAACCATGTATAAATTATAGGGACGTATCACTTTTGGGGAAGGAGTGTGTACACAGTGAGACCATAGTAGGATGCCATTGGGCAGTTCTGGGGAGTGAGGACAGTAGGATGCTCACCTGAGAAAGCAGCGGCCGCAAGGCAATGTCTGTCCTCCAGCAGCGCTTGGCCATTTCCTCCCAACCCTCATTCTCAGGCGAAGCTCAAGAGAGCAAGGTGTAGTAGATGCCCAGAGCGGCAGTATTTGAGGTAGCTCTCACTTTGGGCCTGACGACAGAAGGGTGGATGGTCCACTCTCTCACCACAGGATCCCAAGCTCCAACCTTTGCCGCCTGTACTTGCTTCCATCTTCCTTTCAGATAGCCCAGAGGGTGTGGCCTCCTGCTGGACCAGGGAACCCAACAGACTCTTTTCCTGTAGAATCTACCCATCCCCCGAAGAAGGGAGTCATGTTGTCTCAGGACTTTGGTGGGATCAAAGAGATCACCACTTCAACTCCTTCATTTTACAGATGGGGAAATCAAGAGAAACAGACAGGCAGGGGGAGGTCTGCAAGGTTACTCAGTGTTAAAAGCATGACCAGGGTTAGTGTCTTGGTCACTTGACTTCTTGTTAAAAATAAACAAGCAAACAAACAACAACAAGAACAACAACAAAAATCCCAGCATCCTGGGTCCCCGGCAGGGTACTAGATGCTGGCTATAGAGCAAGAAGAATATGATCCCTACCTTCCTTTTCCACAATGCAAATGCAAAACTGTTCTTTCTAAAAGAAGCCCAGCGAAGAAGGAAAGAGCTCCTGGCTAGAAACCTACTCCAGACTTCACCCAGGTCTGAGAGAAGCTATGCCAAAGAGAGAGAGGCTGCCTCCAGGATTGCCCAGGAAGCTGGTAACTAACCAGGTGTTATGGTACCGTCTGCTACCGTGAGCTACCCAGAGAAGGCTATTCCCAGGGATCCTGGAAACTTGGACTATGGGACCACCACCCCAGAATGAGATAGTCCCATCATCCCTATTCTGCCTTCCCTATGTGTAGGCATCTCCTTAATGCCCACCCACCAAACCTAAACTAACTAGGTCTCTATATGTGTCTGTGAACACCCCTCAAAGTTGGAGATATGGAGAACTTCAGTTCTGCTCCCATTTCTTCTGTTAATTTGTTGGGTGTTTTTGAACAACTAAGAGACTCTTGATTCAGGCAGCAAGAAGGACTGGAATGGTCCCTGCAGCCCTTTTGACCATGAAATACTAGGCTTCTGTGATTATCCAGGTTCTGGCCTGAAGTGGAGAGCTTCTGGTGTTTGAACGACTGACTGACTAGCCTCCCTGTGGCAGAGAAGATCCTTCCCAAAGATGAGGCCTTCCCAAAGTGACACCTGCCCCCCAATTCTAGGGCCATTAGAGCTCTGAGGCCTAGGGCCCTGCCCCACCCCTGACAGGGAGAGGAGCCCAGGCTTGGGAGGCGCCTCCAACACCACAGCTCTTTGTTTCTCCTTAATGGGATGCGTTTCCGGGTGAGGTCTCATCCCTCCTCCCTCCTCCATCTCTTGCCCTGGGGCTGGGGGGTGTGTGTGTGTCTGACTCTATGAACCACTTTTCCAATAGGATCCTGGTCCCTAACTCTTTGGGTGCTGCAGGCCCTAGGAGTGAGCTGTTCCATGAATGCTAAATTCTGTCCTCTGAGGGTTAGGATCAACTTTCTGTTGGAATTAATTTCCTAGAAAGGGAGGGGCCCCCATCCCTGCTTTTCTACTCCTGATGACAGAGGTGGGCAGGCCCTTTCCTGTCGGGCCTACCCAAACCCAGAGAAGCCAAAAGGGAAGTTTGCTTCCCCGCCCAATTGTAGGGAATCAGGAGAATCCCAGGGAAGCCCTTGGCCCTGGTGACCCTGGTCCCATCCTTGCGTTTTTGTAGTGAGGTGGCTGAGGTGAAAGATCCCAGCCACAGAGATGGCAGTGAGGAGTTGAGTGGGCACAGAGTCCGGTCTTCTAGAGCACGGATGGCCTTGGAAACCAGAGGTCCTCAGGCAAAGTGAATGAAATGGGTGCTAGCCACTGAGGGGAGCAAGCCCTGTAAGGAGAGACTGCCTGCCATATCTGGCCTCCAGAACCTACACTAATCTAAAGACTGGGCAGACAAGGGATGGGAATGAAAAGTGGGAAACTGAGTCAGGAGTGCAGAGAGTAGAGGGACTTTGGGGTCTAGATCTGGGAACAAAATCTAAAGCAATTGAAGTTCTGGATGGGAGGGGGTCATCCACTTGTTTCCTAGGGGGGATTTTGGGAATACTCTGTCACTAGAACAGAAACCAATATGGTGCCTGTGGCCTTGGGAGCTAGTCCCATGGCTTTCCATACCACCTTTGCCCTCCCCCCCCTCACAAACCCCCCATCCCATCCCACCACATCTCTAAAACTGTTCTGAAAGCTAAGGTCGAGGCTGTGATAAAGCAGAGCTGGCCACAGTAGAGAGGTGGGGTAGGTGGGGGTGGGTGGGGGCTGGGGGGCAGAATTCGGTGGGAGGTTAGATCTCAGGAGTTTGAGAGAGGTTGAACGCTGGGTCTCCCACCCACAGTGGTGACTCAGCAGGGCTCAGACTCTGGCTCCGGGGGGGTTTAGGGGACTTATCTGTGCTGAGAGCTGTGTCTAAGGCAGAGCTGGCTGTCTCTAGAACTGTCTTTCCCATTGTTCTTTCTTCCCTCTGTTTCTTGTGTGCCCCCCCTCCCCCTCCCAGACACTAATCTGTGGGTGGGCACTTTGCCGGGTTTGAGAAACTCTTGCTAAGCTGAGGGGCTTAGGAAAAGTGGGGGGTAAGTGAGGGAGGTGGGTGAAGGCGGAGGGAAAGTTTTCAGGTTTTCAAAGTTCTTCAATTCCAAGGCCAAGGTTATGTATGGGCCAGGGAAGGACCAACATTGGCTTTTCTTTGTTTATGTCATCTTGGGTGGATGGGGGTGGGGCGGGGTCTAGATGCTTCTCCCTTCTTACCTCAAACTGACACACCTGCGTCAACCTTCTCTGGTAAAGCTGGTGAAGGGAGGCAAGAGTTAACAAAATAGACCGAGACCCTAGCCAGCTTGGACCCCTCCCCCTAGCCCCAGGCAGGTACATCCCCCCCCCTCCCCTTTGCTTCCCACCAAACCTGCACCAGACAGCTCTAACCCCAGGCCTAGAGCCAGAGCTGGTTTTTCTGGTGGTGGCAAGGAGCAAAGCCCTGACAGAGATTCCCAGGAAAGACTTTCTGCTTGGGGGGCCAGAAGTCCTGGGGGGGGGGGTGCCCAGGGTGTGGCCATAGGGGATAAAAAGGGTGGGAGTCCTTTTTGTAGAAGACACCCAAAGAACAGGAGAGAGGGAACCTTTGTTTTGTTTGTCAGAGAGGCCTGGTGGCGATTTCCCGTAACCTGGAGGGACAGTGACATCATCTCTGGTTACCTCCACCTTGGGCCTGAGACAGAGTCTACCCTGAAGACTCGGGGTGAGATGAGGAGGGGTGCCAGGGGCAACAGTAGAATGGGCAGAAGCCCAGAGCCACACACTGACCAGACGCAGCTGAGCCAGCTGTGTGGAAGCCAAGACAAACTACATCAAAATATTTACTATGTGTGCAGGGTTCTGCAGGATGGGTAGGTGTCCCATGTGTTCAGAGGGTGAGACATATATGTAATGGTGCAATGCATATATGTTCGCATGCTAATGCACAGCTCTTCCCTCTGGGTGTAGAAAAGTTAGGATGTATATTTTTCCCTGAGGAGAGATGTGAATACATATATGTACGAGACATTCCCCAAGTTCTTGAAAGAAAATAGCTTCACTCACATGCACATGAACTAGAAAAACTGGCCTAGCCCTCATCCAAAAATACCACAAACCTTCAGACACAAAAGACGGTTGTTCTCTTTGGCACACTTCTAGGACCCCTGTATGTATATATATTATTTTATTCACCAGCAGAAGATGCTAATAGGTAAAGGTCCTACAAAAGTAAAGACCTTGTTCCCAAAGATGTTGCTGTGGCTGAATATCTGTAAGGGCCCAGCCTCAGTTTCCCCTTTGGAGCTCAGAGGCCAGGCCGTACACAGAGAGGAAAGTTAGAGCCAAGGAACAGGCTAGGGTGTAGCCAGCTAGCCCAAGCCAGGGATGGAGGACCTGTCTGGGAGCGGGGCGGGGTACACAAAGGGCAGGGCCCCAAAGAGGCCTGAGGGGGCCTGGCCAGGGGTGGGGGAGGCTGAGGGCAGGGATCCCGTCTGGCCAGTTGGGCTTGTTCTCTCCCTTGCGCAAGGCGGTGGCGGTGGCTGTGGCTAGGCCTGCTGCTGTGTGGCAGCTTCTGAGTCACTAAGGCCCCTGACCAGCGTCCTGGTGCTCCTTGAGAGGAGGGGTGGGGTGAGTCAGGAGGAGGAGGAGGAGGAGGAAGAGGAGGAGGAGGCGTGCTCAAGAAGCTAGAGTCCACCAGCCTCAGCACACAGCAAGCAGCAGGAGGGTCTGTGGGCTTGGCCTGGCCTGGCTACTACATGCCCATAAGGTGACCTCACCAGGCAGGCGGTGTGTCTCCTTCAGTCTGGTGACATCATCAGGTTGACGCCAGGCAGGCACTGGGTGGGGGAGAGGAGGAGGCAATCCTGGCCTGCCCTGGCTTGGGAGCCTGGGCTCCTGAGTCCACTGAGCACAGGACAAGGATACTTGGGCTCAAGTTGTCTTAGCTCATAGCTTTTGATTTAGAAGATGAACTGAAGGCTGTTGGGGATGCCTCAGCCTGAGGGACTTCCATTAAACAGTGGCTTTAGGACAGTGTGGGTTCTGTAGGAGCAGTTCCAAAGGAACTCTCCTGCTGTACTGGGTTCCTCAAGTCTGCAAAACTGAGCCTTATACCTTCAGGATGAAGACCTTGGACTCACAGATTAGGAACTCTGAGGATAGAAGGGAGACTCGGGCATGTGTGATGGGTACCTAGTTCTCAATGTGTCCTAAAGAGGGGCTGGGGGGCAGAATATGAGTGATTTTTGGTGGGGGTGGAGGCAGAATATGGGTGATTTGTGGTGGGGTGGGGGCCAGAGTAGAGATAAGGATGGACATATACAGGCTGGAGAGATGGCTCAGCAGTTTAAGAGCACTTGGTTTTGCAGAGGACCTGAGTATAATTCCCAAAATCCACATGGCAGTTGACAGCCATCCGTAACTCCAGTTCGAGGACATCGGATGCTCTCAAGGGACACCAAGCACCTTTTAAACATTTATGCCGGCCAAACATTCATACACATAAAATAAAAAATAAATAAAAATTTAAGGGGAGAACTATGGGATCTGACAGTGTCACAGAAATAGTTTTTTGGAAGGACTTGGGTCTTCTAGTGGGGCAGGGCTTGGGGTCCCTGTGCCCTGCATCCATATCATTGTGACATAAATCCACATCAGTGTTTTGCAGCACAGTGAGATGGACAGCTCCTACCCCACCCCACCCCCAGCCCTTGACAACCTCGCTCCCTTTAGTGCTTAGGAGGAGGAGGTACCTGGGAGGGGTGCAAGTGGTTAGCTGGACTCCCAGGCTGGGCTGGGTGGGACCAGTGTCAGCTTAGGCAGGTCAAGGCCCTGGTATCTGGCCCTGCAGGTCTGTCCTGTCCAGTCTGGGGCCCTCCCAACTCCCAGCATCATCCTTCCCTCTACCCCTCCTATCAGAGCTACAAGAGCCCTTCATTTGTCTCACTGGAACCCTCTGCTGCTCTGGGCTTCACTTCCTCGCTACGTGCCTATCTCCATCCGCTTCTTCCTTTGTCCAGTCCAGAGATGCGCCCTTTGGCAGTGAACCTAGAGAGCCAGCCTATCTTGCCTTTACCCCAAGGTTACCATGCCAACACTTTCCCTGCCTAGTCCAAGTAAGGGACAGTGCATTCCTCTTGACTCTTTTTTTTTTTTCCCTGCTGTCTATCTCTTTCATGCATTTGCTCAATCATTTGTATAGTCTTTTTGTTTTTGAGGGGTAGGGATTGAGACATTGTCTCCCTGCTGCCCAGGATGGCCTTGAACCCCAGATCTTCTTGTCTGAGCCTTCCCAAGTGTTGGGATTGCCAAGTATGGGCTACCATGCCTGGCTTCATTCATTCATTCATTCATTCACTCACTCACTCACCCACTCACTCATTCAATCAGTCAATAAACGTTCATCAAGGTCCACATACGGCTGACCAAACATGAAACCAGAAGCCACGTTTTTAAACATGGGATTCATGACCCTGTTCTGACTCTTATGGAGCTCAATGCCTTGGGAAAAGAGACCAAGAAGACAGAAAGTTTAATCTATAGGTTACAGGGCTATGATTGGGGTTAAAGCAGAGTGCCAGGAAAGCACAGGGGCAGGGCACCTGAAGCCGCCTGAGGTGGGGGAAGGGAGGAGGACTGGCGAGGAAATGATGCCTAAGCAGAGTCTTAAGGCATGAGTAGGAGTTCTCCAGACAGAGATGAGTAGGAGCAACCAGACACAGGGAGGGGAGCATTCCAGGCAGGGGTACACTGTGAGTAAAGACGACAGGCAACAGGGTGTGTGGGGTGCTGGTTAGAGGCAGGGACTATAAACAGTTGTAAGTATGCAGGGAAGGAGCCCCTGCCCTCTCAGAGTCCTCTCCTGCCCTGGTGCAGGCCCTGGCCCTGGGTTTTGTCTGTTTTTTTCATAACCTAGGCATTCCCAGGCTCAACCGCCTTTATACAGTTATTCATCCTGAACACCGTCAGTTATCTCTGCTCTTGCCTGGTCCTCACCTCTCCTCAGTGACCGGATCTCCACCAAATGCCCCCTTTTATCTGCCCGGTACCACCTTGCCAGAGTGGCAGCTACGGTGGCCTCATGGTGTCCCCCTTGGTCTCCTTCCATGACCTGCTTTCTGGTCACACTGCACTTGGTCACCTGCTTAGTGCCACTTGCTGGCTAGGGAAGCTTTGGTGACTCCTTATTTCCTCTTGACTAAATTTGAATTCCTTTTCCTGGCATGGGCAGTCTCTGGCTATTTGGACCCACCCTGCCCCAGGTATATTTTCCACTGCTGCTTAGCACACACACCCTACCTTAGGTTGAGTGCTCTTTCTCTTTGCTTCCTGACCCAGCCGCCAACCTCTCTCTCCCCCTCTTAGTGTTTGCTTACCTTGATCCTGCCTGAACCTACAGTGCCTTGCCAGGTCTCCGGGGCCTCCTGATCCCACCCAACACACGTGCATGAAGCCTTCCCTCGTGACTCCTGCATCCCTCAAACAACCCATGACGAACCACCAAACATTAAACTAGAAACCACTGTTGCAAGTCAGGTGCGGTGGTGCTTCCTGTAATCCAAGCACTCTGGAGGCTGAGGCAGGAGAACAGTGAGTCTGAAGCCAGCCCAGCAGGCTACATAGCCAGCCCTGTCTAAAAAGAAAGAGGAAGAGGAGAAAAGGAAATAAATAAAATTAAAAAAAAAAAGAAATTATCATTGCATGATTTTATCTATGTCTAGATAGATAGATAGATGTCTGACATTTATGTTTTTTCCTCCTAAACACAACCTCAGGTTCCATGAGTGCAGGAAATGGGCCTTTATTTGTCAGTAAGGTTATGTAATGAATGTATCTAATTTCAAAACTCCAAATGCTTCATACAGCTGCTCATCGATTATCAAAACACTAGTCCCTAGTCTCCTGGTTCTGTCTCAACATTCTGACCCAGTTGCTGTACCTGCTGTGACCTAGTCTTCCCAGGTTGCTGACCTGGGGGCTCTTTCTGTCTCTAGTGACGTGCTGGTTCCTGCCCCTAGACCTCAGTTCGTGCCATTCCTCCCACATAGGATACCTCCTTCTCTCTGGGAATCCAGGTCTCTCAGCTTCAAGCCATGTGAAAAATGTTCCCAAGGGGCCTGTTGGGATGGACCTTACCCTCCCAACATGCCCTATTCTAGGCACCAAGTGTTCTAAACCTTTTCCGTGGTCCCTCACCATTCTTTCCGGAAAGCATTCGCTTTTACCCCTTTGGTAGATTGAACCTCCTGTGAAATTTGACCTTGGTTTCCTGGTTCTGTGTGCAGAGACTCCCTCCATCTCCTTGGGGGCAGGAGCTAAGTACCTGGTCCTGTTACAGTTTCTCACTTTGCTCAAGTAGAATCCCAGGCTGCAAAAGGGTGAGTGTTCCATAAATCACCCGTGTGGCCTTAGGCAAGCCACTTCCCTTCTCTGCATCTCAGTTTCCTCCTGTTAAATGGCGATAATAACGCCTACTTCTTGAGAATGCCGTGTGGTTCTAATGAGGTAATGGACTGAATGCGCTTTGCAAGCACAAATCTCTCCAGGAGTTCCGGCTGCCTTTGCTGTCATTATCATTACGGATGCGTTCCCTTGGTTCTGGCGGTTGTCCTCATCCTGGCTGCCTCTGTCTGCCCCCTGCAGGCCGATGCTCCGCGGGTGAGCTGGAGACCTCGGACTTGGTGACAGTGGTGCTGGGCCAGGACGCAAAACTGCCCTGCTTCTACCGAGGGGCTCCGGATGAACAGGTGGGGCAGGTGGCTTGGGCTCGGGTGGACCCAAACGAGGGCCCCCGGGAGCTGGCCCTACTGCACTCCAAATATGGCCTTCATGTGAGCCCCGCCTATGAAGACCGCGTGGAGCAACCACCGCCCCCACGAGACCCTCTGGACGGCTCCGTCCTCCTGCGCAACGCTGTGCAAGCAGACGAGGGCGAGTACGAATGCAGAGTCAGCACCTTCCCAGCCGGCAGCTTTCAGGCACGGATGAGGCTTCGTGTTCTGGGTGAGTGGGGCCAGCTAGGCATGATCAGTATTGCTGAGAGGGTGGAAGGCGGGAGAACGGACAGGACTGCAAAGATGCGTGAGACAGGTAGTACAGGCAGGCATAAAAGTATCCGTGTATCAGGAAGTTTTTCCTACGGATGGCGTGAACTTCCCTCTGTGCACCCTTGCCCATCTAGAGCAGCATTTTACCGGCTTATTCTGTATTCTGCACAGCTTTTCAAAGAGCCGACTGCCCGACTGCATTTAAATCTCCTCTTCTCCAAGCTGCTCTTGCTCGTTCTTGTCACAGTTCTACAAAAGACGCAAACTCAAAGCTGCCTTCACCAGCTTAAGGCTCTATGGTTTTAAAGTGTGGGAGCCCCAGATATGGACGTGAGGCCCAGCTGTGATGTGCCTATATGTGAACAGGGACGCTATGTTACTACAGTCCTTGACTGGGCCTAAGACCACAATCACTTTACTTTTACTTTTTATTTATTTTTATTTTATTTTTTTTCCGAGACAGGGTCTCTCTGTGTTAGCCTTGGCTGTCCTGGACTTGCTTTGTAAACCAGGCTGGCCTGGAACTAACAGTGATCCACCTGCCTCTGCCTCCCAAGTGCTGGGATTAAAGGCAGGTGCCGCCACACCCGGCTATTTTTTGTTTTGTTTTTTTTAAGACAGAATTTTTCTTTGTAGCCTTGGCTGTCCTGGATTCGCTTTGTAGAGCAGACTGGGCTTGAACTCACAGTGATCCACCTGCCTCGGCCTCCCGAGTGCTGGGATTAAAGGTGTGTGCCGCCACCGCCCGGCTTCACAATCACTTTTTAACCGCTACCTTGCACCACAGGCACATGTGCTGGTCAACCTGGACCTATGGTCAAGATGTCGTCACAATTTTGTGCTTGGGCTGTTTTTTAAGCTAGAAATAAAAGCCTTCATGGTTTTGCTTTGGGTGGAAGTTAGTAAGTAACATAAGCCTTGGAGGGAAAAATGAAATGAAACTTGAGTGTGGAAAAAAAAACAAACCTGGACAGAGTGGTATGTATCTATACGTACAGTGTTCTTGAAGCTGGATCAGGGAGATGGAGCATTTGAGGCACACACGCACACCCCAAAAACAAAATCTATGACTCTAGGCTTTGTCACTTAAGAACTAATGACCTATGCTGGGTGTGGTGGCACACATCTTTAATCTCAGCACTTGGGAGGCAGAGGCAGGCAGATCTCTGTGAGTTTGAAGTCAGCCTGGTCCTCAAAGGGAGCCCAGGACAGCCAGGACTAGGAGAAACCCTGTCTTGAAAACCCAAAACAAACAAAAAACTGATGACCTGCAATAAATCAATGAACCCCTCCTCCTCCCCCCACTCTCCCGAGCTTTGGTTTCCTCATCTGAAGAACAGGCATAATGATACTCACCTCACTAGTTTGTTAGCAGAGTTAAATGAGATAATGTATGTAAAGTATTAACATAATAGTTGGCACATAGTAAGCAATGGTTATTATTATTATTATTATTATTATTATTACATAGATATTATCTAATTAGTTTTTAAATTATTTTCATTTTTTTAAAATGACCTATGTTTGAGGCCAGCCTGATCTACAGAGCAATTCCAGGACAGCCAGGACTACTACATACACAGAGAAACCCTATCTCAAAAAAAAAAAAAATTACCTATGCACATTGTAAAAAATTCTAATTATACCATTGATCTGGCTGGATGAGATGGCACACACCTGTAATCCCAGCACTTGGGAAGGCAGAGGCAGTCGGATCTCTATGAGTTCGAGGCCAGCCTGGT
This sequence comes from Acomys percivali, assembly GCA_907169655.1. Lineage (NCBI taxonomy): Eukaryota > Metazoa > Chordata > Mammalia > Rodentia > Muridae > Acomys > Acomys percivali. The sequence continues at coordinate 123,970,502 of OU015747.1, forward strand.
CTACAAAGTGAGTTCTGGGACAGTCAGGGCTATACAGAGAAACCCTATCTTGAAAACCAAAAAAGAAAAAAAGACAGAAAGGTGGACTGAAGTTTGCAACTGAGTAAGACTGAAATGGGATGGAGAGAGGCCTCCTGATGGGGACTGTGCAGATTTTTCATACCTCTCCTTCCATCCACAGTACCTCCCCTGCCTTCACTGAACCCTGGCCCACCACTAGAAGAGGGCCAGGGCCTGACGTTGGCAGCCTCTTGCACTGCTGAGGGCAGCCCAGCTCCCAGTGTGACCTGGGACACAGAGGTCAAAGGCTCACAGTCTAGCCGCTCCTTCAAGCACTCGCGCTCAGCAGCTGTTACTTCAGAGTTTTACTTGGTGCCTAGCCGAAGCATGAATGGGCAGCCACTTACCTGTGTGGTTTCTCACCCTGGCCTCCTCCAAGACCAAAGAATCACCCACACCCTCCAAGTGGCCTGTGAGTATTGACATGTGTGGGTAAGGTGTCCTTAAGTTCTGAAAATAGTGCTATTAAACTGACCCTGAACCATGCCAGGAGGGTCAGCCTGAGTCTGGAGTCCACAGTCTGATCCACAGGTACAAGAGCTTGGTCAGTCTCGATGCTCTGGGAAAATTACTGTAGTCTTTGTGACCTTTTCTGCTTGTTTGTTTGTTTGTTGTTTTGTTTTGAGACAGGGTTTCTCTGTGCAGCCCTGGCTATCCTGGCACTCACTCTGTAGACCAGGCTGGCCTCAAACGCAGGGATCCACCTGCCTCTGCCCCTGGAGTGCTGGGATTAAAGGTGTGCACCACCACCGCCTGGCGTCTCTGTGATCCTTATAGGAGAGACTGCCTTGTTTTTGTTACAGTGTTGATGGGCGAATAAAAATATATAAATGTGAGATTGAAAGTGTTTGCAAAATATACAATTTAGGGCTGGGAGACAGCCTTGAGACAAACCCCCATTCAGCTATTTACCAACAGTTATTTAATCTTGTTAGACTTCATTTTCTTTACCAGAAAATGAGTGCAATTATACGAACTTTACAAGATTCTGATGAGTATTGGCATCCATGCAAGCAAAGCATCTCCCAGATCTTAAATCCTAAAGGACTCAGTAAACAATAGTGTGTTCCCAGCATTAGACTTCAAGCCCAAACTATGCTATCATTTGGCACAAAGCAGGCAATCAGCAAGTGCTTGTTAAGAAAATGAACAAACTGGTGGGTTGTTAGGCATCCACTGAGAGCCTGCTCTGTGAGCAACACTATGCTAGAAGCCACAGGAGACCCAGAAGGAGTGTGAGACTCCGTTATCCCAGGGGACTTATGGGCGCATGGTACAAGTCTGAGCTTGGGTGGGGGGGGGGGGGCGGGAAGCAATGTGGCCAGGAGCTGTGGATGAGGGTAGAGGGAGGCTATTCTAGCAGGGGAAGAAGGGCTTCAAAGAATCACGGATTAAGGCATCTTCTCATTCTTCCTCCTCCCTCCTCCCACTCCAGTCCTTTCAGAGGCCTCTGTAAGGGGCCTTGAGGACCAAAGCTTGTGGCATGTTGGCCGAGAAGGAGCTACACTCAAGTGCCTGAGTGAAGGACAGCCCCCTCCCTCATACAACTGGACGCGGTAAGGGCCTAGCATCCCCTCACCCGCTTCTAAAAAAGATTTATTTATTTTTATGTATACAGTGTTCTGCTTGCATGTACACTTACACACCAGAAGAGGGCACCAGATCTCATTATAGATGGTTGTGAGCCACCATGTGGTTGCTGGGAATTGAACTCAGGACCTTTGGAAGGGCAGGCAGTGCACTTAACCCCTGAGCCATCTCACCAGCCTACATCTTTCCCTTTTCAGGGCCAGAACTCATTATGAGCTAGAACCACATACTCTGAACCCTAGATAAGTTGGGGCGTATGTTCAGACCAATATAAAACTATACATAGTCAACAAATATTACTGGCCTGTTCCAGGGACTGTGTGGTTACCCATATGGAATATGAAGATATCTTTAAATTATGAAATATAACTATATTAATGTTGTATATATTTGTGAGTGCTAAAAGTGCATGAGACAAAAATATAGCCGACTATAACTGCGGTCATACCAACACTCTTTTTTTTTTTTTTTTTTAAATACTTTAGTTTTAATCTATGTGCATTGATGTGAAAGTGTCAGATCTTGGAGTTACAGACAGTTGTGAGCTGCCATGTGGGTGCTGGGAATTGAACCCGGGTCCTTTGGAAGAGCAGGCAGTGCTCTTAACCGCTGAGCCATCTCTCCAGCCCCCCAGCACTCTTTATAACCATTATGTCTCAGCACCTCAGAAACACTGACCCACTTCCACCAGCTCCTTCAACAGTCCTTGCCTGTTTTTTTTTGGAAGGGGGTAGGTTACATGAGTGTAAGCCGTATCTTACATGTGGACACATGAACGATACATGTGGCCTTGTGCCGTGGGCTAGGTTTGTTTACTCTGATATGCAATATCATACGTGTTGGAGCATGCAGTCACAGTTTTCAAGTACCTCTGAGCCCAGCTGGGAATGGAGTATCCTCTTGTGTGGACTTTATAGTATGTATACCTGTTACCTGGTGCTGGATGACGTGATGCCTATGGGAGCATGTGGGATGGCACGCGTGTGGATCTTCCCCAAGTGTGTGTGTGGGGGTGCCTGGGTCAGGCTGGGCGGCAGGGAGAAAGAACCTCTGCCTAGACCTGTCTAGGGTAGGGAGGGGCACCGTGGGAACAGCCTGAGGCTTTGGGTGACGTCATGGGGGAGGGGGGGATGAAGAGCTGTCTGGGCATGTTGAGTGGTGGCAGCCTTAGCCTGCCCCAGCCGGCACCCTTCAGCTTCCCTGTCTTTCAGGCTGGATGGACCTCTGCCTAGTGGAGTGCGAGTAAAAGGGGACACTCTAGGCTTTCCCCCACTGACTACTGAGCACAGTGGCATCTACGTCTGTCACGTCAGCAATGAACGTTCTTCAAGGGATTCTCAGGTCATCGTGGAAGTTCTTGGTAAGTACAGCGCTTGGAGAACAGAGACAACGATGTTGTGTCCCGAGCTGGGGGTGGGCAATGGGAAACAAGGCGGAGAAAGAAATGGGAAAGGATGTATATTTTGGAGAAGGTTATGGATGAGGGAAGGGGTTGGGCGTGCATCTCCGACATTGGCCTGTCTCCAGCAGACCCTCAGGATTCAGGAAAGCAGGTGGACCTGGTATCGGCCTCAGTGGTGGTAGTGGGTGTGATTGCCGCACTCTTGTTCTGCCTCCTGGTGGTGGTGGTGGTACTCATGTCCCGATATCATCGACGAAAAGCGCAGCAGATGACCCAGAAATAGTGAGTAGTGGCTGCTCTGAGTGGGCGGGACTGAGCAGAGAACAAAGAGGAACGAAGCAGGAGGCGAGCCCGAAGAGCGGAGAAAGGAGACTGTGTAGCCTAATAACGATTGGACAGAGGGCGCCTCAGAGGTGGGCGGAGTCTTTGGGGAAATGAAAGCCTGGGACCTGGAGTACAGCTGGATGAGGAGACTTATGCCTGAGAGACGCACAAGTTCATATTCCCCCGGGTACCACCTCTATGCATACTGGAGCGATATGTAGCTCACGGGTACTACACAGCCACACAGCCACATTGTCATCTTCAGCCACACATTCACACTTGCAGGCACTCACACCCTCCAGCCACAGGCTCAGCCCTGCTTTAGGAGCCTGGCATTGCTCTCAGTCCCTAACCAGGAGATGTCTTTCCCAGTGAGGAGGAGCTGACTTTGACCCGGGAGAACTCCATCCGGAGGCTGCATTCTCACCACACGGACCCTAGAAGCCAGGTGTGTGCTAAGGTTGGGTGCGTGTAGGGGGGGAACGGTGTGGGTGGTGGGTGGGGTACAGCAGTGGGGGAGGGGGAAGAGCACACAAGTTTGCTTGGTCTGGCTCCTCTATAGATATACCAGGTCTGGCTGCTTACTCATAGCTGGAGCTGTTGCGATATTAGCTGGGGGAGGGGGTGGGGTGGAGGGTGGGGTGGGTGGGTGCGTGGGGTGGTCGTGGTAGATGCTTTGGGGCTGCCAGGGCTTCTCTTTGCAACACCCCCTTAGCTCTGGGCTGGGGGCTGCTCTAAGAATCCACCACCAATGCTGGTTCCGGGGTGGATTTGGGGGAGTCAGTGAGGGAATTGAGGTTGTTTGTGTCAGAGAGATATGGACCTGTGGGTTGGGGGGGGGGAAAGTGACTGGGGAGGAGGCTGGTGGAGGATGAGAGAGGTGAAGAGGCTGAGGGGAAGAGACTGAGCTTTCTTCTAACTCCTCCCCTATGTCTGGGCCTGTGCAGCCGGAGGAGAGTGTAGGGCTGAGAGCCGAGGGCCACCCTGATAGTCTCAAGGACAACAGTAGCTGCTCTGTGATGGTGAGGCCCCCCCGGCCCCACCGGTGTCCCCAACACTCTCCTCAGGCCCCTCTCCCGGCCCTAGAGGTGGTGTGACAGCAGCCCCCATCTCATCCCTGGCTCATGTACGAGCCCTGCCCCCCCCCCATTTCTGCTATGCCTTTCTTTTCTGTCTTCCCACCCCTATGTATAACACTTGTTCTTGCCCCCACCTCCGACCCCCCAAATTTCCAAGCCCCTATGCCTCTGGGACAACCATTACCCTGCTTTACCTGACCTCTGACCCCATGCCAACCCAGCCCTACCCTACTGTGTCTGCCTGTTTGATCTTGATTCCTGACTTCTCTTCCGCCCTTGGTCTCCAGAGTGAAGAGCCAGAGGGCCGCAGCTACTCCACACTGACCACAGTGAGAGAGATCGAAACACAGACCGAACTGCTCTCTCCAGGCTCTGGGCGGACAGAGGAGGAGGATGATCAGGATGAAGGCATCAAACAGGCCATGAACCATTTTGTTCAGGAGAACGGAACCCTGAGGGCCAAACCCACAGGCAATGGAATCTACATCAACGGGCGAGGGCACTTGGTCTGACCCAGGTCTGCTGCCTCTTTCCCTGAGGCCTGGCTTCTTCTGCTTCCATGGGGGATGTCAGCTCTTCTTAGGTGAAACCTCCTTAGATGCCTGCATTTCTTTAGGAAGATGTTTCCCACCCTACTGACTGCTCCACTTTTACCTCCAATCCTTCTGTGTTCATCAGGAGGGGCTCCGCTGGTTGAGTGCTTCCCACCATTGTGTTAGGTCATTCTGTGTGTGTGTGTGTGTGTGTGTGTGTGTGTGTGTGTGTGTGTGTGTGCTCGAGAGCATTCATGACTGTATTTGCATGGAGGGGTGACCATCCATGGTGCGCACTGTGCTGTCGTGTTAAAAGTTCAAGAGAATGGCACGTGTGCCACAGGATTTGTCGCTGTGTGCAGAGCAGTGCTAGGGTGTGCTTTGTGACCTTATGTGTGCCTTATGTGTGACCTCTGCCTGCAGGTGCAGGTATTTCCCTCAGACCCCAGAGCAGTATTAGCGATGCAGAGGTGTTGGCAGTGGGAGGTGGAGACCGTGGGCCAGATCCAGGTGTGCGGGCACAGCTGGAGCTAGAACCTGACCTCCAAAGTGGGGGAGCTGTGTTCCCAGCCCTTGGGAGCCAAGTGTGAAGCAGGCATCCAGGGGTCTGCCAGAGGCCTGAACTGTCACAGAAGCCCTCTGCCCTCTGGTGGCCTGTGAGCCCGCTGCATGAACATACCTTCTGTAAATTATCCTCCAAGGGAGCTTCTGTTCAGACTCCTTTAAGAGACACTGAAAAGGCAAACAAACAAACTTTTTTGATTTATGTGCATGCTTTTTACTGGGTTTGTTTAAGCAAGGCCAGCCCACATAAGCATTCAACAAAACTGCTTAGCAGACCCCACAGCAGCAGTTAATTCCTGTGAGTCTGGAAAGTTCTCTTCACCCAAAGAGGCTTGGGGAGGTGGGGGTTAGGGGAGCTGACAGCTGGTGGAGTATGGAACCTGGGGTATGAAGTATAAAGACTGGGAAAGGAGGCTAAGGGTGGGGTGCCTGGCTCCCATGCCCCTCCGCTCTTCTCCTAATTGTGTCTACAGTAGTTTGTGCCATCACGGAGTTGGGACTTGGCGTCAAAGGCTTCCGGCTCAGTTGTGTTGAGGACCAAGGGTAGCAGGGAAGGTGGAAGTTCAGGTGAGGAAAGAGGGGTGCTGTGGGTGAGGATGAGAACAGTTCCTTTCCCAGGGGTTTCTGAGGTGTTAATTTGGGGCTCTCCTGGCACTTTGTATGTGTGGTGCCTAGGGTTAGACGTTTGTTTTTTCTTTAGCCTGCCCAAACATATGCAGCCAGAACACTGAGATTTAATATCCAAACCTTGTGTGGCCTGAAATCTGCTGGTCTAAAGGAGAGGCTCTTGTTCCCATTCCTAAACAACCCAGGACTTGTAGACCCCGAGGATCTGGGATCCCAGTATGTATATTTAATGTAAATATATGTATATTTGTACATAAAATGATATTCTGTTTTTAAATAAACAGATAAAACCTTTTTTTGTCTTGATTCCTGTCTTGCCCCTTGAGCTGGGTAAGTCACAAGTGCCACATTCTGAGTCTTGGTGTCATCCTTTCTCAGATCTCAGGTAGGGCGACGACCCAGGTCCTTGCAGCTAAGAAGAGAGCAAATGGCTTTCAACAGACTTTTTAGCCCTTACTGAGAGCCCTCAGATAGGGGAGTGTGGACATGACCTCCTTTAGGGGAAGCCAGTACCTTAGTTTGTGGAGTGTTTCAAATTTGACTGAACTGGAAACTTCCAGCAGCTGTGTGGGGTGGACAGTCTTGTACACTTCTACAAAGAAACTGAAACTCAAAAGTCACCTGACCTGTGTCCTCATTTTCAAATGCATGGCAGCTGAGGTGAAGCAATGTGGCTTAACCAAGATGACAGCACCATTAGAGACATCTTCCATCCTGGATATGTTTTTGCATGGTCCTTTCCTTCCTTGCTCACAAGCAAAGCCTCAGGTCTTTGTCCAATCCAAGAATTTTGGTCTCTAGAAATGCCAGCCACCTGCTCACACCCAAGGCACCATTACTCCACCCCGGTGTTCTGACATCACCTCCCTTTCTGGCCAATGGATGAAGTCCCAGCAGCGTTGAGGATGTGAATGTCAGCTACCTCCCCCACCCCAGGGCCTGTGGTTGCAAAGATGCTCTAACAGGAAGTGGGTTTGAGGAGCTGCACAGCTTCCTGCCCCCCTAGAGCTGCACAGGGCGAGAAGGGCTAGTGCTCAGCTTAGCCACGAGACACAGCTTCATGCCAGGGTTCTGGTAGCTTCCTCTTCCATATCTACTTCCGTCTGGCCCCTGGGGGGCCCCAAGGGGCAAGCGCTGCTGTCCGTTGTCCCGGCCACCCTCCACCTCCAGTTTGGAGCCCTGCCCCACTGGGGCTGGGCCAAACCCAACTATTGACTGGGATCCCATGGGGCACTGGTAGGTCAAAGGTCTTAGGAGACAGAGGTTGTAGGGCCAGACTCCTGGGGCTCTGGCCATGAAGTCTCGGCAGAAAGGAAAGAAGAAAGGCAGCTCCAAGGAACGGGTGTTTGGGTGTGACTTACGCGAGCATCTACTGCACTCGGGCCAGGAAGGTAAGGAGGCCATTTGGACCGGGGACAGCTGGGTGGGTGGACTGCTGTGCTTGTCTTCTCTGGCTTGATTTGGCTTGTTGGGCAGAATCAGCTTTTAGGGGAGGAGCAGTAGCTTCATCACCATCCAGGAGACCAACGCAAAGGCAAGACTAGGGAAACGCAGCTTGGAGAAGGTAGAGAGGTTCACCTCTGTAAAAGCGCTTGGGGATGGGAACTCCAAGGGAACTGAGGCAGGGAGGGTGGCATTTGGCAAGTCTGGAGAGATGGACGAACCAGACGAGAGGATGGAGACTGAGGACGGAAGGAGCAAATGGAGGCCGTATGTCAGAAGAGTGGCTGAAGAGATAGCTCACGGAACAAATAAATGGACCCAAGCATCCTGGGGATGGAACTTGGGGAGGGAGGCATCCTAGCTAGAGAAGAGCACCAAGGCACAAGGGCCTGGACCCTCTTTCTGCAGCTTTGTTGGGCAATAGGAGGGTGTCGGGGAAGAAGTGACCCCTCCATTTTTTTTTTTCCTTTTCCCTCAAGACTTGGTTTCTCTGTGTAGCCTTGGCTCGCCTGGATTCACTTTGTAGACCAGGCTGGCCTTGAACTCACAGTGATCCCACCTGTCTCTCCCTCCCGAGTGCTGGGATTAAAGGCGGGCGGGCGCCACCGCACCGGGTTGAGTGGCCTTCTTTTAAATTGCTTGCGAAGGAGAAACAGGTTTGCAATAGAAGGTGAGGGGAGAAGCTGCTGGTGTAGGGAACACAGGAAAAGTGAACGGCCCGCTGGCCAGCCGCGATGGCTTCAGGCCTGGTTTGAAGCTGGGAGTGGAAGCTGCTATGAGGAGGGGTGTGGGCACCGTCCGAGGCACCCTCAGCTCCTTCTCCAGCTTACTAGGCAGTGGGTTTGAAAGCCAGCAGGCCCAGGGACAACAGCCGGCCGGCTCACCACTGCCTGGTACGCATTCAGAACCACGTCTTAATTCGATCTGAAATTGGTCAGAGCTCTCCTGACTACACAGCCCAGGTTGTTTTCAGGGCATTGAGCAACTTACAAAAAAACGCAAAAAACAAAAAACAAAAAACAAAAAAACCGGGCATGATTCTGTCCCCCCCTCCATTCCACCCCACCCCAATCTGTCATTTCCTCTTTGTCCCCTTCTCTGGTTGTGGTGCCTGCAGTGAAGGGTGGTTCCCAGCTCATTTCCTGCTCTTAGCTCCGCCCTCGTGTCCCGAAACACCTCCTTCCCCTTCTCTCCTCCATCAGAGGGCCCCTGCCTCTACTAGCCTCCATTAAGGGAAAGCCCAGGCCCCAAGAAAATGTTAAACGGCTGCGGTGGACTTTTCTGTGCTGCCTTCTTCTCGTAAGCAGGCCTGGCTCTTTTATAATCATTCCACTTCAGACAATGAATCTTTTTTTTTTTTCCTAATTATTACTCTATTTATTTATACATTTTGTGTACTCGTTGGGGAGGAGGCACAGTAGTTGCAGTGCAGGTGTGAAGGTCTGAGGACAACTTGAGGGGATGATTTCTCCTCTCATCACGTGAGTCCCTGGGATCAAACTCAGGTCGTCAGGTTTGGTGGCAAAGCACCTTTATCCACCGGACCATCTCGCAGGTCAGATTTTTTTTTTTTTAATTTATTTTCTGTTGTGTGTGAGTGTGTGGCCACATGTACCACTGTGCATGTGTGAAGAAGATCAGAGGACAATTTTTGGGAGCCAGTTCTGTCTTTCTAGCATGTGGGTCCCAGGGATTGAACTGGGGACTTTGGGCTTGATAGCAGGCATATTTTACCCTCCGAGCCATCTCACCAGCATTATAGATGATTTAAAATTTATTTGAGATGTATTATATATATATGAATGTTCTGCCTGCATGTATGGTCTGTGTTCCACATGTGTGAAGTGCCAATGGATGACAGAAGAGAATGTTAGATTCTCTTTGGAACTGGAGTTACAGACAATTGTTGGCTGCCATGTGGGTGTTGGGAATTGAACCCAGGTCCTCTGGAAGAATAGTCATCTCTCTCTCTCTCTCTCTCAGCTTTTTGTTTTGCTTTTTCAAGACAGAGCTTCTCTGTGTAGCCTTGACTGTTCTGCACTTGCTTTGTAGACCATGCTGGACTTGAACTCACAGAGTTGCCCCTGCCTCTGCCTCCCTGAGTGCTGGGATTACAGGCATGTACCACCATGCATGGCCCTGTGAGTTCTCTTAACTATGAGTCATCTAGCCAGCACTAGATAATGCTTTTGGCAGAGAATCATATGGCTTATTTGGGGATGATAGTCTTGTAGCTCTTGGCAAACCCTCAGTTCAGCCTCCTTACCCTGGCTCTGCCCTTTCCTGTGATTCCTCTCACTAATCCTATCGCAAAACATAAAACCCATAGACAGCCAGACTCTGCTTCTGTGAACCCCAGACCCACTGTTCCCAGCAGGTGAAGGGAATTCTCTTTAGAGATCCAGGGATAGCAAAGAGTGGTTGGCCCCTGATTGCACGTAAATCCCAGAGCACCTTCTGTCTCTCACCAGAATCTCACCTGAGCTCAAGGCTTGAGAGATGAATCTTGGGTACCAGAGCATCAATGAGAAGCCCTCCTCTTACCCAAAGCATCCTGGTACTGAGAGGTGGCACATGTTAGTTAGGGATGAACGAAGCTGGTTGGGGACAGTTTCTCTCGTTAGCCAAAGACGCAGAGTGAAATGAAGGCCCAGACCGGGACATCATCTGCTTCTGGTGAATTGGTACTCCCAGATATATCATGTTGGTTTTCTGCATCGTTACACCCTTGCTCGACCTCAGACCTTTTCCCCAGCCCTTTGGGATCTGAGCTCTACTGTGAACACTTGGATACTTTGCTCAGGTTTCTGATTCACTCGAAGTCCTTCTTCCGTGGCTCCACCCATACATCCTTTGAGTCATTTTGACTCCATCACCCTAATCTTGTCTCTGGACTGCATCTTTGACTTTATTCCCCTGATTTATATCTGCACTTCCACCATGTTTCTGGCCCTGCTATCTCTTGCCTCATTTCCTTTATGGCTCAGGCTGCTTGAGATCTCCCACCTCTGTACAGACCTACTCCAGAGGTTCAAAGTCAACTGAAAAGAATAGGACAGGAACCGAGTAGTGGTGGTGCAGGCCTTTAATCCCAGCACTCGGGAGGCAGAGGCAGGCGGATCGCTGTGAGTTCGAGGCCAGCCTGGTCTACAAAGTGAGTCTAGGACAGCCAAGGCTACACAGAGAGACCCTGTCTTGAAAAACAAAAACAAAACAAAAGAAAAAGAAAGAAAAAAATAAAAAAGAACAGGACAGGAAAACCTGACTAGGATTGAGCCTAGGAGTTTAGATGAGAGCGGGCTGTTGATATTTATTTATTTTGAGATGCAGTCTTGCTATGTGGCTCTGAATGCTGGAGTATACTAACCAGGCCCAGACAGCAGACTATTTATGAATCAGCAGAGTAATGTGGTGGCCAAAAGACTTCGTGTAGCATTAGGCACTCAGCAACAGAGAGAGTAGCAGCTTCAACAAGGAGGTTGGCCTCATCTCTGCGATCTGTGAGGAGAGCTAGGAACAAGGCAGACTCTGGAAAATGGGTTCTGAAGGCGTGAACAGTAATCCACAAGGCCAGGACTGGAGTGAGGTGAGGAAAAATGACAGGGCCCAAAACTTCAGGATGATCACTCATTCTAAGAACATTGTGCAAATGTCCTAGGTCCCTCATTTGAAGGATGGTACGTGTTAACACATGTACAGCCCTGAAGATGCAGACTTCACTCTTCATTTTCTTCTCTTACTCAAGTTCTGGTTATGAGCACAAGGATCTGAAAACCGGGTCCCAGGAAGAAAGCTGAAAACCACTGTTTGGGGGGATTATCCTTCAACCCCACTTTCCTGTCATACCTTGTTCCACAAAAAGCTTGGTTTGACTTCTGCGACCCTACACAACAAACAAAATAAATGGCTGAAGGAACTGGATTGAAGGGAAGTTAAGAAGAGTAGTGCCCAGAAATGCATGCTAGAAAGTTCCATGTGGCTGCTAGGGGTAGGCCTTGAACTGCCTAGTAGTTAAAGTCATATGAGACTCACAAGGCTTTTAGGGAACAAAAAACTAGGTAGCTTAGAAGAAACACAGTTTTCCCTGACAGTGCCATATTCAAGAAAAATTTCTGGTGAGTCCCAGGTAATAGGACCAATGTCTTTTATCAAATCCCACTGGTGATTCTGATGTAATTTGAATTAATTCACTGTATAATCTAACAAACATTTGAGTGCCTGATGTTTCACCACAGTGAGAGATAGGATTCTCTGATGAGATACTACCATTTGTCAGGAGGTGTTAGTTACAACACTTTTAATAAAGTGTAGTAAGTACTGTAACATTGGGGGCTGGAGAGAAGGCACAACATCTGCTGCTCACGCAGAGGACCTGGGTTCAGTTCTCAGCATCCTCCTCAGGCACCTGCGCGCACATGGTGCACATACAATACGTACAAACATGCACATATCTTTTATTTATTTATTTATTACATATACAGTGTTCTGCCTGCATGTACACCTGCAGGCCAGGAGAGGGCATCAGATCTCATTATAGATATGGTTGCTGAGAATTGAACTCAGGACCTTTGGAGGAGGAGTCGGTGCCCTTAACCTCTGAGCCATCTCTCCAGCCCTAAACACACCTTTTAAAAATACCACAATAAGCCAAAGTGGTGATGGCACACGCCTTTAATCCCAGTGCTCAGGAGGCAGAGGCAAGCGAATCTCTGTGAATTAGAAGCCAGCCTACTTTAGAAAACAAGTCCAGGACAGCCAAGGCTTACGCAGAGAAACCCTATCTCGAAAAACAAACAAAACAAAAAAGCAAAACCATAATATTGAGATGAGCAAAGGATTGTGGGAACTGTAGTATAAATATATGCAAAGGGTTCAGAATCAAAAGCGATATGTTTATTTACTCTTGTCTTATTCACTTGTGTGTATGTGTGTGTACATGTGTTTGGAGATTTGAGGTTGATCTTTAGGATTTTTCCTCCATCACTCTCTAGCATATTATTTTTGGCAGGTTCTCAGTCAAACACACAGTTTACTGATGTGGCTAGTGTCACCACCTTGACTGCTCTGGGGCAAGCCCGGTCTCTACCATCCGGGGATGCACTTACAACCCATTTGCGTGGAGTCTGGGGCTCTGGACTCCAGTTCTCTTGCTTTCCAGACTCTCTCTCTCTCTCTCTCTCTCTCTCTCTCTCTCTCTCTCTCTCTCTCTCTCTCTCTCTTCCCTCTCTCTGTCTCTGTGTGTCTCTGTCTCTCTCTGTCTGTCTGTCTCCCTTTTTCTCTTTCTCTCTCTTTTAGTTTTTCAAGACAGGGTTTCTCTCTGTGTAGCCTTGGCTGTCCTGGAATCACCCTGTAGTCTAGGCTGGCCTCGAACTCACAGAGATCCACCTGCCTCTGTCATCCAAGTGCTGAGATTAAAAGTGTACGCCACTACCGCCTGGCTCAGGCAAGCATTCTTAACTGCTTACTCTTTGTTTAGGTTTTGATTTTGTTTTTGTTGTGTGTGTGTGTGTGTTTAGATGGTCTTGTTATGCTGTAGGATGGCCCTGGATTCCTGGGCTCAAGCAATTCTCCTGCCTCAGCCTCCCAAGGAGCAAGGATTATAAACATGTGCCACTTTGCCCAGCTAGGAGGTTATGCTTGAGATATGCTTCCAGGAATAGTTTACCAGGCAATTGGAAAGGAAGGTATTTCCAGAGAGGAGAGTACCTTAATTTTGTGTTGCTACAGCAACACACCTCAAATGGAGAAATCATGAAGAGGTTGATTTGGCTCGTGACTACAGTGGCTGAGGGGTTCAGAGAGCATATGTTGGCATCCTGGCAAGGGACCCCCCCAACTATGTCCCAATATGGTGAGGTGGGAAGAAAGCTGTCTACATATAGAAGGGACCAGGAGCATGAAGTGGCATTGGTATGACAACTCACTCTCTGATCTGGACACACGAGACCCACCCCTCCCAGGAGGAATCACTGTAAGGCCTGGTGGCACACAGTTATAATTGCAGTCCTTGAAAACCATAGGAGGGTCTGGAAAAGCTAGTAATAAATGTCATGCCTCAGGGCTGGAGAGATGGCTCGAGGTTAAGAGCACTGTCTTTTCTTCCAAAGGTCCTGAGTTCAATTCCCAGCAACCATATGGTGGCTCACAACCATCTATAATGTGATCTGGTGCCCGCTTCTGGTATGCAGGTATACATGCAGGCAGAGGACTGTATACATACTAAATCTTTAAAAAAAAAAAAAAAAGACCATGCCGCGGACAACAAGAGTATACACACTTAAAGAAAAAAAAAAAAAAGCCAAATAAAGCCCACAAAACTGTTCCATCTCAACATCACCACACTGGCAATCAAGCTTCCAGCACATGAACTTTTGAAAGAAAAAGCCTAACCAAACTACATCAATGAGGAATGGTACCCAGGCTTGTTTATGGGCTGGCAAAGGGCTCACTCATAGAATCCGTCAGGACCTGGTTTGTGAATGTCTTATTATATCCCAGGCTGAGGAGCTCATATTTTACTCTGTATTCTGTATTCTCATGTTTTAAGATAAGCAATGGGTACTTGGGTAGGGCAGGCTGTGTGCTTTTAACCAATGGTTTAAAGTGCAGCAAGGATGTCAGTTTAGAGTTTTGTGTTGGGTTTCACTCATAGCTATCTGGGGTTTCTATTCGGGATTTAATATTTGTTTTTGAGAGTATCGTAGCTGATACTATGTCAAGATGACATGAGACATATCACAGTATTATCTTTAAGGAGATTAGTCTGGTGATGTAGTGGTGGCCCGGGGTCAGGAGAAGTAACTTAAAAGATTGGTTTTATGTATTTTGTGTGTACATGTGTGGGCACACATGCACCATGGAGGGCATGTGGAGCTCAAAGGACAACTTGTGGAAGTCAGTTCTCTCCTCCTCTGTCTGACCATGCAGTCAGGCCTGGTGCTTTTCAATGTCACACTGCGTAACTGCACGCTTTCTTACCAGGGAAAGTGCTACCTTCTTCCGGGTTCCATTGTAGCTGGGAAAAGCAGTGTTCATTTCTTCATGATGGGTAGACTGTTAAATACATGCAGTCTTGAGATCAGTCTTTTCCTTTGTCTCCCCTGCCTCACACAATTGCTGGCCCCTTTAAAATTTCTGAGGTAACAACTTTTTTCTTTTTCTTTCTTTCTTTGCCCCTGAGACACGGTTTCGGTTTCTCTGTGTTAACAGTCCTGGCTGTCCTGGACTCAGTTTTGAGGACCAGGCTGGTCTTGAATTCATAGAGATCTACCTGTCTCTGCCTCCCTAGTGTTGAGATTAAAGGTGTGCGCTACCATGCCCGGCTAGTAACAACCTATTTCAATGAGAAATTTCAGTTCCAAAGTTTGCAGACCTATTCTTTCCATAATTCCAGTAATGAAGGCTGAATGCAGGGCAGGAGAGATGGCTCAGCAGTTAAGAACTGCTACTTAGGCCAGGCGTGGTAGCATACACCTTCACTCCCAGCACTCGGGAGGCAGAGGCAAGGAGATCGCTGTGAGTTCGAGGCCAGCCTGGTCTACAGGAGAGTCAAGGCTACGCGGGGAAACCCTGTTTGGAAAAACAAATAAACAAAATGGCTGTTGTACTTTTTGCTTTTCAAATTATTTATTTATTTATTTATTTGGACCATTTTTGAGATTTGACCCTTCCTTTAATCCCAGCACTCGGGAGGCAGAGGCAGGCGGATCGCTGTGAGTTTGAGGCCAGCCTGGACTACAAAATGAGTCCAGGACAGTCAAGGCTACACAGAGAAACCCTGTCTTGAAAAACCAAAAAAAAAAAAAAAAAAAAAAAAGAGATTTGACCCTAGCCTTCCATTGTGGGAAGAGGGTCTCTTCTGCTTCTGCTGCACATGTGCAGTGTACTCCAGGCTAGCTTGCCCACCAACTTTTGGTGACTCTTTTGCCTCCACTTCCCATCTTACTGTAGGAATGCTGGGATTATAAAGTCAAGCCACTGCATCCATATTTTTATATGGGTAACCCACAGAGCCATACCCCAGTCCTTCTTTTTTGTTTTTCACCCATTGCTGACCTTTATTGTTGTCTCCTTGCTGTATACAGAGAGCTTCTGTGAAGGAGAAAAGTCAAATACGAGTGGTTTTGAAGATGATAATGATGATGATAATAACTATTATTGGTTTTTCTTTTTTTCGAGAGAGAGGGTTTCTCTGTGTAGCCTTTGCTGTCCTGGATTCTCTTTGTAGACCAGGCTGGCCTTGAACTCATGAAGATATGCCTGCCTCTGCCTCCCAAGTGCTGGGATCAAAGGCATGTGCCACCACTGCCCGGCTCTATTATTGGTTTTTTGAGTCAGGGTCATTCTACGTAGTCCTGGCTGTCCTAGATCTTGCTTTGTAGGCCAGGCTGGCCTGGAACTCAGAGATTCGCCTGTCTCTGCCTTTTGAGTGCTGGGATTAAAGGCATGTGCCATGACACCCAACTTAATTATTTATGTTTAAGCTAACTAATTTTAAGGGTTTTTTTGTTATCTGAATTTATACATAAGCTGTTAAATATATATGAACTATAAAGATAGAATGAAAGGTTATTGTAATAAATGGTTTATTGTTCTACAACCCTAGCCCATCATTTTCTGTGTCAGTCATAAATAATAAGCAGGATATACAACTGAGTATATGTCATAACAAGAGAGACTGAGGATGCAGCATGGTTTGGCAGAGTGCTTGCCTGGCATGCACAGATGCTGGGCTTGATCCCCAGGATCACATAAACTAAGTATGGGGGCACGTGCTTATAAGCTCAGCATTCAGGAAAAAGAATTCAGGAATTCAAGGTCATCTTGGGGTAGGTGAGACTCTCAAAAAGAAGAAAAAAGAACAAAAGAAAGAAAGAAGGAAAGAAAAAAATGAAAGACAATGTGCATAGCAGTGTGCAATCCCAGTAGTCAGGAAGATCTGAAGTTCAAGGTCACCCTCAACTACATAGCATCTTGAAGGTCAGATCCATGAGACTGTGTCTCAGAAAGAAACAAATGAGTCAGGCACTGGTGACTCATGCCTCGGGGGCAGAGGCAGGAGGATCTCTGTAAGTTTCAGGTCAGTCTGATCTACAGAGGTTTGAAAAAAAGAAAACTTAGAGGGTTAGTATTGAGTAGTAGCAAGTTCCTCTTCAGTACAGGGCTTTATGCTGAGACTCCAGAACCAAGGGACAGAAATATTATACAAAGATAGGTGGGTCGGGTCTCATCTGTAAGAACCTTTCTCATGAGGGTTTTTCCCCCATAAGTTTGCTTTTCATCGCCGAGAACCCTCTACATGACACTTCTGTTTCTCAGACCCTTTACGGTCTCCAGCCTCTCAGGTTTTCTTTTCTCCGCCTTGTGTATCCCCAGTGCCCCAGGTGCTAAGGAGCTGTGCAGAGTTTGTGCAAGAGTATGGAGTGGTGGATGGGATCTACCGCCTCTCAGGGGTGTCCTCTAACATCCAGAAGCTCCGGTGAGTCAGACAGAGCGGACAGACTCTGTGGGCAGGAAGGAGGCCAGAGAGCCATGGTAAAAGCTATGGGGCGGGGGAAGAGATGGAGGATGGGGTGAAGGGAAGAGGAAGAAGGAAGCACAAATGTTAGGTACTATTCCATGGAGAGGCTCCAAAGTCTGGTCAGGCCAAGTGGGGGCCTCAAGCTCACTCCCCAAAACACACACTCTCCATTCCACATACACACAGTCTGCTTTTAATACACACACACACACACACACACACACATACACACACGTACACACAGACACACAAGCACAGATGCATGATGTGCATACTGTAAAATTCACCATTTAAGAAGTTTGAGTCAGTCGTTTTTTAGCGTATTCACAACACTGCAACCGTCATCACGGCACATCCAGAACATGTTACCATCCTCCAAGGAAACCCTACACTTCCCATTCACCTAATCCCAAACTGACTGTCTGTATGGATCTGTCTGTTCTGGACATCCCATATAAACCAACGATACAATACGTGTTTTTGTAAGTCTGGCTCTTCACTCTTGAGTTCTTTCAAGGTTCAAGCATGCTGTAGCATGTGCTCACATTTTACTGCTTTCTGTACATGAATACAATTATCTGGCTACCTAACTTTTTTCTTTTTTAACCCATTCATCAGTTGCTGGCTGTTCAGATTGTTTCCCTCTTTTGGTTAATTCAACTAATTCTGCTACAAATATGTGCAAGTCTTTTTATGAACATGTCTTCAGTTATTGTGAGTGTGTACCTGAGTGGGATTACTGGGCCATATGGTGACTTCACGTTGAACTTTTAACAGTAACTACAAGCCGGGCGTGGTGGCGCATGCCTTTAATCCCAGCACTCGGGAGGCAGAGGCGGGCGGATGGCTGTGAGTTCGAGGCCAGCCTCATCTGCAAAGTGAGTCCAGGATGGCCAAGGCTAACATAGAGAGACCCTGTCTCGGAAACAAAACAAAACAAAACAAAACAAAACAGTAACTACCAAACCGTTTGTTGTAACAGCTGCATTGTGTTACCTCTCCCTGCAGCAATGCACGAAGGTCCCCGTTTCTCCACAGCCCTGCCAGCTTTTGTTACTGTCTCTTTGTGACTGTAGTCATCCTATTGGCTGTGTACTGATATGTCATTGGGATCGATACAGTTTCCCAGCTGCAGATGAGGTTGAACAACTTTCACGTATTTTTCTTTTGAGAAATCTGAGAGAGATTTAAATCTTATTCTTGTGTTTAAAAAAAACTTTTTTTAATTGTTGAGTTGTGATGAGATTATTTATATGTTCTGAACACTATATTTTAATCAGATATGTGATGAGCAGGGTTTGCTCTTCCCATCTGTGGGCTGTGGGTTGTCCTCCTCTTCCTCTTCCTCCTCCTCCTCTTCTTCTTTGTGGTAGTGGGGATTTTTGAAGCCAGGGTTCATTTTATTGATAGTGTCCTTTGACTCATAAACATCCCTTTTCTTTTGTGTGTGGTACATGTACATGTGTGTTTGTGTAGTTATGTGCATTTGTGTGGAGGCCAGAGGTCAGTGTTGCTTGTCTTCACTATAGTTTTTAAATGAATTTAAAAGATTTTTCATGTGTATAAGTGTTGTGCCTGCTTGTGTGTCTGCACCATGTATGCACCACCTGGTGCCCACAGAGGCCAGATGAGGCCCAGAACTGGAGTCACAAATGGCTGTGAGGCAGCATATGGGAGCTGGGAATGGAACCTGGGTCCTCTGGAAGAGCAGCCAGTGCTCTTAACCACTGCGCACCCATCTCTCCAGACCCCTGTACATTATCATTATTACTGTGGTTGTTTGAAGACAAGGTATCTTTTTTGTGTGTGTGGGTGGTGGGGCGTTGAGACAGGGTTTCTCTGTGTAACAGTCCTGGATGTCCTGTCCTTTGTAGACCAAGCTGGCCTTGAAGTCACAGAGATCCATGTGCCCCTGCCTCCCAAGTTCTGGGAATAAAAGTGTGGACCACCACGCAGGGCAAGATGGTGTATCGTGAAGCTTGAAAATTTGGCTAGACAGACTGGCCATTGGGCTCCTGGGATCCCCCAACATATGCTTCTCCAGTGCTGAGCCCCGGCCTCTGTTCTTGTGCCTGGGTTTTTATGTGGGTGCTGAGGATCTGAACTCAGATCTTTATGCTTGTGTGGCAAGCACTTTATTGATTGAGGTATCTCCCTAGTCCTTTGTCTTGCCCCCTCTTTTCTTTTTCTTCAGTCTTCAGGGTTTCTCTGTGTAGCCTTGGCTGTCCTGGAACTCGCTTTGTAGACTAGGCTGGCCTCAAACTCACAGAGATCTGTCTGACTCTACCTCCCGAGTGCTGGGATTAAGGGCATGTGCCACCACCTGGCTTTTTCTTCAGTGTTACACTGTAACTCAGAGCTAGAATTCATTATATAGCATAGGCTAATTTCAGGAGAATTTGCATTCTCGGTTTATCTATTTTTTCTTTTGGTTGTTGGTACATTGGGTGCCATATATGAGCAACTGCTGGCTAATCTAATCAAGACCATGAAGACTTAACATGTTTGTTTTAAGCATTACACCTAGGCTAGGCATCCTGGCACACACCTTGAATGCCAGCATTCAGGAGGCAGAAGCAGATGGCTCTCTGTGCGTCAGAGATCAGCCTGGTTTACATATTGAGTTCCAGGCCACCCAGAGTTATACAGTGAGACCCTGTCTCAAAAAACAAAACACAAAAAAAAAGGAAAGAAAGAAATAGAGGAAAAAGAAAAGACATGTTGAAGTTCATTCTCCATGTCTGCTGGTTTCTACATACCTCTTCGTTGCTAGTCATGTATCGTTGGTTGATCATGCACAGATCCAGGCACCTACCTCTACACCCGGTATCTTTCTATTCCCACCTACATATCCATATATACAATTCTTAGTATTTGCTGACATACATCGGAAATATATGTAAACATGCCAGTTAATATATATGCAATGTATATGTCTACATGCATTTATGTACATTCCAACATCCTCCTTTCAAGTCTCACACGTGTTGAGCCATGACCCTGTCCACAACCAACCTCCGTGGCTCCTACTTCTCCCTCGACATCCTCTGTTTACCTTGACCATGCCTGACCACTCTGCACCTCCCCAGGCAGGAGTTTGAGGCAGAGCGGAAGCCAGACCTTCGCCGGGACGTTTACCTCCAGGACATTCACTGCGTCTCCTCCTTGTGCAAGGCCTACTTCAGAGAACTACCCGATCCCCTCCTCACTTACCGGCTCTATGACAAATTTGCTGTGAGTTGAGAGGCAAGAAGGGTGGAAGACAGGGCCCAAGGGCAACCACTTCTGTTTCGACAATCCCAGGTGTGTCCTGTGCCAGCCACAGCCTGAGTGATCATGAGGGACAGTAAATGGCTGGGGAAAAGATTCCTCTCCCCCAAATCTTCTAGTCCCTGTAACCTCTGCCAAGCCCTGGCCACTTTGTCTTCATTTTCTCCCTTCGGTGTGTTTCCCCTAGGCCCCGCACACCGCACACAGTGCAGGAGTGAGATTTAGGAGGTAAAGGGCAGGTTGTCAGAGCCCAGAGGCCTGGAAAGTACCTACACCAGGGTTCCCCTGCACTCAGAGAACAAGAGTGTCGATTACATAGCAAAAACATTTTCAGGGATGTCCCTCCATCAACTGGAATCGTGTGTGAAACAGCGTTGGAGGGGAAGATTTATGACAAAAATGGTTCCCTGCTTTGAGTAATACTTTTTTTTTTTCCTTTTTTGGTGTTTTGAGACATGGGTTCTCTGTGTAGCCTTGGCTGTCCTGGAACTCACTTTGTAGACCAGGCTGGCCTTGAACTCACAGAGGTCCGCCTGCCTCTGCATCCTCAAGTGCTAGGACTAAAGGCATGAGCCACCACGCCGGGCCAGTGATTTCTTCTTATACCCTTGTTCCCCATTAGGAGGCAGTGGCAGTGCAGCTGGAGCCAGAACGCTTGATCAAGATCCTGGATGTGCTTCAAGAGCTCCCCATCCAAAACTACAGGTGTGTGTGTGTGTGGGGGTCTGCCCTCTGTACTCCAGACACCCCCTCGGCCCACCTATGGCCCAAGCCGTGCTTGTTCCTCCCAGCTTCCACGTCTCAGCCCAAAACCCTGCTCAGGCTGTGTTTTAGGCGAGCCCTTTCTTGCTTTTTGCAGGACCCTGGAGTTCCTTATGCGGCACCTGGTCCACATGGCCTCATTCAGTGCGCAAACCAACATGCATGCCCGCAATTTGGCAATTGTGTGGGCCCCCAACCTGCTGAGGTGGGTGCATGTGTGTAGGGGTGTGTAGCTTCTGGGAAGGCTTGTCTTGTTATAGCAAGATACATACAGATGGATGTGGTTGTGTGGGTGCACTGGAGAAGGGATTGGGGGGTCTCATAAACCCAGCAAGACACGGAAGTTCAGCAGTGGCCGAGTAGTGTAAAGTCCTCCAGCTTGGGCCTTCTCTGAGGCGAAGTGAAATTATTATTATTTTTTTTATTAATTTATTCTTGTTACATCTCAATGGTTATCCCATCCCTTGTATCCTCCCATTCTTCCCTCCCTCCCATTTTCCCCTTATTCCCCTCCCCTATGACTGTTCTTGAGGGGGATTACCTCCCCCTGTATATGCTCATAGGGTATCAAGTCTCTTCTCGGTAACCTGCTATCCTTCCTCTGAGTGCCACCAGGTCTCCCCCTCCAGGGGACATGGTCAAATGTGAGGCACCAGAGTACGTGAGAAAGTCATATCCCACTCTCCACTCAAGTGTGGAGAGTGTTTCATTTATTTTTTTTTTTGAGACAAGGTTTCTCTGTGTAGCCTTGGCTGTCCTGGACTCACTTTGTAGACCAAGTCCAAGTTGGCCTCACAGAGATCCGCCTACCTCTGCTTCCCCGAGTGCTGGGATTACAGCTGTGAGCCACTGTACCCTGCTCAAATGAAGTTCCCTCTCTCTCTTTTTCAGTTTTTTAAAATGTACACTGGTGGTTTTGCCTGTATGTATGTTTGTGTGAGGGTGTCAGAGGCCTTGGAATAAGAGTTACAGTTATAATCTTGCCATGTGGTTTCTGGGAATTGAACCTGGGTTCTCTGGAAGAACAGTCAGTACTCCTAACTGCTGAGCCATCTCTCCAGCCCCAAATAAAGTTTTTAAGAGCAAGGACTCTGCTTCTTTACACTATGTTGTGGGGTTCAGGGACTAGAATATTGGTCTTTGCCAAACATTTGTTGAGTAAACATCCTTACAATCTATTCAAGAACTGGCCTGGTTATCACTCACTGTAGCACAAACAGCAGGCTGTGAGAATTGTTAATAATAATGCTTTGTGCCACAGTGCAAGGAGTATGAAAGGAAAATAGAGGTTATTTGAGGGTGTCTAAGATGGCTTTCCTGTGAGAAGTGGCATTTGATCTTGAATCATGCATGTGGCTTAAGAAGTAGAAATGAGCTGGGCGTGGTGGTGCACGCCTTTAATCCCGGCACTCGGGAGACAGAGGCAGGCGGATCTCTGTGCGTTCGAAGCCAGCCTGGTCTAGGATAGCCAAGGCCACTTGAAAAAAACAAAACAAAACAAAACAAAAATAACAAAAAAAAAAAAAAAAAAAAGAGGAAAGAATAAATGGAGGTAAGGACAAGGCACGGAGAGTAGAGGGTATTTCAGAGCCTGGGCATTTTACAACAGGACTTTCACAGTAACACTCAGGAGACAGAAGCAGGTGGATCTTTGTGAGTTCCAGGTCAGCTTGGTGTACACGGAGAGTTCCAGACCAGCCACGGTAATATTGAGACCTTCTCTGTCATTGTGTGTGTATGTGAATACATATGTATATATGTGTACACACACACTTCAGGAAGCATTTAGGTAGGAAGGTGTTTTGAGGTTTGGAGAGGAACTAACGCCACATCTTTGCAGGTCTAAGGACATCGAGGCCTCGGGCTTCAATGGGACAGCAGCGTTCATGGAGGTGCGAGTGCAGTCCATTGTTGTGGAGTTTATCCTCACCCACGTGGACCAGCTCTTTGGGGGTGACTCCCTCTCTGGTTAGCATCTTTTCTCCCTGTGACATATCAGCAGTCTCTGCCAGCGGAGTCACACGACAGAGCGCTTTGGTTGTTTTGTGGTCTTTTGATGAAGATCGAGTGTAGAGAGGCTCAGGAGTCACTTAGTTCCGTTTTGTCATTTTGTGGGTGGGAAGACTGTGTCTCTCGTGGAGAGAGGCAGGTGATGGTCACCTACAGAGAAGACAGCTGGGGCTTGAATGGGCGCCTTTTACTGTTATTCTAGCATAAAAGCGGCCTCTCCATCATCACCTTGGGTGCCAAGGCTAATAATGTCTTGGGGTCTCCCTGCACCCTTTGTTCATGAGAACACCCTTCTGAAATGGATATAGAGGGTCTATGTCCAAGAGCCTCTGCATATATCCTTAGCTTGGTAGTTGGGAGGGAGGGACAGGCGTGAACTGGGGACTTGAGGTTCTTTTCTTGGCTCTGTTTTTTGGCTGGCCAGTTCTATTTGTTCTCCTAGCTGGGGCAGATCTGGAGAGTGGATGGAAAGCACTTCCGGGAGCTCGGGCATCAGGCAGCTCTGAAGACCTCATGCCCAGGTCTCTTCCCTACCACCTGCCTAGCATCCTGCAGGCGGGGGATGGGCCTCCGCAGATCCGCCCCTACCACACTATCATCGAGCTTGCAGAACACAAGTAAGTAAGGTCTCCTTCCTGGGACGACTTCCTTTGCACTGATCACCAGGCTCCACTCCTAACCGTGTCTTCACTCTCTGCAGGAGAAAGGGCTCTTTGAAGGTCAGGAAATGGCGATCAATCTTCAATTTGGGTCGCTCGGGACATGAGACGAAACGTAAACTTCCACTGAGGGTTGAGGATGGTGGTGAGTCTGGGATGATGAGGGGCTAGGACCAGGCTGAGGAGGAAATGGAGGGTCCTGGTGCTATGTACATCTGTATGTATTTTCAGAAGAAAAATCCAACAAGGGGACGCTGAGGCCTGCTAAGAGCATGGATTCACTGAGTGCTGTAGCTGGGGCCAGTGACGGTGAGTCTGTTTTAGTGTTAGTGGCTGTGTGTGTGTGCGTGTGCGTGTGCGTGTGCGTGTGCGTGCGTGCGTGCGTGCGTGCGTGCGTGCGTGTGTGTGTGTGTGTGTGTATTGTGACAATAACAGCAAAAGCCTGCATATCTATAAATGTGGCCAACTATGTCCAGTAATTAAAAAAAAATCAGTTCCTATATATACCAGTTTCAGAGACTGATGCCAAACTTTTACAGTGAGAAACCTATTGTCTAATCTATGAGTGTGTTCATGAGTATTTGTATGAGAGGGAGACTGTGGGTATGTGTGTAGGAAGGTGTAAACACATGCACATATGTGTGGTAGTGCTGGCTAGTGATGCAGCTACAGAGATGGAAGAAGATCCATCAGGTTTGTGTGACCTTTAACCTGCTGAACTGTAGGCTCAATTTTCTTAACAACTATATGTTATTATGAACTTATTAAACGAGCCTACCTCCCTTACAACTCCCCTAACCCAAACAATAGGAAAAGGAGATTAAAGAACACAATAATAAAGCCGGGCGTGGTGGCGCACGCCTATAATCCCAGCACTCGGGAGGCAGAGGCAGGTGGATCGCTGTGAGTCCGAGGCCAGCCTGGTCTACAAAGCGGGTCCAGGACAGCCAAGGCTACACAGAGAAACCCTGTCTCGAAAAACAAACAAACAAACAAACAAACAAAAAAAGAACACAATAATAAACTGGGAGTGGTGGCTGATGCCTTTAATCTGAGCACTTGGGAGGCAGAGGCAGGCAGATCGCTGTGAGTTCGAGGCCAGCCTGGTCTACAAAGTGAGTCCAGGACAGCCAAGGCTACACAGAGAAACTCTGTCTCGAAAAACCAAAAAAAAAAAAAAAAA